>NDXB01007513.1:68499-86386 GCA_002631895.1 Agapornis roseicollis | reverse complement strand
CGGGGGGGGGGGGGGGGGGGGGGGGGGGGGGGGGGGGACACCCGCTCGGAGCGGCTGCTCCCAGGGCCAGAGCCCGCGGGGCGCTTCGCGGTGGTCGGGTCTGTGGTAAGGAATTCGCAGCATCCTCAGCGCCGGGACGGGTGGGACGTTTCCTGTGCACCTTGCGCGCTTTCCCTGACCCTGCGCTTAGGGGCTGGCTTGGCCTCTTTGCTCCCTTCCTTAGTGACTGGGCCATTTATTTCGGGTCTCGCCAGTCCTTCCATGTGCAAAGCCCCGATTCCCCGATGGCTTTTAAACCCTCTTAGCTAGAAAGTTGCGCATCGATTCAGCGCTGGCACACACCGAGATCCTCTAAGAAAAAGAGAAGGAAAAAACCCCAACCCACGAGATAGAAAAGAAAAGAAGAAAACCCCTTTGCTCGTTTTGTTTCTGCCTAAATGCCCGTGGCGCGAGCATCCCTCGGGGGAGCACGGCTCCGAGGGGTGTTAATGTGGTCGATTCGGGGTACAAATGTTTGGAAATGTTTCCCGATCCGCACAGAAGGAGGGGGGATTTGCAAACTGTTGCTGCCACATGGCCCCTCCAGCCTGCCCATTCTCATTGTAATGAGGCCGGCGCGTGCCTCATCTGCCGCGCGAGCGCTGCCACGAGCCACGACCACCGCGACCATCGCGACCGTCGCGACACGACCACCGCGACCACCGCGCACCCGGCTCCGGGACCCGCCTCCAGCAGAGCGAGCACAATCTGGGGCTGCCCCTGGGGGTGCCGGTGCCGGTCCCGGCAGCGCTGCCCGCAGCCCCCTCACCCTGTGCCGCCCGGCTCCCGGCCCTCCGAAAGGAGAACACTTCAGTGACAGGCTGTAACGATCAGTGCCGAGTCTCCCGCTCCCAATCGATGGCTTCTTTTCCATACAAATGCCTGCTTATGCCTTTATGTTCTCCATCTGTTTGTAGCTAACACCTGCCATTCAATAAATCGATTTGGCCATTTAATGTAACAGCTTCCCGGGACATTTTTTTCATGCCAGATGCCACAGCAGCTCCAAACCTCTACCCCAGCACAGCCGCCCAGCCCGGGGCTTTGCCTCGGCAGAGCCCCTCTGCTGGGGCATGGAGTAGAGGCGGAAAGGAAAGAAAACATTGAAAAGTGTTCTGTTAAACAATATCTGTATTTTAAACACTAACCCCACTGATCTAGCCTTCTGCTTTAACTCTTCCATTTCCAAGTGCCTGTGGAGTGAGGTCCTGGCTGACCCTTTGGCAGGTGGATGTGTGGCAGGTCACAAGCATCAAGGCAGTTTGTGCCATGTTGGTTTCATTTTACTCACCAACAGATACTCAGCATTTTTAAAGGGATTTCTTGTTTTATAGACACAAAGACACTCTGCCTGTGTGGTTTATCAACCCATGCCGTGGGACAAGGCTGCCTTGGGCCTCTGTTATGGGGACTTTGTGGAATGAGGAGCCCCATCTTTCTATTTGCTTGGGGCCTTTTTGAGAGGCCACTTTGCTGGACATTGGGGTCAAGTGTCCTGGCCTTTGAGCTGCTGTGGTCCCCGGAAGCAAGAGCAAAAATGTGGGTGCTCTGCCCCATGCCAAAGTGAACCTCAGGTTTCCCTTTGGTGCTCCAAGGCACTCCATGGTAAACTAGGTGGAGGGAGAAGGGTGGGTCTCTCTAGATGTCACCCCACAAGTCTCAGAGGAGGGAAAACAGCATCATATGAGAAAGTGGAGTGAGTAATCCAGCATGGGGAAGTTATGGTGCCATTTCCTCATGGAGGAAGGGAGCAGCTCTGGGCTGCTTGAGTTTCTCCGCAGGAGGTGATTTCAGTACTGTTGGGATTTTGTCTGACTGAGCTCATTGTAGAATTTATTGTGCTGGGAGTGCCTAGAGCCTTTGGAAGGTACTTTTGAAAGGCACCGGTTTTTCTTTAGATCTGAATAAATACATAAAATGAAATATGTAATAAAAATAATTATAGATATGCACATATTTCAGCTATATGAGTCTGTTTCTTAATTAATTCAGTGCAGGCCATGGATACCATTTGCAAATGCACCTGGCTGTAAAAGCTTAATTTCCTTTGAGAGTCATGCAGTTGCATGGCATTTTTACCTGAGATAGCTGGTTAAAAAATGGAATTTCTCATAAAAAGCACCCCTGGAAGCTATGGCTGGAACTGAGAGTAGGTACCTGCGTGGTGACCAGATCATTCTCTGGTTTTGAACCTCAGAGTTGTGGGTGAGATTGGCAGGGGAGAATTGGAGAGGATGGGGATTTCTCACTTGGACCAGAGGTTCCCATGTATTTTTTCATATACAAGTCATGTATGGGTCAGTGTTCATGGATTGGACACTGGCCTGAAGCAGCACAACAAAACAAGTATGGGTTGGCTTCTTAAAGGAGAAGAATTTCCTTTGCAGGCTCTGTAGTGAATGTCCCATGGGCCAGGCTTTGGGAACTCCTGCATCAGAAGGTCTGTGTCTTTAAACAGATGGCTGGGCAGCCCTTGGCTACTTAGAATATGTTTGGGGCTATATTATATAGCACTGGGTAAAGAGATCTGTCACAGAAGAACAGTAAAAGGCAGTTTTAACCCTTCCCCTGGGGAGTGGTGTGGATCCATGCTCTGCCCGAGTGACGGTCCCTCCTTTCCCGTCCCTGTACAGAGACCACGGGATGTTTGGTAGGGGCCCAGCATTGTGGTGCTTGCTTCAGTCAGAAGAAGACGCCTCAGACCTCTGGCATGTGAGATTTGGCAAAGCAAATCCTAAAGTCAAATGTGTGCAGCCTCACAGGCTGTCCCAGTCAGGCAGAACTGGGAGGAGGGAGATGTCGGAAAGCACTTCTGGAATGGCTGGTAATGTGTGGCATCCAACCCTGCACCCAGGGGAGATCAACGACATGCCGTCACCCCAATGCTATCTTTCTCCTCCGGGCTGGTTCAGAGCAGGGGATACACTGCCATCAGGTGTGTGGCCACACTGGGTTCTTGCTGAGCTCTTCTGTTTTCCTCCCTCTCCTGGTAGCCCAGCATTGGGCAGAAGCTGTCAAATGCCCAGGACTGAATTCCTGGAGGGATGTGGAAGCCAAAGCAAGCAGGAGAAGGTCTGTGGGACTCTGGAGTTGCACCTGTTTGTGCACCAGGATAAACTACAGGAAGACAGTTGTAACTTCCCAGTGATAAAAGTTAAAGGTATTTAAAATACAGCTGGCCACTTAACTAAGGAAATCCATTTTAAAATCCCTTCACTGGAGGTAAAACTTGGTAATGACTGAAGAGAAAGACTATCCTGACTTTTTATCCATAGTGTTTATATTTATTCCTAGTGAGAAAGATGTTAACTAGGACCAGCTGCTTCCACAGCCCATCAAAAGCAATCCTAGATTGTCCAGATGGAGTCACTCAAGACAGAGACATGAGCAAGAACTGCCACCGGCTCCAGGATTTCTGGGTTTGTCCTATTTTAAGAAGATCTCACATCCTGAAAACACTGCTTATGGGAAATGATTGGGTGCAGAAATCCTAGTGGGGGCCCATGAGGCAGCCTCATGTGGAGATGTGGCCATGCGGCATGCTGACATTTTGACATAACGTGGTGATGATTTTATACTAGCATCAGCCCTCTGAGAGGAAAGTAAATATGTGACATATTGTTCACAGAAACAAAACAAACCAGACAATGAGGTCCTGTGCCCAGTGACTGATGTAACCTCTGCAGCCCCATGAAAAACCTCTTTTCCTTTGTGATCTGGAGATGCTGGGAAAATGAGTGCATCAGGGTATCCAATACCCATCCCTGGCCCATCCAGCCCTCATCCCTTTTTGTCTTTGTGTTCGGCCATGCAGGGAGCAAACACAGAGCACCCGCTGGGTTTCTATTGTTTCTCCTGTCTAATGGCCCTACTTAGCCATGGAGGAGTGGGATGGATTTGCGCCTTACGCACATTGTTCTTGGGGTTCAAAAGAATACTTAAACTAGAGCAGTAGTCAGTATGACAATGGAATAGAAATGAACATTCACCCCAGTGGCTGTGGATGGCACGGGGGCTTAAATAATGGGACAAGGCAGAAGAAAATTAATGAATCTGTCTGTCTGTTGACCCATCAGCGTAAATATCTTGTCAGTCATATGGGACAGCAGATCTAGCTGGCTTGATAGGAGCTATGTTTGTCCAGGCTTGCAGTTGTGTTCTTGGAATGAAAAGTTTCATCAGGTAATTTAGCAGACTGAAGAAAGCTGGTACAGCTTGACCACATAGAGAGTCCCAAATGGAAGCTACAAACGCTTCATCTGCAAGTGTTAAATGGTGCAAACCAGTGGTAAGTTGAGGGCTCTGCACGGACTCCTTCCTTCTTCTCTATGCCCATGGACCATCACAGAGATGCTCCTTTGCAGCCTACACAGGAGCTTTTCTTGAGCTGGAGAACTGTTGGGACTCTCCATTAGGCTCTTTATCACTCTTACATAGGGCTGTGCTGCCACCCTTAGCCAGCAGGAAGTCTTCTGTCACTGGTTGTCCTTTGTGAGAGGCTGCTTGATGGAGGCAACCACTGAAGTGTCCCCAGGAGACCAGATCACCTGCGGGAGGGCAGAGTGCAGCATCCATCCCATTCTGGAAGGGATGTAGCTGTCATGATGGAGCAATTATACTGTTGGGTAAGGCCAACATACAGTTTTGGTTAAAAGCCTGGGGTAAGGCATGGGGCAATTTTGTGTGGTTCTTCCTATGGGTACATACACAAGCCCAGGGTGGGAAACCCTGCTCAGAGCATAGGATGGGATTTGTCTCATCTTATTTCTGCTGGGTGGTGGGTATGTAGGCTACATTATTTATCTACAATTTTTCTTGAGTCAATACTGAGAGATGGGACCATATTGCTGGTGCTGGGAGGGGACTGTGTGCTAGATAGAATAATCTGCCCTTTTCTCTCCATTAACTCCAGAGGAACCTTCATGGCTAGATCAGGTGAGACCTCTAATGTTTAGAAAGCTAAAGTGAGGTGAGATTAATTTCTTCCTTTTATCTGTGTTTATCCTGGCGCACAGCAGCCTGTGACAGAGATGGGAGCAAATGGTGGCATCTCTGAACATCAGCCACTGACAGGTCTTGGAAAGTCTGCCTGAGATGAGGATCAGAGGTGTCCCTAGTCTGGGTGAGAGCACAATCATCTTGACAAAACTTGCAGAACTAGCTACAGGGTATAAAGAAATACAACTTCCCAGATTGCTTGTATTTTGACACTCTTTCCATTGAAACCTTCCTTATGGTGCAGCAGGACACCTGAGTAAAAGGCATCACTGCAACCCAAGAAAGGGTGCAAGCTGGAATATCTAGATACAGCCAGGCATCTGTACCACAACCATGATGCTGAATAGATTAATTGGCAAAATCAGGCTGTTCAATGGGGATTGGATTTTGAGCACTCTTTCAACTCTGGGGGAACGAGAGTCTAATGCAAGATTCTGTTTCAGGCCCATTCCTAACAAAATCTGGAGGCCTGCAGTAAAGGTAGATGCTTCAAATAGCATATATCAAAGCTAACAAACTCTTTATAGGTTACAAAGCATTTCCAGCTCATTCTTTATGCATTCAGAATGCTCCAAAATAGGTAGCACAATGAATCAATAGATTTAAAGATATATCTGGGTTTTATTAATTCATTAGGGGATCTCACAGTTAACCCTTGAATAATAAGCTTAAAAGCAGAAGGCAGATTTATTGGCATACGGTTTTACATGGACATTCTGCTGGTCAAATGCCAAGATATATAACAATTTAGATGTTCAGTGCATTTATTATCTAGGATCTAGCAGAGGCTTTAGCCTTCAGCCTTGAAACAGCAGCAGCTCAAGTCTTTGGAGGATATCGCCAAACTGAGATGTTTTATTTCATGTACTGGGAAACGTCTTATTCTGTTCATGACAAATTATCCAGTGAAGGCACTTCACACAATACATTGTCCAACTGCTTATTTTGGTGCCTGCTTGCTTTCCCACTTAAGAGTTTTGGCCACATTTTCATGTTGTGTTTCATTTCATGCTTGCTGCAGCTCCCCTGTGGACGAGTGCTGCTTCTTGTCTCATTTTAGAAACAATTCACAGCAGATTAATTTCTGCTAACTCCTCAGTGAGCATTCATTTGCAAGGACTAATTCCAGCTTTAAAGTATTCATAGATGTAGCTCTTTAATTTGAGATTTTTGGCAAGGCTCTTACGAGCCTGTTTCCTGGTCATTTCCCAATCCTTCTTCCATTGGACATGGTAGCAGGAGTTAGAATGGGGAGTAGCTTATGTCCTGTCACCCTGAATTTTAACCACATGATATCTGCTTTTTCTCAGACCATGTGTAGATGACAGGGCTGAAAAGTCGTCAGGGACAGCCTCCCCTATGTTAGTTCTCCAGCAGTGCCTGCCACCAGTGGAGGTCTAGCAATGACAGAAGATGCTCAAGATGAAAGTCTGGCAGGGACATGACTGCTAGTGCAAATCCTGCTTTTTTTGCCTAGGGGACCCCATTCACTGTTACACTTAGGGTGGGTGGCATGGGAATCCTCTAATCCCACAAAATATCCTCTCTGATGGACATGTTTCGAAGCGTCTATTCATCTGCAGTCAGAAATCATTAAAGATAGGAAATATATCCACCTGCTCATGTACTTCTGTGGTTCTCATGAAGGTCTTAATGAAGGTGGCATCACTATGCTCCCCTGAAGCAAGGCAGCTCAGCTGGGAAGATCTTAAACCCAGATGCAGGTGTTCCTCGTGATTGAAAATACTGAAGTGACATGAGCTCTGTGTGTTAGCAAGTGCTATAGAAGGATGGGAGTTGGAGTGAAGCAGGTTGTGTGACAGGAAAACACTTCTTTTTGGTCTGCTGCTGCTGCTGCAGTTTTTGTTGGAGTTTGCCACAGAACAAGCTGTGGCTGTGTTCGATGTTTGAGGAGAGAATAAGCACTGGGGAGGTAAGTTGACATTGCCTGTAAAGATCTCAGTATAAGGAATGAAGGAAAGTTGAAAAAGGACAGAAGAATGGAGAAAATGAGAAAAATTACAAAGGTACTTTCTTTGTATGGTGTGGAGCAGGAAGCAGGATTCTGGATCTAAATAGGTGCCCATGAAACCTGCTTTAGCACAGAGATGTATGATAGCCTAGACAGGGGTGTGTTTGCTCTTCTGAAGGCAACAGTTTTGGGAAGAAAGCAACCAACAAATACATGCCTCTGCTGTGAACTGGTTAGCATCAGTTCTCAGAGCAGCTTTTTTGCTCTGACTCTTGTCTCTTTTTCTTATTTACTAGATAGGTAAATTGGGGAAATCAAGCTAGATCTTAAAATTGCTATTTGTGTTACCTTCATTCTGGTTACTTGTAACTGTGCAGCCATTCAGGGGCAGCCAGCAAGGGTGATTAGAAGACTTGTAGAATCACCATACTGTGCGTGACTGCAGTCTGGATGAGGAAACAGCAACAAAAGCTGCTGTATGAGTACAATACCTAAAGAACAGGACCTTTTTTAGCAAAACATAGCAATGATGTCACAGCACGGTTGAGGTTTGTGGTGTATTAACACCAAAGAAGCTTTCAGTTCACACCTAAAATAACAGATTAGTAAGTTTTTTGCTTAGAGATCTGCTGCTGAGTGTAAGCATTGTACTGCTATGGACTCCAAAGCACCTCTAAAAACACACTCAGTACTGCCATGTTTTTTGTAGTGCTTTGTGAAGAGCTTAGCTAGCCTGGAAATGTGCTGTTCGTAATCCTATCGGATACTGTTAAACCAATGAAAGCAGCCACCAAATTCTGTGTCAGTAGGTCACAGTGCAGAAAAGGTTCCTGTGATGCCCCAAACTCATTCTTCTTGAATTCAGTGCTGCTGGAAGGCTTTTTGGACACACAGCTTGAGAGGCTGATACTTTCTCTTACTAATGGATCCACTACAGCATAAGCAGCAGCAGTGCAAGCTATTCTATGCTGCTTGTCTAATATTCCTTTGTGCCAACAGAGAGGGGTGGCCAGCAACATTACAACATTTGCACTGCACCCTCAGAAAAGATGCAGGCTTTGCACATGGGTCAATGTCCATTGTCAGTGAGGCAGAAACCATTCAATTTATGGTATGAGAAGCAGGTAGTGTGTGTTATTGACTTTTGGTCTGAAGAGAAACCACAAGTCCCAGCAGATTCCCTGAGCCAGCAGACCCTGCTGGTGACTTTGCCAGAGACTGCTGAGTTGTGATTCCCAGCAGTAGTTGGGCTTGGGGGTTATATTCCAGAAAGCTTCAGGGTTGGCAGAAACATGGAGCTCTTGGTTGCTAACAGGTGAAAATGAATTTACATTGTTTTGACCTAAAGCTTAATGAGTCACAGAGGTCATTGCTGTCTTAAAAGTCCTTGAAACTTAGAGTGTAGAGCTTGTATCCATACCTGGTGAAATCATGTAGAGCTAGCCAGAAGGTACCTGACTCTCTTTCTTTCTGGAGTTGTTGTCTTTATCCTGTCCTAATGAAGTACCACACTAATGGGAAGACTCCCATTGGCTGAGCTGAGGGCTGTGTTTCCATCAGGATTTGCCCTGTTAGATTCTATAACTTTCTTCACTTAGGTGAGATTGTACGGTATTTGAGGCACTGGACTGCCATTGCCTGCCACTGAGACATCTGCAGGGGCAGGGCTTTGGGCAATAGGGAGCAGGGCAGCACCAAGCAGGGTCTATGTCTAAATCAAGCATGCAGATGAGGATCAATGTTTTACATTGATCAGAGGACGGTTGCTTGAGATTTGAAAAAAGTTTTCCATAGAGACCTAGCTCTCCAGAGGCTGTGAGTGCTGAAAGCTAATTTGATGAAGGAAGCCATTTCTGTGGAGGTAACAGCTGACCATTTGTGCCAACTCTTTATCAGAAAAGCAGCTCGCAAATCAGAGAAAACTGAAATACAAAAGCTCTGGGAGCAACTACAGCTTTGCTGTGGCTGTTTCCCTGTAAATCAGGTGTGTGGACATGTGGGAGCATGTGTGCTAGTGTTCAGATGAGATTTCTTCATTAGATCTAATGTTAATATATGCTTTCTCTCTTCCTCAAACTAGGGAGTTGTCAGAGGTTCATAGATGAGCAGTGATTTCTATGGAGTTTGGTTGTGAGCTTGTTGGTGACACCTAATGCTGAGTATTGGTTTGTTCTTGGTGATCTTTCACTCCAAACGCATGCAGAGACCTTCACCACATCAATGCCATATGTCACAAGTGGCATATTTCTAAGTAGGCAGTAAATGAATGTTTAACTGGAATTATACAGTTATTGCTTCTGTCCATCCAGACATCAAAAAAGTAGGAAGTCACTGGAATAAACAAAAGCCACCCATTTCTTTGGTACATTGCCACGTGCACACCTCTCTACACACACATGCAGTCACAGGTTACTCATCTTTACAGCAAGATCCCTTTCACATCCCATCTACAAGCCCTTTCACTCAGCCCATTAACTTGATTTCTTTGAATCCTGCTTGTGGCATGATACAGCTACTTTAATAGCAGCTATAGCTGTAGAGGGCTGATGCTACCTTGAGATTACGGAGGTGTACTTTTCTGCTGAACCCAAGGGAGAGCTAAACTGGAGTGCGACTTATAGGAACTGAAAATGGGCTGTATGTACTCACTTATAGGAAATGAGAAGTTTGCTGAAGAAAGGTGGATGATCTGTGAGTCAACACCTTTACCTGCTGTCCTGGTATGTCATACACTGGTATCTGCCTGGCTACTTGCTTTGCTCCCTTTATGATTAAGAGAGCTGCCAGCAGGCAGGGTAGTACTGAAATGTGCACCTCGCTTGGCTGTGGTGAGCCTGTAAGTAACAGGGCTACAGCAGCATGGTGAGTGTCACTGCTCCCTGCTCTCTGCAGTGCTGCCATCCTGCTGGCTCTGCCCTACTTGGGGGCTGCTGGGGTCCAGGTTCTTCATTGTCTTTGCTTCAGATCAGGTTAACCTGGAGCCACTTTCCTGAAAATAACCTAAGGAAATGCTCCAGTGCATAAGCAGGATTGCACAATGTGTGTTCTTTAAGATGAGGAACATGTAATGTGTCCCATGTCTGATGAAAGCCACAGTGTGTAGCTTTCTGCAGCCTCTGGGAACAGGTATGCATTGCCCAGCCAGAAAGGCTGAGTGCTGCTACCTAATGCACCCTCAGGCCATGGTGGAGTTTTGGAGGGAGAGGAGCTCTTGCGTATCAGCTATAGAGAGTCATGCTGATGTTGCTTTGCTGGGAGCACAGAAATTGGGCCATATGTGCAGTGGATCAGCGGATGCTTGGTAACCTTTTCTGCTTTTCAGCTCTACCTCCAAGGAGAAAATTCACACTGTTCTCAGAGAAGCGCAGTTGGCTCGGCCAGGGCCCATCAGAACATGGTTTTGTTGACTCAAGATTATTCATTTAGCAGATTTCCGTTGGAGCTGCTCACAGATGTGGGAATTGCTGGGTTAATCTTCATAAAAGATAGAAAAATTGGCAGCAGAAGGAATTTTTGAAAAAGCAAATTAAAGTAAAGGAAAGAAGCGGGTGTGAAGTAAATTATTTGCGGTGGAGTGTTTTCCTTTCTGAGCTAGCAGAGAATGTAAGGGTATTTCCTGGGGAGAAGAATGTCACACTTAAAGATGTCCTTCCTTTGCTAATAGAGAGGTGAAAATCCCTAACAGTTGAACATTTCCAGCTCAAACATGCCCATTACTGGCAGAAGAGGTTCTGTGATAAGTATTTGCTGGGCCTTTGGTTTAGTTCTCATATCCATTTATTTCATCATGAAGAGCAAAGTTGCAGTACAGATGATTAAGGAAGTTCTTCCAAATTGTGTTATTGTTTTGCATGTGCCTGAGTAATGCCTGCAAAGAAGGAAGTATGAACTAATATAACATATTTATCGCACAGCTCGGAGAATGCTGTGGCTATCGCCAGAGGAGATTTCTCTTCCTAAAACTACTATTGGACTTTTCACATGAGAAAAGATTCTAGGTGACAACTCAGTTCAGTGCCCTGCCTTGCCAATGCCTCTTTGAGAGCAGTGTTGCTCCAGTGAGCGTTGGTGAACAGAGCACACTACACTGCTCTTGAGGCATCCTGAATATCTTCATGATACAGCAGGAGCTTTTGGTCCAAAAACTGATGCAAAACTTCTGGAGGGAAAGGGTCAACCACAAGTGAAATGAAAACAAATCAGTAGATCTCTGTCTGTCATCTCCCAGGATTGACCAGCTAGGTCAGGGCATAGCCTTTCTGGTAGACACTTTGAGTCTGTTAGACCCCTACTTATCTGCTATGTCTCTTCATCCCTTATAACTTGATCTAGTCGAGGATACCCCTGATCATTGCAGGGGGGTTGGACTAGATGACCTTTAAATATCCCTTCCAATCCAAACTATGATTCTATGACACAAGCATTAGCTTTTTTTTCCTGTCATTACAACAACATCCAGCACAGAACCAGCTTCAGGACCTGGAGGAAGAACTTCAAGGAGGTTCTTTGGGTGTCTCCGAGATGTAGCTTGATATGCCCATTTGAGGAGGGCTGATACATATCTGAAGAGGGGGTTTAGAGCTTTTGGCTTTTGCTGCTGCAGCCAGCTGCTCTTCCTAGTGGGCTTGGTCTACCCTCAGCTTACTTTCAAGACTAATTTGCAAAGAAAGGGCAAAATACTTACTGTTCTCCTTAACAAGAGGGTGCTTTATTTTCCTGGGTTCCTCATTTCTTGCAGTGGGACTGGCTTTGCTAGTACTGGGAGTCCTGAGAGATGGCATTATGCAACCTGGAATAGCACACTGAGAAATGTCTCCTATGGGAAGTCTCTGGTACTTCTGACTCCCTTCTGAGCAAACAGCATCAAGAGAGCAATTTTTCCCTCATGTAACCTCTGGCTCTTGCACTGAGAATGTGACCATGTATGTCTGTGTGTATACAGTTGAGCAGTGCCCTCAAAACTTCTGAAGATGAGGTTTGCATTGAGTGTATGGATGTCTCCTACTAAAAATCCCCCTTGCAACTTAATGTGTTCAGCAGAATGTTGCACAAAGTACAAAGCTTATGTCCTGGTCTGGATGTCCCTCTGACTGAGGTGTTTTGGAAGTTGATCTTATGATTGTGCCCATTACAGAAAGATTATCAGCAGGGTGACCAGGGCCAGAACTGAATGGTGATTGAGCAATGTTGATATTTGGAGGAAGAACCAATTCAGATTCCAGGTTTCAAGCACTGAAAGAAATGCGCAAGATGGTTTTTAATCAGCCTTCAGTCCATGGTATTTCTCTCATCAGCCCTTCAGTGCAACTAACCTCTGCAGTAGGTGAGCTTTTTCCTTTTTCCCCTCTCACACATTCAAGTCCAGCTTCGTGCCCATTCTAATTATTAGTGAAATACAGCATCTTTATGATGCCCTGGTAGTCCAGAGACTCCAGTCCAGGGCAGGAAATTCCCATCATTAAGCATTTGCTGAGCTCTCTCTCTTCAGAAAATGACATTTACTAATTACATCATTTTGATGTATATGATACCCAAACCAAACATGTTATAAATTAGCAAAAACTCATTTGTTTCATGAAAAGTATTGTTCTTCTTTTATTCAATGACCTTTTTGTTCCTCTACATCCTGGACCAATCAAGTGCCGGTGCAGTTGCTGACTTCTGAGCACAGACAATAGCTTATTCCGTCTATTCTGTTCAGATGACTGTAGGAATAGGCAGTCACTTTGTCATGTGGAGACTGGAGGTTGTATAAAACCCTTTTTCCCACCATTTACAGTGAGTCTGAATCCTGAGAGGAAAACCCTGTCATAATAATAATAATAATCCAGAAGCTCGAGCCCATTGAAGTTTTCTCAGCTTTATGATTTGGGTGGGGTTGGAATGCAGCCCTCCCCGGCTGAGGCTCACTTGGGTTTTTAGAGCTATAGCACAGATTGGATTTCTCTATGTTTCTAACAGCAGGTTGGGTTTTCTCCAGTGAGATTTATATGCAGTGAAAACTCCAGCAGTTGTGAATGTAGCAGGTCCAGGGACTTGTGGTGCAAGCCAGTTGCTTTCTCCTCCAAACCTTCTGGGATATGGAGTGCCTTTCTCCTGTGAGCTTGTTGAGCAGCCCAGCATGATAGTCCTTAGCTGTCATTCAAACACATAGCAGTCATCAGCCACCTTCTGAATGCTGCAGTGCCTGTATGGCACTGTACTGGTATGCAGTACCAAGGCATGGCAGAGGGCTCTGCTGCAGTAAAGCATCCCATGGAAAATCCCTCTGGGAAGTCTGTGGGCTAGCGAATGGACAGAGCAAGGTGATGGGGGAGCTGTCATCATAGCAAAGTCCTTAGATGTCTTCTGCAAGTGGCCCCAGTGAATGCCACCCTGTGACTGGGGTGACAAGAGTTACGGTGCTGGGGAAATGAAGGTAGATGATGGTGGGGGCTGCTGCTGTGCCAGAAGGCTCTGGTACCATCCTTGCACCAAGGCATCTTGTCAGTGAGATCCCTGTGGCCAGCCAGAGAGCAGCAGGATCCAACAGGACCTCTTGGGCAAGGTCAGAGCTCATGACCACCTCATATCTTCAGTCTGCGCAGCCCCAGCCCCTTGCTGTCCCACAGGGTCCTTGGGAGCAGGCAAGAACAGAGGGAGCAGAGCCAGGAGGAGGACTAAGACCTCTGTAAATCCCAGGAATGGCAGCAACCCTCCAGTGCCGCTGATATCCACGGGGGAAGTACCGAGACATGAACTGAGAGGCGTTACATGTGTTTGGTGGGGCTAGGAGAGGGCTGAGAGACCTCATTAGCATCATTCATATATTTCTGAGCAGTCATTTAATACCGTTCTTCTTCCTACCAGCCCTTCTGGAAGGCAGCATGTACCATTCACAACAAGTGTTTATCTTCCAGCTTTAAAGACAGACGTCAGAATATTTCCCTCCTTATTCATGCTCCGTCTTTTCTCACAGCCCAGTTATTCATGACATCACCACCTTTTCCTCCTCAGCCCCAGACACTGTGTTTCTGTGGCTGCAATTTCCTGGACAAGAGTTTCCAGTTTGCATTGTTGGGGGGGGGGCGGGGGGGGGTGGGGGGGGTAGGGAAACAGGAGGGAAACAAAAAGAAGGCTGTTTCGTGTAGAAACATTAAATGAGAAATGCAGCCATGGAAAACTCAGATGCGCTCAGACACATGAACACAGAGACATGCACACACGCAGAACAACAGCAACAACCACCACCGCCAAGGTTATTATAATTAATTTAAAATCTGTTTAGAAAAGGGCTCCTTTTATGTTGGACGGGCTCTTTAAGCGGCTCAAAAAGTATGAAAAACAGGAAATCAAACTGCCTCATTAGGAATTGACTCTGCTCAGTAATTAGAGGCTAGAAAACAAAACAAGGAAAAGCAGGTGGCGAGTGAGCTCTGAGCAGGCAGCTATTGTAGCATTTCAATGTTCTGTGGGCTAATAACCTTGTTTCTTCACAAAAAAGTGTTACTTCCATAGAGAAATGATTATGAGAATCATCCAAAGTTTAATGGGCAAGTGCTGCTTGCTCAGCCTCAGCACGGAGGCTGCTGCTTGCCTCAGCCTGGGGTTTAATTCGTAATTAGGCGGCATTTTGCTGCGTTTAAAAAGACAACTCTGTTCTCCAGCATCGACTGCTCTCCCCCGAAAATCATGTTAAAAGTAATTACCGAACGATCCTGTATTTTGCTGATACAATCAGATGAGATAACCCCAGACATTAATATCAATTACATTTTCTAACAATAACCTTTGCTGAGCAAATGCTGCCAGTGATTTCCAGCAAACATGTTTATGTTCTAGTCATGCCAGAGTTAGCTTTGCTTGCTGCACCCACTAACTCCTTTGGTTTTGCAGGAATGTGCTTTTTGCAGAGACCTTGCTTCCAAACTGCACCCGTAATTATTTGCCAAGACCCCATTAGAATCATGTGAGCAACAGTCACATCAGCATAGGTGCCTGCTCTGCCCGTGGTGATGGTCACAGGGCTTTCTGGCTCATTGCAGGGTAGGCACACATTGTAAAAGGTAAATACTTGAGGGGGACAGAGCTAGCTCTTATTGATCCGTAAAGTAAGTTTGTAAATAAATCAAATATTTCCCCAAGAATTAAGTAAATGAATGCAAAGGATGTAAAAAATCAACCTTTTGTGTGTTTGTGTGTGTAATAATGATGAAGGAAATGGTTTTCTTCGCATGGTTCTTCTGTGGGTAGAAAATAGAAGCTACTTTTATTGTGCACATTATTTTTTTCAGTGGGAATTTTACTCCAGGTCTGTAAAAACAACAAATACAACCCAATGATAAAGCATGAGTATTTACCTACTGTTTACTGCTGACATCCTGCCAGGATATGGTGCAGCTGAGTGAGTGCATTTCAGCTCAAGATGGGCCTGGTGACTTTTTCCTTGAAGGGGAATGTGGAGCGAATGAAGGCAGTGGGGCTGGGTGATTTATCTCCTTGCCAGCTAGGTGTTTTATGGCTCTGAGATGGGCTGCAGCCATGGGAGAGGGCAATGCTTTCCATGGCATCTGTACCGAAGGGTTAGGGATGGTGCAAGGCAAGTCTGGCAGAGGCAAGCTGAAGCCCAGCTGCAATCAAAGCAGGTTCCCTGGTGTAAACAAGGTGTCAGTAAGATTAAAAATCAGCCTTCCTGTGGCTGAGCTGAGCCACAGGGCTGGGGAAGTGCTGCAACCGGAACCAGGCTGGCTTATGCCTGGATGGGCTGTGGTTGCTGCAGAGGTTTGTGGCCTCTGGCATGGTTCTTATCCTGGAACAAAACCCAGATAGACAAAGAGGGAAGTGTCTGCTGGGTGTTCAGGTTTATGTGGTGAGCAGTGTGAGCATGGCTGTGCCCTGGGCAGATGAGCGTGGGGCAACTTTGTGCTCCCAGAGTGCTGCCCAAGGGCCACAAGTCCCACGTCTACAAGAGCTATCAAATAAAATAGCACGTCCTATTGCTTGTTGTTAATAATGACTCTTTAAATCAGTTATTCCTTAAGGCAAAGGCTTCCAGCAGCTAGGAGGGGATATGGTTGAGCCTCCACAGGTAAGCAGGGAGCTCCCAGTAGCTTGTTGCTTTGCTGACAGCACTGAGTGCATGGCCCTTTTCTGCATCAAGTTTTGGGTTGCTCCCTGCCCTCAATAGGATGCTTAGGGAGGGATGGAGCAGTTCACAGCCAGCACAGAGATACCCTGGGCTGTTTTTCTGTCCTGAAGATAGTTTTGGGTCTCACCACTGGCAGCAGGGGCACATCCTCTGGTTTGCATACGTGGAGGCTCCTGGAGTGTAGCATTAGTACTATATGCGGCATGCCATACATTACTTGATTTATCTATTGAAGAGTTTCTTGCTCCTGGCCAGCAGACTGGTGTGATGGATCTGTCTGTGGATGGAACAGTGTCAAGTCCTGTGTTTGGTGCAGGAGGAAAGACGTGGGATATCACCTTGCCAAAGGGTGCAGGTGAGCATTAGGCACATCCCCAGATTCCCACATGTTGTGGGATGGAAAATGTGCCCTTTCACCTGGTGGCTCCCTCAGAGGCCAGCTGTGGGCTGCCAGAAACCATCCTTCTGAACAAAGGGACCTTGTGCTGGCTGGGTAGATCAGATATGCTGGAAGCACCACAGATTGCCAACTGTCCCTTGGCAAAGTGACCCCACAAAATGTGGATGTGGATTTGACTCTGCTTTCCTCTCCCATCACCTCCTTTGGGGGGGCTCTTTTGGTCAGCAGGCTTGCATTTCTTTCCTGTTGTAACATATGCGTCTGATGCTAGGCTAGAGGTTTCCTTACCAGCAAGCTGAACCCTATTCCTAGATCTGTTGACATTTACTATAAGTGGTTGAGCTGGGCAAATAATCCATGAATATATGTTGACATTTCTAAATCAATTTGCTTTGGCTGGCACTACACCTGTCTAGGGATTACTCTTTGCAAACATTCAATGGACTGACTTCTGCCGTAAATAGCCACATAAAGTGTCTTTCAGCATCTCAGAGACCACATTTGAAACCAGCTCATAAATGCGTGAGGGCTAGGCTTGCCTCTGTCTGTATCTATTAGGGAGCAGATACAATTTCATGGCTTAATTGCCTAGTTGCAAGCAATGGTGCTACTTAAAACCGAGTTAACTAGCACAAGAGGCCTTCAAACACTTCGTTGCTCTGCTTAATCTACACGGCCAAGTATTAGAAGCTGCATAAATCAGCATTGCAAATGAACCTGTGGAAATCATAACCTTAAACAAACAAGCAAGCAAAAAAAAAAAGCTCCAAATTCCTCAAATGTGAATAATTTGCTGGGATCCAGAAGTTCTTAGCAGGCACAGCTAATGATTTCCTGTGGTTTCACAGAGCAGTGGCTGAGAGAGAGATGTGGAGGGGGGAAGCACCACGCTGCCTCCTGTATTGTTTTAATCGGGCTCTTGTAGGTGGAATTTGTGAACTCATGAGAATGAAAGTTCCCCAGCCCTGGCACAGATCCAGGCAGAGTTTGGGCAGACATTGTGCAAACTTCCCCATGTACCTCCAGGGGCTGATTTACTGCAGGATGAATGGGGTCCCCGAGCCGCCCCACTACCACAGCCCAGCATTGCCTGCTTCTCCCACTTGCAGGGCTGGGCTGACCATCATCGTGGCTCTGCCTCCTTCCATCCCTTTCTATGAGAAGAGGAGGTATCACTCCCTCTTGCAAAGCAGCCTCCATCCTGATTTGCATCAGGCTTGCTATTTCAGTCCTGGGAACCCCAAAGTTGCCGGATTAGGTTTTCGTTGTTTTCACAAATGTCCCTTCGGGGCTGAGCTGAGCTGTTAAAAATAAGGCACTAGAAAGATAAATAATTTCCGGGGGGGGGGGG
>NDXB01007513.1:47153-68227 GCA_002631895.1 Agapornis roseicollis | reverse complement strand
TTTTTTTTTTTTTTTTTTTTTTTTTTTAAGCTTGTTACACAAAACATTGTTTTTTCCATTTCAGGAAGTCTCTTGATGCCCTTTGGTTGATTTTGTTTTGCTTGTTATCTGGACAACTAATATTTTTTCCTGTTAGGGGGAAAAAAAGATTTTCCCAAGCAGATTAAAGATGTTTTTTAAGCCTATGAATGGTGACATGGCTCACTTTCATTGCTTTGTTTATTTTTAATAATGAAAAACACCTCAATTTATCGTAGCACGACGTCCATCCTGGAGTAAACCTTGAATTGAGTTTTCGCTTGTTGTTCCTGATTTGTTTGTGGCTTCTTATCTAAGGGAAGGCTGTGAGTGTTTTCTCATGCTTTTCTGAAGCTGTGGCACGTGACAGAGTTTTCTACACAGCACATCGATGGCCACTGGACAATGACAGCCATGTTTGCAAGAGGACCCCACTTTATTTGGTGGTTTTGAAGTGATTTTTTCATTCTGAACACATTATATTTAGCTTTATGAAGGTAGGTCCATCCCACCCCAGGATTGTGGGGATTGTTTGAAGTGATATCAGTTATTTTTTTAATAAGAAAGAAATGGGCTTTATGAGCAAGGTGCAGGTCTGCAAAAGGGCAGCTGAGGTACAGCCAACCAAACTTGGGTTTGGGAATAAGGACCTGTAGCCCGTCTTCTCTGCAGCTTAGGTTGCTATTCAGTGCTTTGCAAAGGCAGCGACACTCCTGGTGCCTTCAGGCTGGTGGTATATTCTACATGTATGTGGTTGTGAACAAGGCAAGAAGAAATTAGACTGCTGAGCATCAGAGAATAAAGGCTGAAATTATGAAGGGCATAGAAAGGGGGGAAAGTCACCACTGTATACTCTGGGTATAAGCTTTAGAAGATGTGCTGTGCACCACTGACAAGTGGGTGCCATAGGAGCCCCATGGGGGTGTCTGTCCCAGCAATGAACCTGCCACTTCTTCCAGCCTCAGGGGCCATGGCCAGGCTGGCTGTGAGGGCTGAAGGCAGCCTGGACCCTGCATGGGGGTCCACCAGCCCCATATAAGATGGGGTGCTGCCAGTGAGTTCTGCATGGGGTGATGGTTGGACTTGATGACCTTAAAGGTCTTTTCCAACCTAGTGGATTCTATGGTTCTATGGTATGTGGGCAGGTGTCCAGCCCCAAGAGCAGTGCCCGTCCCCATTTGCTCCTCATACCTACCAGCTGGGAGGAAGCCACAGGGTCTGTCCTGCCCACCAGCGGCACGGAGGAAGTACGGACGAGGTATTTTTCTTGGCACTGGGACCTCTGGCGTTCCAGGCTTGCACGTGCCGCTTGACCCCAGCAAGCTGCCTCCTCCGGGGCCACAGCTCATTTCCTCCTGCTCTGAAGGGGAGGCCCTGCATGCTGATGATGGTGGCATTGGGATCGTATGTGTGTGAGTCGGTTTCAGCTGAATTAACAGCACTGTTTTTCCCAAATTGCTTCTGTCCCTGCAATTTTAACCCCTTTGTGCATGTTTAACAACCTGGGCAAACAATAACTAGTACTAAGGGACAAAAAGCACAGAGAAGATGAGAAAATCCCATCAGGAGAGAAGCACGTCTCCTCCCTCTTTGTTTAATCCAAGTTATGTGCCAAAGGTCCTATAAATATTTACATTTTACTCACTGCTGTAGTGATATGCATTTTCTTAAGCCAGCCTATATGCAAGAGGCAGGTTAATTCATGCTGCCCACTTCAAGTGTCCTGTATAACACAAGTTTGGGGAGCAGATGTAGATGAATTTATTTGCAGATCTTACAAAAGAGGGGCTTCTAACATGAGAGCTTACCTCACTCTGTGAAATGCCTGAAAGAAGACTTTGGATTTTGCATTTCCAGACTGTCTAATAACAAAACCGGGTGTGCATCTTGAGCAGGTGCTTTCAAGGAAGAAAAACAAAATCTGTAAGCAGGATTATGGCACAATTTCAGCAGTAACTAAAAGGATCTGGGTCTGGTGGTGAGAACAGCTGCACCTAGAGACCTCTCAGACAAACAGCTGGACCAGGCCCAAAGCAGGGCTGTAATTGGTGCATTATTACATTAGCCACCAAAACATGCGAGTTGCTGTGCACAATCTCTTTTCCAAATGATGGTGGTATGGATACCACTAGTTTTATCAGCTCTTATTGCAGCAATGATGGAAAAATGCCGGTCAAGACTGGAAAATCAGGGTATTAATTTCTGCACAAATATCAGGAAAAACATCAACAGAAGGGAATTATGAAAAATGAAGAGGAGTAAATGTCAAAATCGTGCTGTGCCCGACTGGGTGCGATGTGCTGCCCTCTCATGAGGAGGACACACCACTCCTGTCTGAGGGAGATGCCATTCTGGGAAGAGAGGCTTATGGGAGGATCCAGCCTGTACTCGTGACAGGCCCTGAGGGTACCACAGGGCTGTGATGGCCCTGACCAGCGTCATCTGTGGCTTCCCCATACCCATAGGGCCAGGGGTTCTATTTAAACTCAGCCCAGGGCCCTCAGCCTCTTAACCTTTCAGCCTCTTAACCTTCTTGTCTTAACCTCTCTGTCAAACACATTCAGAAGCTCATTGCCATGATTCCTACTGCTGACTCATCCAGCCTTTCGTTTCTTTGACCCCGTGGCAAGTGTGGGAAAAAGCTGAGAAAGGAGTGATGGAGCCTCAGTGGGTGCAGGAGAGGGATGGAAAGGATGCAAAGGAAGAATCCCAAGAGACAAGCACCTCACTGAGGTCTTGCTGCTGATGCAGGCAGTCAATTAACAGGTTTATTCTTCAGCACTACTCATCCTCAGAAAAATAGACCACATGCACAGGAGAACAAAGGTTGGGGGAGGTATGACCAGCACTCCAGGCGCTTAAAAATCAGAAAGGAAACAAAAAAATTTTTGATGAGGTTTAAATGTGGGCCTTGTAACAGTGCTGGGAAATGATGAAACATCCTAGGCATCCATCATTACCCTGATTTCAAGACAATAGGTCTGAAGGCCCGCTTGGTGCAGGGTTAGGTCAGTCTTTCCTGCCAACCTTGCAGCCACAGTGAGCTATGAGCCTGAGGAGTCCCTTGCCAGGGGCACAAAAGGAAGCACTGAGGTGATGCAGGGAGTCCTGTGGATGACAGCTGAGTTGGTGATGCACAGACAACAGCCTTGATGTTCAGGTCCTCTTTGCTTCCCTACTGGGTGTCTATAGGGGCGGCTTTGCCCAGAGGGCTGAAGCTGATGGACTACCCTGTTGGTCTAGCCTAGTGTGAACCCTGGAGACCTGGGGTGGAGACTTGCTGTGCTGTTCGAATCACTGGTGTAGATGCACTTGACCTTTCTCAGGTCCCTTGTTTGCTAAGCAAAGTTAATTACTCTTGTCCTTCTCACAGGGCTAATGAGCTGTTGATGACTCTAATCTCATTTGCTCAGTGCTGCAGTGTCACTGTGTGGACAGGTTGCTCTGGAGAGCTGCTTGTCTTGGCCAGTGTTCCCTCATCTCCTTGTTAAAAGAAAAGACTACTTCTTTATTCCTCCAACTCCCTCAACATAGAGATGCATGGTATTCCACTGTGAGCCTTGGCTTTGCATTGCCACCTTCCCAAAGGGCAGAGGGGTGCTCAGCCCACAGCAAGGCTTGGCTTTCTCAGTAGGATTTCACAGCTTATTATTTGTGCTTGCCGCAGTCTGCTGCTCTTGGTAAATGAGAGGCTTTGTGTAGGATGCTGTGACACTTCTAGCCTGACCTGGACTTCAAAACACATGCCCTGAAGCCAACTGGCTCGCTGGATGACTAGATCAATCTTTTTTCTTCCCTATCCCTCCCTGTGATTCTTCTTCCCTGCACATGGAACTTTGAGTACTCCAGATGGAAACATGCACAAGGAGTTCAACAGCTACCCCTGTTCCCCTTTTGTTCTGGTGTAGGTAACCTCCAGCACAGTAATCCCCATGTGTACATTAGGTCCTGACCACAGCACCATGCCCAGCTCGGGGAGCACAAGGGATGTGTCTGAGATCAGGGCTGCATTCACTCTGTGCAAGGCAGGCAGAGCAAAGGAAGCTTTAGCCAACATTTTCTCCTCCATGAAAACCACCCACAGGGCTTCACAGGGCTGTGTGCGTGAGTGTGTGCATCTAGAGACACAGGACGCGTGTTCCCACTTTAGCTATTCAAGAGCAACAGTGTAAATGGGCTCCCCAGGGAGGCCTGGCTGCCTTGCTGCTGGAAGAGACACAGCTGCAAAGCATCATTCAGGAGGAGAAAGATGGATGTTGCCTCAGATGCTTTTAGCAAGCTCATAGTACTGAACTCAAAGCTACTGCTTTCAGCCTGGACTCTTACTCGATTCTGGAGCAAAATTGTATGGTGAAGTCACTGATCATAGCCATACAGCGATGGTGGTTTTAAGGATGCAGGACTATGACTTGATCATGTGAGATCAAGTAGGAAGAAAATCTTGACCTTGAAAGGGGAAAAACCTCTAAACTCTTAGACAGGTTAACTTCAAAAATAGTTAGGAGAGCTAGGAAAAAACTTACCCAAATATATTCCAGTAAGTATAAATAGGTTCTCTTTTCTCCAGTGTTCTTCACTACAAAAGGAAATGTCACATTGAGTCAACTTGTGACCCAGATGAAATGACATGTATTTGCTTATTTTACTTATGCTCCTGTTTACAATAGGTTGCACTTGGTGGATGTATTTTTGTCTGTGCTGTTGCATTCCGGTATCAAAGTTACCAAAACGTATTTGCTGCCCAAACTCTAGCCAAGGAATTGTGTTTCTGGGTATCAGTCACAGAAATGAACAAGCTCTTTGTGTGTGTATATGTGCACTTGTTAACTAAGAGCTCATTGCCCCGTAAAATGAATCTAATTATGCATACAGAATAGTGATGAAAGACTTTCTGCTTTTTATCATCTACTTGACTTTTAAGAAGGAGGAGGAGATGGGTTTGCTACCCAGGCCAGTTCCAGGAAAATGTTTCAGTGAACCCAATGATGAAATTTTAACCCCTTTTTTTTTTAAGGTCTATTATTTACAATATACTGTAAGATACCAGTCCAAGGAATATTGTGATGCTTCTTTTCACCTTCTAAGGATGAAAAGGCTCTGGGCATATCTTAGAAATAGTGAGTGTGAACGCTTTAGTTGATGGTGGATTTAGGGTCACGAGGACGATCAAGGGGCTGGAGAACCTCTTGTATGAAGACAGGCTGAGAAAGTTGGGGCTGTTCAGCCTGGAGAAGAGAAGGCTGCGTGGAGATCTCATAGCAGCCTTTCAGTGTCTGAAGGGGGCCTATAAGGGTGCTGGGGAGGGACTCTTCATTAGGGACTGTAGTGACAGGACAACGGGTAACTGGTTCAAACTTAAGCAGGGGAGGATCTAAGGAAGAAATTCTTTCCTGTGAGGGTGGTGAGGCACTGGAACAGGTTGCCCAAAGAAGTGGTGAATGCTCTATCCCTTGCAATGTTTAAGGCCAGGTTGGACAGCCCCTAAGGTGACATGGTGTAGTGTGAGGCATCCCTGCCCATGGCACTGTGTGATCTTGGAACTAGATGATCTTAAGGTCCTTTCCAACCCAAACCATTCCATGATTCTGTGATTTTGAGGGCCATGGAGAGTGCTTGCCACATTGTGGCCAGCCATTCCTACTCAGTATGCTTAGTCTGCAGCATTGTTTCAGACTCCTGTTTGGGTGACGTATGCCTCACAGATGGGGATGCCTTCTAACTGCTTGGGAATCATTGGTAGCTGTTTGTAATGCATTATTTTATTTGATAAGAAGCTATTTTCTCACTAGCCACCTGGATGCTTTCCATACAAACTGTACATGCGAGGGTCTATTCATGTTGGCCTATACAATGGATTTCCTTTCCATGAGCATTCTTGGAAATAAAGCTCTGCTCCATGAATGTTTGTGAATAGCAAGGTTTATGGATTCCACCTAAACAAAGCAATGGTTTTACTAGCAAGAATATTTGTGTATATTGTAGTGCTGCATTTTCCCAGCTCCAGGTTATTTCAGCAGCCCACCAGTGGCTCCAGCTTTTGTTTGAGTGTTAGTATATATGTACAGAAAGGTTGGCTCGGGAGAACATTGCAGGAGGGAGACCAGAACCCTGGATTGTTTTATTGCAGGAATTGGATTAACTCATATGAGCTCATTCTCTGCTCTTCATTGCATTGTGTTTGGCAGTTCCTGCAGCATGATTGCATCTAGGTTAAGTGGCATTGTTTGGGAGTCCAGCAGGGAACAATCCTGTATTGACTAAGCGTGGGGAAAGGACAAGATGATCTCATAAGTTTTCACCATTTTTGGTACCTGCGCTTCGCTTGCATGTCCGTTCTTTTAACTTTTTTCTCTGCCAAACGGTGATAATTCTCCATGTACAACAGATGGAATTGCTCCATGAAACAGTGCAGTCTGGATCAACCAGGCTAGTACGTCAGCAGAGTGACTTGCCTTCCGTTCAGACTGGCTGGGAGAGACACTCATCCTGTCAGGCACTGGACTATGGGCCACCTTAAGTAAATGAAAGACCTGACTTGCCCAGCCATCAATGTTTGTACTTGTCAGCACTATCTCTCCTGCTTCCCTCCAACTCCATTGACTGCTGCCCTCCTGAGTGGAGGTTGTGGGAAAAGCTGCAGTGCACCAGTGCAGAAAAGCTTCTGACTGTCCGGATTATCATGTAGAGCTTGGAGGATTGCATCATTCAGGCTCACTAAGGTCTGTATTAGTGTCTGCTGAGCAGAGCTTATGCTGTATGATCTGCCATAGGAGAGCAGTTGGAGCACTATAATTATGGATTTTGACTTCCTTGGAGAAAAAAAGAATCTTCCAGACCACTAGAGGTGTTTGGACAGCTAATGTCAAAGAAATCCAATTTCCAACACTGTGAAACTCTGGGGTTTGCTTTCATTGCTATTGACATCCAAGCATTCTCCTTTAAAAGCTTTCATTGGTTGACATTGGCTTTAACTGAGCATGCTGACCCTGTGTCATAGATTTGAGTACAGATCAGGCAAAAATACTAGGTTAAAGCCAAGAGAACTCTATCTTGAACAGTAAAAGTAGGGAAGCTTATTTTCAACTTGGAAGTGAAAGGGACTGAAATGCCTCAATTTTTTCTATCCTCCCTGGAAAAGCTTGCTAACCTTAACGATGAGACTGTTGTAGGAGCAAGGATGTGAGGGTGGAAGAAAGACCTTCATATCACTCTTCCAAAAGTAGTGTTGGGTTTCCCCCAGAGATGTGGAGGAGGTTCTCCATTTGACTTTTTGCTGGTGTTGTGACTTGTTGGTTGCCCCTTTTACACTGAATGGGAGTATCTGTAGCTTTTGCAGGGCAGATATAATGGAGGAGCTGACAGGCAGCAGTGGTGCTGGGACAAGAGGGATAAGTTGGGCAAAGGATGTGGAATCACTATGTGAGTACCTGGACTATTTTTATGCACCAAAAGGCTGCTCAAGCTGCAGGAGGGGAGAGCTACCCCCAAGTTTGACAGTGGTGTCAGAAACTGATTATCTGCCTGTTCTGGCTATCTGGAAGACTCTGGTCTGTGCTCTGATCCCACCCTCCAGGCAGGACCTGCAGCACTTGAGCCTCTGGAACTATGAAGCACATAAACAGATGAAATAGGGAGTGTTTTTGTTTGACTTAGTTGGAGGCAGCTCTTGAATGTTGGTAGGCTCTTCCAGACCTTCTGGAATTGTTTGGTAGGAAGAACTTTGTTTGCCACCAGGATCTTCTAATTTTTGTTTGTCAGCTTCTCTTTCTGTGCAAATCCCATTCAGGAACAACTGGAATGGCTTCATCCCTGTCACACAGATTTTATTTTATCATAATCATGTTTTACAGGGTACTTTTGCATACTTGCAACGCTCAGTGTCTAGTGACCTGTGGTGTGTGCTGGGTGGTGGGATGGGTACCCCTTCATAAAGCAGAGCACAAGTCTCCCTGCTGCTGTGCTTTGTCAATCTGCAGTTCTGTGACCCATGTGCAGGCCAGATAAACATGCCTGTGGGTCAGAAGCAGGCCCCTCTGGGAGCTGGCTGGATGATGCAAAGCAGGGTGAAACTGGAAGGATTGTAAGTCATGCTTGCCGTAACTGGTTTGAGCTATTCTAAGAGGGGTTGGGTGACAAAAATCATGCCTATTACAGGAAAACACAGATGCAACTTCTCGTCCATTTACAGAGGCTTACCTAGTTTGTGTTTAGCTAAAGGCATCAAAATACTTCTGAAAGGAGACCAGTGTCATTTCCATGCTTCAGTGAAGGAAACTGAGGAACCAAGTGATAAAATGATGGATCCAAGGCCACCTGAAGACCAGTTGCAAAATGAGCATTAGGTGCATGTACTCTTCCCAGCATGGTCCCCCGAGCCCCCAGCATTTCTCCCCTTCCTGGACTGGGGGGGCAGGGAGCTGAGCTTGTCAGAAGCATTCCTGAAGAAAGGGAGAGGCAGGTTTCCTCAGGGTTGAGTACAAAGAACATCCTGGCAGTGAGCAGTAGGTGCTGTTGCACAGACATGTCAGAGAAAGGTCTGTTTGTGCCAAATACATTGGAGAAATTGTTTTGGAATGGTTCATTGGCATGAAGATAAGGCCTCAAAATAGTGTCAGGAATATGTGGGGACGTGCCAGCTGCCTGCGTTAGAGAGGAGGGTGACAGATCAGGAAAGAACATGGGTGCATTTACTCCTCCACTTTTCTTCCCAAATCTTTTTCAACAAATCCTACAGGGAGAACACTGTTTCCCAGCCATGGGTGTTTTAATGACCACACTAAGGCAAGGTAGGGTTGTACTGCCACTGGGGGAGCACAACAAAAGTGAAGTTCCTTACATGGCTCCCTAATCTCTGGTGGGCACTGGGAGGTGGAAGGAAGGTACTGGATGGAAAATGGGACCTTTGGACTATATGGAGCTTGAAAAGACAGTTGAATCCTTGGGACTTGGGGAAATTTCTGATCCCTTTTCTGATTGCTCAGGTGGGATCAATGAATGCTGTGGATGTTGGTGATGGGGAAAGCTGTACAGTTACCCAATAACCCAGCCTTGGACACACCAGTGCCCTTCCTGTATTGGAACAATGTGACTGGAGGAAGGAATGGGGTTTAGATGTTGCAGCCCCCAGTCCTCTTCTTACAATCTCCTCTCATGCAAAAACACACAGACCTCATTGGCAGTGTGATGCTGCAGCTGCCATGAGAGATCCAGGCAAATCTGATAATAGAGGGGTGGGAAAAGGAAACCGAACAAAACAACCCAGGAATGACAAGAGCCCTCTGTCGTGTGCAGGTTATTTTCAGGGGGTGGCATTGCTGTTTTCCCACGTAACAGCGGACTGCAGGGTGACTTGGACGGGCAGGTGACCAGGGCAAATCCAAGAGCTATAAGAGGAAAGAGAGACTGTGGAGAGGGAGCTGTGGAGGTCTCCATGGAGACACAAAACCTGCTGCAATGGTGCCTTCGGCGATTGGCACTGGCCAGGTTCTTAGGGGAGAAAAGCGGCTGGCACTGGCACGGCAGGATCCTCCTGCACGCATTGCCCACAGCCAGGTGGAGCTTTCCAGGCCTGCTATTCAGCACACAAGAAAAACGGCATTGAAACAAAATTAAGGTTGGGACACAAGCCATAGAAAGCCAAGAAATTCAAAGTACAGGCCAGCTGTTTGCTCTCAGCAAGGGGCCCAAAGCCCTGGGAGGAGGAGGAGCAGGCAGAGGAGAGGATGCTGCCTTTGTCTGTGCTGACAGTCCAGTGGCTTTGTCTCTGAGGACAGCAGAAAGTGTCCTCTGCATTTATACTTACTGTTCTTATTTTGGAGCAATACTTGAGAGTGTGATAGATGTGAGAATGAAGAGGCTTTGCTAGAGGTTAAAGGACTAGATGGTAATTTTGTGATTCATCCCAAGGAGGGGACAACACCTCATCCTCTACCTGGGAATATGGGCAATTTTGCTGCCTGCTCCCTGCTGCTCCAGTCTGTCCAAATATCTGTGCCTGAGCTCTAATGGCTTTTCTTTATGGCACTGAAGTCAAAGTTCCTCCTTCCCTCTCCAGCCCTGGGGAAAGCGAGGATGTGTGCCCCACCATGCATTTCTCCCATTCATAGGTTTGGTTCATCCCCCGTCACTATTGCACCTGATCATGGTGTAGCCATTGTGCTCTGTAGAGAGGAGAGAGGTCTGAGGCAGTGTTTGCTCATGCATAAGACACAGGCTGCTTACTTTAGGGTCTCAGAGGGTGTCTGCACAGTGAGAAGACCAGACTCTTCACCCCAAGCTTACTAACAGCCAGTGTGCAGCAGGTACATCCATCATCTTTGGGTTCAGAGAGTTGCCTCCACTTTTCCTGAGGTAAAGGGAGACGTTACCAACTACTCCTCTTTTCCAAGCTGTAGTGCCCTCCCAGATGAAGATTTATGGCATTAGAAGCAGACAAGACATAGAGCAGCTGTACTTGGGAAGCTGTGATGCTTGTCTGGCAGGCATACATCTAAGTTGTACTGCACTAGCATTTGAGACCATCCTGCTTGAAGGAAGACGGAACCAAGGGATGCAAGGCTGCAGTTTCTATTTGAGCTGGAGCAGGAGGGTGAAAGGAAATGACAGTGTGGAGCCAGCCCTTTTACCTTCTTTTCCTAGAGCTGGAACGTCAGCAATGCATACGGTGAAGTTATGGTATGGGTTGTGCTCGTGTGCCAAGTGCTGCGTCACACAGAGATGGAAACCACTGAATCCACCTAATGTAAACAAAGGAAATGGGGAAATGATTTACTGTAAATTAATAAAAATATGATCCATCTCCAAAGGGAAATGCAAAGACCACACTGCAGAATTTGGGAAGCGTCAACAAGACAGAAAGGGGAGTAGGCCAGAGAATAAAGGTTTCCTTTGCAGCCTTGAGCTGGGCTCATCCGGTGCTGTCATGCTCCGAGGTCTTTTTCCCCAAGAATGGTGCAAGCCCAGAAGGACATCCCTGAGAAAAGGTGGCTTTGCTTCATGCCCTGAAGGCATCATTGGGCTCTGCCTCTGTAAGTGAAATTGAGCAGGATGTGCTTCTTCATCCTCAAGATATGGCTTTTAACCATTTCAATAAGCACTTGGTATCAGTGAAAAGGAGCCCCAGGGACATGCATGGCCTTTTCCAGGGGATGCTGATGGTGGAGAAACCACCTCTGTGGTGTCATTGCTCGCTTGTTTTCCTCCTGGGCACATGGCACAGGGAGCCGGTCTGGGAGCACACTCTGTTGTCTGGGGATGCACTAGCCAAGGGAGTGGCTGGCTGAGTGGTGAAACCGGCCAACCAGAGCAGGAGTCATTTCCCTTTTCCCATATTCCCTGCAGGAAGCAGCGGGGTGTCAGCAGGTTGTGTGAGGTTAAACAGTCACATATGAAGAGTTCCTTTGCTGTGGCGTGTCTAAACCTCTGCAGCCCCGTGCCTGGCCCTGCACACTGGCTTTTGTCAATAGGGGAGTGAAGAAAAGCAAAATCCATGAGGGAAAAAAAGGCAAAAATGATAAGGAAGCTGCAGGGACAGACACTCCCTGGCTCTTCTCTCTCATCCACCAATTTAATTCTCCTGAGTCAGGCAAAGTTTCTGCAGATGTATTCCAGCAGAAGTCAAAGGGAGAGTGAAGCCATGGAAAAGACACACAATGATGCATGTAATTTGTATACTTTGCCATTAGCTTGACTAAATGACAGGTATCATAGAGCCATAGATATGAGATGGAAGGCACCTCAAGGATCTTCTGGTCCAACCTTTCTTGGCAAAGCATGACCTAGAGTAGGTGTCCCAGCACCCCATCCAGCTGCATCTTGAAGTGCCCAGTGTTGGGGAATCCACCACTTCCCTGGAGAGATGATTCCAATGGCTGTTCTCATTGTGAACAATTTTCCTCTTGTGTCCAGTCAGAATCTGCCCAGGAGTAACTTGTGCCCATTACCCATTGTTTTTTCTATGTGACTCCTTGTAAAGAGAGAGTCTCCATGTTCTTTGCAGCCACCTTTTAAGTACTGGAACATGGTGATAAAGTCTCCCCTGAGCCTTCTTTTTTCTAGGCTGAACAAACCCTGTTCTCTCAGTGTTTCCTCATACACCAGGTTCCCCAGTCCTCTGACCATCCTTGTGGCCCTTCTCTGGACCCTCTCCAGCCTGTCCACATCTTGCTATATAGCAGGAACCCAAACTGAACACAGTATTCCAGGTGTGGCCTGACAGGCTCTGAGTGGGACAATGGCACCTTATGTCTGGTGGTGATGACCTTGTTGATGTAACCCAATTGCCTTTCTTTGCCACAGCAGCACACTGTTCACTCCTGTTGAGATTGTTGTCCCGCAGGACCTCCAGCTCCCTTTCCAACAGAGCTGCTCCTCAGCTGGGCAGATCCCAGCTGGGCTGCACTCCTGAATTATGTTTTCCCAGGTGCAAGACCTTAAACTTGTCCTTACTGAACTTCAAAGGTCCTTGTTAACCTACTCCTCCAGCCTAACCAGGTCATCCTGCAAGGGTGTTTCTTACTCCATCTACTTCTTTTACCTTTATAGGAGTTGAACTTCTTCTGTGCTTCCAGGACAGCACCCTTGAAAATCTCCCAGCACTCACTAGCTTCTTAATCCTCCATGGAAGACTCCTTGGAATCTCTCTCATTGACTGGGATTGACCGAGCTGAAGTTTGCTCTTCTGCAGTTTAAGCCCTTTGCCTTAGTACTAACCTTCAGAGGGCTCATCAGTCTCCCAAACTCCACAATATTGTGATCACTGCAGCCAAGGCTATCACTAACTGAGATAAAAGCAGTTTTTCTTCGTTTGTGAGTAGCAAGTCCAGCAGTGCCTCTTTCCTGGTTAGCACATCTAACATTTGTATGAAGAAGCAGTCCTCTGCGCATTCCAGGAACTTGATGGATAATATATGATCTGCTGTGTTGTTCTTCCAACAAACGTCTGGATAGTTGGAGTCACCAATAAGTATAGACTGGTCTGTTTGCAAGATCACAAAGAGAATGTGTTGAGATGGGTGAAGATGACATGCAATGTATAGGACAGTTTCAGAAGGAGAAAGGTGTTGGTGTGACTTTAAATTGGAAATGTGCAGAAATGTCATGAAACTGTGGTGGAAATGTTAAAAACTAGTGTCCAAATGAATATCATTGGGTTGAGACTGAACCACTTTGTCTCAAGATATTTTCCATCACTAATTCATGAAATTCTTAGTAGCAGGAGGTAATGGAAAGAGTAGACTTTTGTTTAAACGTGCTTAGGAGAGATAAAGATCAGGGGGGAGTAGGGAGTAATATTCAAACCAGCCATTTATGTCCCTTTTGTGCTTTTAGCAGGAGGCTCTGGCTGTTCATCATCCTTCTTTTTGCATCTCCCCCTCCCACCAACAAAATTCCACCCCTTAGAGCATCCCTCAGCAGCCACCCTGCCACATAGAAACTTGCAATTCACACATACACACAACCACCAAAGCCCAGGTCCTTTTGTGGCTTTGTTAATGCCTATGGCTAGAAGACAATCAGATCTCACTCTTCAATGCATCCTCTGTCCAACAAAGAGCAGCAAAATCCACCAAGTACTTCTCGAGTTGTCCTCTGAGTCCCAGGTCTGCCAGGCATAGGACACCAGCAAAGAGTTGGTCTGAACAGAAGTAGCAGTGGGAGCTGCCCTCAGGACTAGAATGGCTTTTGGAGGGCATTACTCTTGACAGTCCTGTTATGTAGCCCAGATGTCCTCTGATCTTCAAAGGTTATCTTCAAAATCTCCAGCACATCTTCATTCTTACCCCCATGACAGTCCTCTAGGCATTTCCCCTTTGGGCTGTTATGAAGAAAAGCTCCATAGGGGGGGACGAGAGGGATGAATGTCCAAATTTGAATGGACTACATCATGAGCAGATCCAAAGCAAGAACAGTAGGCCAAGAGCAAAGGCAAGACAGAGAAGGTATAATAAGCAGTTACCTGAGTTACTGATTTGCTTTTCCCCACAAAGAGTCACTTTTCTGAGCTCTGGCATTGCATATACCCTTCAAAAGTGACAAAGTTATGTAAACTAAATGATGAATAGACCAAAGAATTTTTACATTATTTTCAACATGATGTTTGTTTTGTGAAGCAATGCCAGCTACTAACGCAGGCACAACTTCTTCTCAAAATGCTGGATAAATGCCTGCTCTTACTGGTTTTCCACACAGCTGGAAAAAATTCCTTAAGTGGAAAAGTCCCTGGGCAGAGAGCATATATCAAGAAAGAGCCTCTGTGGATGCGGGTGAATACGTATATCTTCAGAGCCTTTCCCAGAAGGCGTCTGGACCTGGGGAAGGTGTATTTATGGGGGACCTGGCTCTGCACCACTTGCCCAGAGATCTTCAGCAAATGGTGCTAAAAATAAGAGCAGCTTACAAATGACCAGGTATGGTGTTCACAGAGGATCTTCCACTGAAAGGCATGCCTCTATTGAAGGACATCTCCTTTGGTGCTTTGGAGGCAACCTGCCCCCTATCCTAAAGGTCTCCCTGCAGCTGTGTAAGGTTGTGCTGTGGTACAGTGGAATCGTCCACACTGGGACTTTGCTTACCAGCAGGCTTGGCCCTGTACAGTGTCCTGTAACTGTGTGGGGAAGGTGGCATCACAGATGTGTGCTTGCTGTGTGCATCATAGGGAGGTGAGCAGGTCTTGGGGTCACACTGAGCTGTGGGGCAGCTGGGGCCATGGGATGGATGCACACTGCAGGACTGGGAGGCAGCAGGATCTGCCATGACTCTGTCTTGGGCAACAAGGGAGACACAGTGAGTCATGGGTGGGGATCTGATTCATGTCCTGCCCTGGAAGATGCTGGCTGTGGGCTGCCCATGCTCAATCTGTAAGGGAGCTGCTCCCACCAGGTAGGATGAATTACACAGCCCCTCTTTTTTATGTATGCATGTATGTATGCATTTATTTATTTATTTATTCACCCTCTTCTTTATTTTCATGGTCACCACAGTACCAAAAATAGTTTTTGTTGAAGCATTTTGGTATCTCCCTGACCCCAAGAGGCTTGAAGCAAAAAATGCTTTACAAGTTCAAAATAACATCATTGCTTCAGAGGCACTGGGGAATAGATGGGAGAGGCTATCTTTAGTAGTCTTAATGTATTGTAGTCTCGTAGTGGTTTTGTTCATTTAAATGTAATTTGGCATTAAATATAATTTCCCTGCACATAAGTGTGGAAAAAATGGATGCTCTCTTTTTCAGTGCAGAGAACCTTAGATTAATTGACCAAAAATTATTGCTTGCACATAATCTTTTATTTCCAGACCACCATACTTGCTAAAAATATGCACAGGGCCCTGTGACAAATTGTGATGGCTCCAGACTCACTCTTGTAATGAAGCTGAGGTGGTCTGTTGAGCAAATCAGCTATTTCATCAGCCCTTATTTATAAGACGCTATGCTGTAGTGTGATAAATTCACCATCTGGTCACTAACTGCTCAACACATCGGTATCGTATTATCAATTTATTTATCCCTTTTTTATTTCTCTGATAGACATTTAGACTAAGCCAGTTGTCTGCACTTCTTGGTAGACCATGAAGGCATCTTGAAATAGCAGTTTAACCTCTCCTCCCTCTGCTAACACCATTTATCTTGGGGTGGGATGAATTAACCCTTGGAAATAGCTCTCTTTTTCCCTCCACTGACTTTAAAGTGTGCAAAGATTGCTGGCCTAGACCAGATGACAAGGTCATAAATGGGCTTGGGCTGTACTGACATCTCCTCTGGTTCTGTGTGCACTGAATATGAATATGTAAATACAAGTATATGTCTGTTAATATTTGCAGAGAAGGATGCTTTAAATGCACGCAACCAGGCTTAGACTACTAAACCTGAAAGCCTATAGCTAACACCTTAAGGCTTTATTTAGACATTAAACCAAGAACTTGTCTCAAACTCAGTGCAAAGTTTCTCACTAGTTTCTGGCTAGGTTTCCCCCATTTCCAGGGGTGCTGTGCACTCACAGTTCAGCTGCTAGTGGAGGAGACCTGAATAGGTATTATGGACCAAGGATTCTGGATTTAGCCTCATTGTAGAGTTGTTTCCTGGCAGTTTTCCTTTCGTTGTGTCTCTCACAACTCTGAATATCTCCTCAATTTTCTATATTTATTTTCCTTCCCTCCTTTTGTGGAGTGCATTGTACAAGGCCCTGGCTATGACAATGTCCTTTTGTTTCAGGAAATGCCTTGAACATCACACCAGAGTGGTTGCTGGCTAGTGTGGTGAGGTCATTCCAAGAGAAAGGTTTTTAACACCTGCAAGGTTTGTTATGCCTGGGCATAGGAGTCAGGTCTGGGAACTCCAGCCAAAAAGGGCACATGGGGAAATGCCAGTGAAAGCTCTGCACTACTGAAGTCTTCTCAGTAGGAGGAGTGAGCGGAGTCCTTCAAGAAGCAGATGGAGCTTATGCATTCCCCAGGAGCATGTGGTAAGGAAAATCAGACTATCTGGAAAGCACACAGCACAGAGCACAGGCAGCTTGTGCTCTATGGGCGGCCAAGGTCATGACCACTAGGAAACAGTTGTCCCAGTAAAATACGACAATCAAGATGAGTTTTCTTAAGATACATCTGATTCTTGCTTTCTGTCCTCAGTGGCCATTTAAACAACAAAATGACTTGGCAATATCCTTGTTCCTTAAAACCAGTAAAGGCAAGGATGTGAACACTGAGTCCATGAGTATGGCTGCCAGGGATCATGTCTCCTGCATAAGGTGAAACTAACAGAAGAAATACGTGGCACACAAGCCTGGCCACAACACAAAAGATGTATAAACGTTAGAGCCATTAAGTCACACAGGCCACTCCAAGTGCAGAATTTACGGTGGTAACCCTAACTCAGCCCATAGTTTCCATTAAAGGAAAGTTCTGGGTTTATCAGGCTGGTGCTTGTCCTTTAAAGCACCATGCAAGGATGATCATCCCCACAGCCTGAGTGGAGATCCTGAAGACAAGTATGGTTTTCCCAAAAATGAGCAAGACAGACACATGGATAGATCAGACTGGAGGTATGCAAGCTCATATTAAGCTTTGACTTTTAATGAGACTTACTAAAGAGTAAGTTATCTCCTACCAGTGAGGCGGCAGAAACTGTTCTTCCTTGTTTCAGCAGTCTGAAACATTACATCTGCAGTTGTACATACTTCTCAAAACTTGGCCCAAAGTCTTTGTCTGAGCTGGACTACCTGAATCTGGAGTTCAAACAGGCAGAACCTGGGTTCCCACCCAAGGAAGTGCACCCCAAGAGCCACCCCCAGGGACTTTGGCCAGGTATGGTGGGACAGAGCTGCCAATGAGGGCTTGGCTTGGAGAAGCCATAACTTTCAAGATACAGGTAGAATTAGTACATTATGATGAAGCCAAACAGAAAAGCCAGCTTCTGATGCAGCTAAAACCAAAAGCAAGCCAACCCAATTCAGAGAAACTCAGAGGCTAACGAACAGCCTTATTTACCCCTGGGTTTTCCATCTGGATCAGAGAACTGAGCTGAAAAGTCATTCCTGCACAAGAAATTGTGCCTTCCTCTTCACCCCCAACAACAGCAAAGCAAACAATGCTTTGCATTTGTTGCCAAATCCTATTGTAGTGTAGTATATTCTTGTCTCTGTGAATGCACTGACCTTCTCCATACTTCCATAGTGCAAGTTCCCTCTGCTAACAAAGGCATCAGCGCTGTTGCAGGCTGTCCACCAGCAGGTTAGCACCCTTACACCTCATTTCTTGTAAGCAAATCTCAATGTGATGCTGCAATAAAGATGCAGCTGTTTGAGGCAGGGGTCTCTTAACTGTAGTTTTTCCTGCACTCATGCAGTGTGGTCCAGAAAAGCCAAGCACAGGTGCTGTGTTGGTGCATCAGAAACCTCTTGGTGTGAATGAGGATGACCAGTCCATACCACACACTGGAAAAGAACCAGTTCACACTTCCCATACCTCACTTAATGAATCCGGTTAAAACTTGAAACATTTCCATCAACAGCCATCTCAAAAAGTTTATGACTCTCCAGACAGGCCAAGGAAGTTCACAGCTTGCTCTGATAACGAGGTTCATGAACACAGACAAAACTTCTGCATTCATTGCAGACTGTTCCCAAACAACCAAATTGATTTTTATGCATCTGTGGGGTGAAGTAAGATTCCCGCACATCCTGATCAGTACCTCGGCCAACCCTTGGAGTGTTCCTTTAAACAGCTCTCTGAAATTCCCACAGCCACTGCCTGAAACCAGCACTTCAGTGTGTGACCTTTGTGAGTTACAGTAGTATTAGGCATTGGGCCACTCTGAAGCAAGTTCTGCAAAACCTCAGACCATTTCTAAACTTCCATATTGATATATTTCCTGATTCCAGTGGTGCATAAAAGAAACAAACCCCAGAAAGCCCCGCTCTGGATTTTCCCTTGCTCTCTTGTGAGTCTTAAATCCATCATCTTATTTGTAAGTAGCACCCTTGCTACCACACAGGTTCTGTTGGGTGTCCAAGAAGAGCTCCCCACCTTTCACTTGCTGGTGCACTCAAAGTCCAGGAGGGAGTAGCTGAAGACAAACTTCACCACATTTCCTTTGCAGGGGTTCCATTGCAGTGACACATTTCTTCTTTTTCTCATTATCTGTACATAGCAGGAGTTGATCACAATATGTTTTGTTTCAGTCCCTATCCCTGAGATGCTTCTTCATTGGCTTTATGCTGAAGAAGAATAGCTCTTACCCTGTGCCTTTGCAGGTAGATTGCACCTTTCTGCCTGCACAAAACATCTCTGATGCCAATGAGCTCACTCAAAGGAAGACTACTTCCGGCAAGGGATCCTTTGGGAGTGTAATCTCTAAGTAGAGCTTCCTCTACTTCTCAGCATGTAGCTGATAGCCACATCTTGTGTCCTGATGAGTGAGTAGCCAGATTAGCTACTTGGTGTGCATTAGTAGCCAGACCAGTGATCAGTCTGGTACCTAAATAGGCCAAAGTGTGAAAGGGCACAAATCTTGCAGTTCTGCTGTGTACTTGCTCATACTTGGGCTCATATAATTCAGCCACTAATGTCTTCCAAGCATTAGTGCCACAGCTTTAGACTTACCTTATTCCTTTGCACCTCCAGGTTCTCCACAAGTTCAGGTCTCAGCTGTCCTGTGGTACTTTTTCTGTGGTGTCCCTAACAGAAGGAGTACAGAAAAGGTCCTCCATGGCTTCTGTGAAGTTAGGTGTGATGGATGAAGACCTTTCTTACTACTTCTTTACCTGCTTGGCACCAATGACTCCTGTGCCGAAGTAGGTGAAGGAAGAAGCAGAGACAGTCCAACCTGAAGCTCAGAAGAGGGTTAAACCCTTGACTATTAAACCAAACCATTCTATGCTGCTATGGTTCAGCTGTATGTAACTGGCAAAGAAATATATTAGCAAAAAGAGCCACAACACTGACACATTTGTGCATGAGGGACGGATGTGGATGTAAGTGCAGGGAGAGGCCATTCTGGGGCTGAGGACACTATGCCTCTGCCACCACCTCATCTTCCCTGCAAGGTCAGACTTTGCCACAGTGTTTAATGACTTGAGTTCTCTTCAAATGAGGAGGTGGGGAATGGGAAAGCAAACAAGTCCTTTCTTCATTCTTTATATCTCTCTTTGACCTCTTTCCTTACCTTTCTCCTGCTGCAGTATCTCAGCACAGGCAGTGACAGTCCCTGTCCCACTTGGGCTACACCAAGTGTGTGAGATGTGCCACAGCCATCATCATCTTCCTCTGGGCACCATCTCATTGCAGCTCAGTGTCAGATGGGAGCAGATATCCCTGGGAAGCACATGGCAGAGGGAAATGCTCAAATACTACAAAAGGCTGATATTGTTTGCACATGGTGGTTTTCTGGAGCCCAAGCATACTGTGACAACCAAGGATGTTCTGTCCTCTCCTGTCCCCATAGACACAGCACTTCCTCCTCAGTCTGAGGACTCATTTAAGCTTTCCCTATGACACATCTTGAATCCAGCAGCACTCTTTTTTCCTTCATTCCTTCCCTGCTCTGTGGCTTAATGCAGAACAACTTTTCACTTTGGCTATTTTGGGAGAAAATAGCAAAATATTTAAGGTTTGCAGAAGATTTTTACATTTTCTCCCCTTCAAAAAAAAAAAAAAAAAAAAAATCCCCCAAACCTATGAAAACCTCCTCAGTGGATATGTTTCTGTTAAAAAGTTGCCTTTGACCAGTGCCCAAAATAGCAATCGTCAGAGAATGGTTCAGCATTAGGAGGACAGAGGGCTAGGATTAGTGCTGAACACATGATTTGTGGCTATTACCCAGCACATTGTCTCACAGTTTACCAGGCAGACCCAGATGTCTTTGCTTCTTAACTTTTCACGGACAAAACAGAACAAAAAGGTTTAAAACTCCTGGATCCCTCTTTTCAGTTGTGGAAAGCTTCTTTCTCAGGCTCCTGTTCCACTGAGCAGGTGTTCAGATCCCTCCCTGTCTGAGGGAGCACTGGAACATCAGCTCACCGTTCAGGTCCTCCTGCCTTGCTTTGGACAGAACTCACCATGTCTCAGCCATACGCTGCAGCTGGACCATTTGATGCACTGGTATTGCAACAGGATGGGCTTTCTCCATATGCGTTAGGAACTGAGTTGGAATTTCTCCTGGAGCTTTTCCAGCCCTAATTGCTCCCAACAGACATCAGTGCCTTGGAGATACAGTCCTGGGCAACAACTTGTGCATTTCTTTGTAAGTATTTTCTCTCCAAGTGTCTGATATTTGCTACTCAAGTTGTCTGTTTGTGGTGCTCAGTTGCTTTCATCACATAGCATTGTTTCTGTTCCCTATCCGGAGGAGCATGCCAGCTTTTTGAGCAGGACTTCCCAGGTTTTCAAACCTAGAAATTGGTTTCCATGAAGGTCTACACCCACAGCTTTAGTGCTGGGAAGGCTCTTGTTAGCAGGACTCAATCACAGGACTCTTTCCAAACTCTGCAGGGGCTCAGTGCCAAATAAAACAAACCAAAACCAAACCAAATTCCCTTTTTTTTTTTTTTTTTGCATCCCTT
>NDXB01007513.1:7949-47046 GCA_002631895.1 Agapornis roseicollis | reverse complement strand
TTTTTTTTTTTTTTTTTTTTGCATCCCTTTCCAGTTAGGAAAGGTGAGATTTGCTGTGACCTATGGACATGATCCCCCTAGAGCAGGCACGGGGCCCCTTTGTACCCCGGCTTCCCCATTGCCAGTTCTTCACCCCTGGCTCTGCCATTCCCTTTTCCTCCCCAGAAATGCCAGTGACACGAGGCTCCCCCTTTTCCTCTCACTCCACCAACCTGAAAGGTCAGACACTTTGAAGGCAGGTGCCTTGTGCGCTTGGAGGGGCCGCGGTGGACAGGAAGCCTTTTACTCTAATTAGTCCCTGCAGAAGTTTGGCATTTCTCCTTGAAGCAGTTTCCCCACTGATGAGGAGCACGTATCCAGCTCTTCCTTCTCACCTCGCACGTCCCAGCCTCCTGCTGTCTCCTGCTGGGCTGCAGGGGTTCGGTCCTGGATCACGTTGCTTGGAGGAAGCAGGCAGGGGATATATGAGGAGATAAACACTGTTTTCTGACACTGGGAGGGATTTCTTTCAACTCGGCCATGTTCATGACCTGAACCTGGATCATTTTTGCTACCCGCTCCCCCTCACCTCCTCCTGCCTGGCCCAGACTCTCCAGGCTTTTGTCTGATTAATCAGTACAACTCCTTCCAGGGCTTCCTGGGGGCTCTTTGGCTGCTGGGTTATGAAGACCCATGAGTTCATTGTTTAAATTAAGTTCTTCTATATGGAAACACCACTGGTTTCCCATATGGTCTTGGCAAAGCCACCATCCGCTCCCCACCTAAATTAAATTTCACTAATTAAATTAGTTACCATTTTATCAGCTGCCGCTTTGCAGTAGTTTGCAACCCCCCAGGGGTCCAGGCCACGCGCAGTCAAGAGCTTCCCCACCTCACTCTCTCATTTATCATCGTGACAATGCACAGCGCTGGGAGAAGCAGGGGGGTGGAGTGTACCCTGCCCTTCCCAAGTATCCCAGCCATCTCCGAGCATCCTAATGACTGACCTCTGCGAGTGAAGCAGCCCTGCGCTGACCCTGGGCTGCTGAAAGGAAGCATTCTCCCCTTTGTAAGAATCCCCCTGTGGCAGCAGCGTGGGCCGGGCTCAATGCAGGAGTGTCAGAAGGGAAGCCCCGCGCAGGCAGTGGTGCCCTGGGATGTCGCAGCTTCCATATGCCAGGGGAATAATAGCATCAGGCTTGGGCTCAGGGGCCAGCGCTGCCCTGCCAGCCTGCAGGTGAGAAAGGGACAGGGGGACACGTGGAAAGGGATAGCCTGAAATGAGGCTGCAAGCGTCTAGCAGTGAAGTGTGAAGCGCGTCACCTGCTCCAGCCCCTCCGCAAGCACCAGGGGCTCAGCTGTTGTTATATCCTGTAGGATGATGGGGATGCAGCACGGGAGCGGGTAGTGGTACCCAGCACTGCTATTGTGATATGAGGGCTATGGGTGTCTGCAGGTGCTGGTGAATGCTTGGACAGTGTTGGGTCTCATGCTACAGCTTTTTGGGGGGCCTAGAAAATGGGAGGTGGGTAGAAGCTTCATCACCACATGCTTCCTGAACTACTGTTGCTGCACGATCATCCCTCCTCAGGGAAAGAGAGGGATATGCAGAAGCAGCAGACAGGCTGGGGTTATAACCCTCTGGATTCAAACCATGAGGAAATGCTTTCTAGGGACACATCAGCACTGTGTAATGCTTAATGGTGTGGGAATCCCTCTGTGATGGAAAACAGGGATGGTAAAGCCAGCAGAACTGTGTGGGCTTAGCAAGATGAGCTTATCAACCACACCAGTTTGTATTCGGGTGCCTTGCTGAAGATAGGACCTTCATCTAATTTAGGTGTTTCCAGACCTGAGTTTGCTCATTTGAGGTAGAGACCTGCTGGTAGTGATGACCAGGTTAGGATGCACCTGAGTAAGAGCTGTTTGCTCCTATAGCCAAACTCCACTGCTTCCAAGAGTTACCTGGTTTTCTGCTGTGGACCTACAATGTAGAAAGCATGTAGGTGCCCCTGGAGGGAGGAAAGCCAAACCTGAGAGCGACAGTGCTACAGCAGTGTTGAGTAGGGTCAACACCTTTCTGCCAACAGCCACCCACCCACTTGCCTTTCTGGGGCATGGATTTGCAATCAAAACAAAACAAAATCTATTAAAAATGATCAAAGCTGAATGTTCATTTCACTGAAGTCTGGCTAACACCCAGCATATCATATGTCCTTGATAAAATGCTGACTTGTTTCAGAAACCCTGCAATGGTGTTTTAATGTCTGAGAAAGAACAGTCCCAGCAGTACTCTCCTGTCTTTCATGCTCTGTGAGGGTTGGTGTTTTCTTTTTATTACAAGTCACCCATTTATACCTCCTGACCAGTTTTAAAATTTCCTCATAAATCACCAAAAAAATACATACAGACTCAGAAATGAGTTAGTGCTCAGAACAGATTTCATAGAACCACAGAATGGATCGGGCTCCAATGGAATGGAAGGGACCTTAAAGCTCATCCAGTTCCAACCCCCGTGCCACAGGCAGGGACACCTTCCACTAGAGCAGGGTGCTCCAACCTGGCCTTGAACCTGCCAGGGATGGGGCAGTCACAGCTTCTCTGGGCACCCTGTGCCAGCGCCTCAGCACCCTCACAGGGAAGAATTTCTCCCTAATATCTGATCTCAGTCTCCCCTCTGTCAGGTTAAAGCCATTTCCCTTGTCCTGTCACTGCATGCCCTTGTAAAAATCCCTTCTTCAGATTTCTTGTCAGCCCCTTTAGGCGCTGGAGCTGCTCTAAGGTCTCCCTGGAGCCTTCTCTTCTCCAGGCTGAACAAGCCCAGCTCTCTGAGCCTGTCTCTGTATCAGAGCTACTCCAGCCCTCTGACCACCTCTGTGGCCTCTTTTGAACTCACTCAAGCAGCTCCACGTCTCTGTTGTGTTGCCAGAGCTGAATGCCGGGATGCAAGTAGGGGAGAATCACCTCCCTTGACCTGCTGGACCCATTCCTTTTGATGCAGCCCAGCACACAGATTTCTTGGATAGGAAATGGGATTTATCTGAGCTCATTAATGGTTTTACCCTTCTGAGTCATGTTGTAAGTTTTCACCTGGCTTTCTACTGAGATTTATCAATTGAACCCCATTTTTTCCTCTGCAAATAGACTTTAACAAAGGCCAAGTATTGATTTTCAAAGCAGACCATGACTGCATTAGTGAAGTTATAAGATGATGAACAGAAGCTGTGAAAATGTCTGAAAAGTCCAGCACTCATCAAAGCACTACAAAAGCAGCAGGGCTGAAATCTTGGCATGGCCCAGAGGTTCCAATCTACCAAAGCAGTGGGGATGGCAATCTGGAATCATCCCAGCCAGATCTGGAGCAGCAGCTCCACCACCAGCATGGAGAAGAGGGTATTATGTGAGAGGTGGGAGCAGGGAGCTGGGGTGTAGGAAGTAGGCACCTAGGGAAGGAGATCTGGCTGTGAGGTGTTGAGCAGGGATGGTTGGGACATAAGACACTAATGGGACATAAGGCACTAACGGGTTCAGGGTACATACTCTGGGTTGTACTGGGGTGTTTAATCAGGCTGCCTTGCAAAACATTGTTGTGAGCCAGGGATGGAGATGGATTGTGGGTCCCTCACCTCCACCACCTTGTAGTGTATAATATGAAACAGGTTTAAGTGTGACTGAACTTCTGCACACCAGAACATTTCTGGACACCCCAGATGGGTTGTTTTAGGCCATTACTGTACCTCTGCTCTTTCCCTATCCATGCAGAGCTGATGTTGAGCAATCCCACAAATGTTTACTTTGCTTTTGGAAGACAATGGAAATTTAGTCCAGAGCTTTACCTCATCACTGCTGGGACACTTGTGGGCAGCAGCGTTTCCAGCACCGTTCTGGTTCTTCCTCTGTCTGGCTCCTCCTGTACCAGAGGCAGCTGGCTTTGTAGCAGTATTATTTATTCCCCCAATTTCATTTTAATCCATTGCCTTCAGAACTTCTATGAAAACTTCATTCACATCTTCTTCTGAATTTGCATGAGCCAAACACTTAGTCATCGAAACCTCGCCTCCTCCACACTTAACAAAAGCTCTCCTTTTCCATGGAAGAGTACGGAGGATCCAGAGGCTCTGCACGGGATCACATCCCCTCTCCATGTAGTGCTGGCTGAGGGGCATCTTCAGGAGGGAGGACAGACTTGCCAGCACCCATCCGCTAGCTCCATCTAGTGAGAAGACTCCTGTGACATCCATCAGCATTGGGACTAGCTAGGTGGGGCCAGGCTTCCTGGCCTTCCTGGCCTTCCCGAGGCCCCTGACAGGATCACCCTTGCTTCTCCATGTCCCCAAGAGGGTTATGCTAGAGGATGGAGGCTGTGTGACCTGTGGGCAGTCACTGGGGCTGAGGTTGCAGCAGGAGGTGAAAGAGGTGTAGGAGGAAGACAAGACATGGTGTGCCATGGGGTTCATGGTTTCCCCCATGAGTGAGTTGTGAGCTGGAGTATCTCCTGGTGGGCTGGGGCCCAGAATGCTCCTTCCAGACCTCTTCTCCAAGGATGGTGCATTTACAGTGTGGATGCAGAGTGAATCTGGTCTTTACACTGGGCTTGGACCTGCTTTAAAGAGGCAACTTCTTCCTGCTTCTTGGCACGACAATTTTATGGCATCCATCAGCATCAGCCGCTGCCTGTAAGACACAGACGCCAGCGCTAAGACATTCATCAGGACTGGCTGTTGGGGACAGAGAGATGAATGTGGTGGGCCTAGGTCTGCATCATTTGCAAGAGAAAGATCATGCTTTAGCGTGATAGTGCTATACAGAGAAGAGAGTCTTTCCTTTTCCACTATGGCACTTACTGTTTACCTTTTGGCAAGCCCATATCTCACCCAATTTCCCCTCTTTCTGTAAGCCTATTAAGAGGAAGGCTTTGAAACGGATTTGTTTTTCCCTTTGGCAGCTGAAACCTTTGGGTGAACCCATGTTGTTTTTCCAATCTCTAGCAGAAGTGCAGGAGTTCTAAGGTGATCTAATAGATATAGTAGTTTTAAATTCTGCAATAGCGTTACAGATCTGAGGTTAAGATTTGAGACTGGAACTCAGCATGTTCTTGACTGCTGTTGTTAGAGAAGATTGGTGGAAGTAGGGATTTATCTGGAATTTCCTGCATTCACACTCTAGATCTTTGCTTTAGCAATGGATTTTTTCAGTGACATCTCACTGCCTATTAAAGTCATCACTTTCATGGGAATGGCATCCGGAAAAATGTTAATCTGGGAAAGAGATAGGAATAATTATAAATTAACTTCTGGGTATGATGATCTAATACGACAGTTTGGCAGAAAAAGGCCTGTATGGTCACTATGGTGTGAAAAATGGGAAATCAGGGTGCACCAGGAGGGCACAGAGAGGATGCACTTCTCTGAAGTTCATTGGTGGGAACACGATAGCATCTTGGATGGGGATCTTTCAGCCATGCTTGAAGAGGTTGAAGGAAGTGGAAAAATTACAGGTGGGTCAGGTAAGAGCTGAAAGAATAAAAAAATCTGTGGTATGAAACCCCCTTATTTCAGTTTAGCAAATATTTTACTCCTTGAAGAAGTGATTTTTAGCTTTACCTATAGAAATCTAGATCAAAAGGAAGTATCTGATATAATTGGTTTACTCCTTTGTTTGGTCAACAAGACTAATACACTCTGCTGGCTGGAGGTTTAAGAATCTAAAGCTGGACTACATTTTTAAGAATAAGCGTAACAGTCCACTTCATTTGAGCAATCTCAGTGTTATTCATAGATTACATTCCTCTCTGCAATAAAAAAAGAATCATTAATCTCTTTTTTTAAGAGCAACATTGTTGTAATGTCTATCTGCCTTGCAAGCAAAAGCAGATGATTTATGTGTGTTTTGAAAATCATTCTGTGCTTGGTGCCTGCAACTACAGAGGATGAAACTCCGTGACTCAAGAGGTCTCTCATGTTTCTCTGTATTTTGTTTCATTCCCTCTTGAACATATGTATTGAGTTAAACCCTTCAGCAGTTTGCAGATTAGATGATGAAGGACTTTTTTCCTCCCCTTAGGACATATAATGGTTTGGCAAAAAGAAAAACTTGTGCAAAGCTGACCAGCGGCAGCTTCTCTTTCCTGTTCTCTTTGCTTGGAGCGGAGGGTATGCTCAGAACTATGTCTCAAGGCAATAGAAAAGAATAGCAAATATCTAACCAGGTAAGGTCTTCCACTGGAAGGAGAAAAAACTGTGTTCTTATGTCTTGTTCATGGGTCACTCAGGTGCTTTCATCTTTAAATTTCATTGTCACTATCACCTGCTGGTTTTCACCTTGCAGTCTCTCTCCTTTCTGGCTGCCTGGTTGTGATGTGAGGAAACATGGCACATACTAAGACAAGCATTGCAAGAATGGGAAGATTCCAGGAATAGGAAATGTGGTATTACTCAATAAACATTAAATAGCAAACACCCCCTCAAGCCATAGAAGAAAAATAAAACGTTCGTTGACCTTTTGGGTACAAAATAATTGAGAAAAGCGTGGATGATTTGAAGGCGTTTCATGTCCCTCTCCAGTGTGAATACTGGATTTATTTACTGGAATGTCTAAGGCTCAAGCTGGAATGAGGGGAAGCAAAAGAGGGGCTTTCCTCTGCACATACTATAAAGGAGACAAGTCAAGTGTTTTTGCATTGTGCAACACATGATTTCTGTAATTTTAATTGAAATGTGTGTGCAGGGCAGGGGGTGGGGGGAGAGCTAGATTGTGTTGGTAGGATACTGCTTAGAGAAACTCCAGTTCCTGAAGCTCTTAATGAAAGTATTTGCAATGGACAGGGAGAAGGGTTGGCAATGAAAGCTTTTTTTTTCTCAAGAACTTCCATTTGGAACACATTATGCTCTTGCAACATGGGATGGATAAACATCGTATTAATGATTAGATGGAGACCAAGAGCTGAATTTGTTTACCTTTGATAAAGCAGTTGCTCTACTGACCATATGTCTTTACTCTTAGGAAGAAGTAGCTGTTAAGAGAAAGCACGCCTCTTTAGTGCAAACTGGCTTGCATGTGGAGAGGAGGAACAGTCATTTGGACTGTGCCTGAAACCATTGACGTTTTACCTCTGTGCCAGTTTCGCTTTCAGAAATCAGCTGTCAAGTTATCAGAGAAATGATCATTTCAATCTGCTAGGTTTCCAGTGATACGGGTGTCAAACATCACGGTATTGTAGAATCACAGAATCATAGAATCATAAAATCATAGAATGGTTTGAGCTGGAAAGGACCTTAAGATCATCCAGTTCCAACCCCCTGCCATGGGCAGGGACACCTCACACTAGACCATGTCACCCAAGGATCTGTCCAACGTAGCCTTGAACACTGCCAGGGATGGGGCATTCATCACTTCATTAACCTGTTCAGTGCCTCAGCACCCTCACAGTAAAGAACTTCTTCCTTATATCTAACCTGAACTTCTCCTCTTTAAGTTTAAACCCATCATCACCCCTTGTCCTATTGCTACAGTCCCTGATGAAAAGTCGGTCTCTGGCACCCACAGAAAAGCATCCACATTTGCCCTCCATAGGGCTTCCAGAACAATCTTTTGGGTTTGTTTCCTAAATCTACCTTCCAATTTTTAAACCACAGTCCTCAAGTTTTCAGGAGCTTTTTTTACAAGTAAGATGCTGCCTGGAAGAACCACATCAAAATCTGAGCTTCCAGCTGGCTGCCTGAATGAGCAGCTCACTCCCATTTATCCTGGCTGGCTGAGATGGCAAAAGGAAACATGCTTCCTATGTAACCCAGCTGAGCTCTGGAAAGGACATGAATGAATGTGGTTCTCAGGATTTTGCACCTGGGGCTCTCCTACAGAAATTTTTAAGAATTTTTCCTCTACAACTGAAAATAATGATTCACATTTTAGCTGGGAAATAATTCATTGGCAGTTTTTGAGCTGGAATTTCTCTCAGACTGCTCTGTAATCCAGCACTCAGACGATAGCATTAGCGATTTTCATTTCCAAAATGAACCATATGTTCTTTGATGGCTTTCCCCATCAAACTGAAGATGTGTGGCTTCTATGGAAAATCTGCATTTTATCTGGCTGCTAAAGTTTATCCAGGTATCAGAAAGGGTCACAAACTCAATTCAGAGCCTAGTAAAGGAAGAATCTAAAGCTCCCAAGGATGAAAAATGCTGCATGTTGATAAAATCAAATACTCCATGAACAGTGGTAATTTTCCTAGATGGTGCTTTGCCAGTGCAGAGAAAGATTTTATCTGCTGCCTTTTGGAAGGATTTCCTCCTTTCCTGAATCATTCCCTTCAGTCTGAAGTGCTGAAGAGGGCTCCATTTTGAGTGAGACCAACTTTCCACCCTTCATTGTAAGGGCAAGCCTTGTTCCTCTCTTATCCAGGAATGGGAATGACTCATTTTCAGGGAATGACAAATGATGAAATTTGGGATGCAACAGACCATAAGATAAAATCTATGCACATGAGAGACACTGCTGGATTGAGAACTAAACAAGAGAGCATAGTGGAATGCGGAGGAACATCTATAGACGTTCATCACTGCACAGGAATCTCAGATGTCATCCTGGAAGAGGAGGTTATACATATGGCATGGTTGGGAATGATATAAAGTGGAGAACAGAAAAGCTCTCCAAACTGGAAAAAAGGATTGTAGCTGAGGGAGCTGCAAGGGTCACAACTACCTTTGAGCTGCCTTAATGGGAGGGCATTCCCAAGACATTATGCTTCCTAAAGGAAGCATTGTGTTGAGTGGAGGGAGAAGAAATTGGATATATGTCAAATAGGCACATGGGAAGGACAATGGCCAGTAATTCATCCAGACCAGATGTATTTCCAGGTGAAACACAGGAGATGGAGGTAGGTCACTCAGACAGGCACCTGGCAGTGCCAGCAGGGTATGGAGGCTACTCTCCTGTGCTGCAGCTAGGTAGGGGGTTTGTTTTCTCTTAGCTGAATGTGAGTTACTGTTGTGCCACCATCTATGGCCCATAGTATCAAAAGCAAAAGGTGAAATCACTCCTCTCTTACTGACAGCTTGCCAACTGCTTTCTACAGGAGATTGCAACTGTTTGGCTGCAGGGACTGCTGTAAAAGGAAATAACCCCAAAGATTAGGAGCTGCTGCAAGATATCTGCAAGCTGTATGAAACAAAAAGGGCCAAGTGGTGTCTTCTGGTGTCCTCACTAAAGAAGATGTCAGGTATTTTTACACTTTGTTTTGAAAGGGAGCAGGTAGTCAGGTCACAGCGCTGTATGGAAAAGCTAATGCAAACGTTGGGTGCCAGGTAGCATAAATTGTTGGAAAAGTTTCCTATGGCTTGATTCTTCCTGAAGACTGCAAGTGCAGGAGAGAAATCCTATGTGGAGGCTTGTGAATAGTTGCTAGTTACCTCTTTTCCTAGTACTGCGCTGCTCAATTAAGCTTGGAAGAACAGTTGGGTCATTTTAAGCAACCCAGGGGCAGACAAGGAAATGTAATCAGAATCCAGCAGCCTTTCTGTTTCCCTTCTCTGGACATTTGTTTATAGTTCGTTAGATGTATTATATGATATTAGTACTTTATCTGTTTGTAGATCAACTCACTGCAGAGGCATCTCAGAAATCCTTGTTGCTGACCGCTGGCTAGAGATCACATGGATGTGAGAGTTGGAGTGGAAATGAAGTATGGAAGAAAGCTGGAATCAGCTGATTTTGGAAGGCTTCTGTGGCAACAGGAGGGATGCTATTCCAGCATGTATATGGGATGCAATGAATGGTAAATACAGAAATACGGGATCCCAGCTAAAAGATCCCCAAAGCCTTGCCAGGCAGTTGCCAGGCAACTTTCTATATCCAAAGCAGGTCCCTCTTGATACTTCACTGCTCTAGGTTTTAGGCAAGTGCCAACCTCCTCCTCCTCATCTATTGGTGTCCTGCAGATGCCCTGGCCACTGACTGTGCCATGCTCCAGAGCTGCTTATGGGAGACAGGAAGGCTGTGCAGCTGCTGTGTTAACAAAGAAGGGAACTTCCCTGGGGCTCCATGCAGTATCTTATTGTAAAGTCATCAATTCCCTCTCTGCAGTACCTTTGTTGATGCTTTTCAGTACCTTCCTTATACAAAACTGTTGGGGTTTTAGGGGTGAAGTAAGGAGGTATTTGAAGAATGCTAGGCACTGGAGCGCTGTGCTTTTTAACATGTTAGCTTTTGGGCTTTGGCCAAGAGGCTGCAGAAAGTCACAGACAAACCACTGAGTCCCTTTAGTCCAGCCAAAATTTCTACAGCAGTCAACTCTGTTGTTTGTGGGAGTATTTTCAGTTAAGTGACTGGGCAAAGGAGAGATCTTTCTCTGATCTGGAATCCAGTGTTTGTTGCCTGTTTCAGGTTTGTATTCCTGTGCAGTTAACTGGCTCCACATCTTGTATGTTCTTGCTTGTGATTTTTTCAATAAATGAGTGGGATGGACAGGCAAAGTCAGGACATTGAGGGATAAAGCGAGGTTGTCTGCTGGAGTCCATTATTGTTGTGGCTTAGGGGAACAATTCTTTTTATCCTGTATCCTGGGCATTGCATTGCAGAGGGGACTGGTGGGTTTGAGTGGGCAGATCAAGAGACAGAGGAAATTTACTTGGGTGGTGAAAATGCTTGCGTGCATGGAGGATGCTAAAGAACTAATGGGCTAGCCAGATCCAAATTAGAGGAACATCCTTCTGACACCATGTGGAATTATCTATTTGCAGTCTGAGACATAATCAGTTAAAATAGATTCAAGATTTTCTGGTGTCCTTCACCCTACAAACAAGCTTAAACATAGTGCTGGTACCTTCTGGGATCATATATTTAAAGCCTGGTTTTCAGTGATACAGACACTGAGCTGGAAAAGCAAGTTTTCCCCTTGTAAGGATGAAGTAATGCAGTCGTGCTGTAATTTATTATTAACACAACTACTATTGTGCTAATTAACTTCTACCATTATTCCTGGATGCCAATAGACGTTCCTGACCACCTAATCTAGAAGTGTCCAAATAGTTGCTGAGTCTGCTTTCCAGCCTTGCCTGGAGTTGCATCTGTCCTGACTTTGGCAGATAGGAAACCTCAATTAAAACAGCTTTGTCACCTTGCTGTTATGTTACAAACATGGTAATTTATTAGGCATGCTGTCAAGGGTGCCTTAAAGCAGCCACCCCTATAGACTTTCAAACTTATCGGACATCAGGAAATGATCCATCTACACTTCATATTTTCCTTGAGATCCTCATGGGTCTCAATACAGTTGTTTGATGTTACTGGCAACCGTGCTGCTGTTTCCAGGGCTGGAGTGAAATTTTCAGCTTGCCTGGTCCTGGTTCCCCTCCCTCCCCAAGCAAGAAGACAAGCCAATGGTCACAACAGACCAGTAGATGGGCTCTAATGTGGGAGTGAGGCAGGCAGTGCCTGAATTTGGATAGGGAATGGTTGGTGTCCCCCTTTGCAGCTTCCCCACACAGCTGTCTGCATGAGGGAAACTGCTCCACATCAGCATTTTCAGCTTCCTTAGCACTAATCTTAAAGGTGAGGGGTATTTACAATGGGCATTACACATCTACTTTACGCATGTGTTTAACAAGGTCAGTAAAGTAGATTTGTTTTATTTACCTCCAGGAAAAATAGATGGATATTAAACTCACGTATATAATTCAGAAATACTGTTATAACATTCGGGTACCATTGTCTTCTCTTGCTGCATGTAAAGAGATTACTTTGGCTATAGATAAGAGTGCCACTTTGCACTAACCTCAACAGTGTTTGCTTCTGGCTGACAGAAAGGATCCCTTTTCTCTCCTTAGGTGCTCTTATCAAATCAATGTCTGGACCAGATTTTCTTTGCTTAGTGCTATTGCAAGACACACATTAGACCTCAACCCAGAAAGTTTAAATCTTAGTGGGGGGAGCACCTCTTGCAGCTCCAGCATGACAGAGGGGAGCTGACAGCTCTGCTGAGAAACTCATCCAGGAGTATTACAGTTGTGGCAACTTGCATAACTGCGTTCATGACCACAGGTTAGGATAAAGGAAAGAAGTGGTACATGAGTATTAAAAGGTAGGATGCACTGGTTTCCCAGGGTTAGCTCTTTATGGAATATATTGCAAGAGTGCCATTAGTGAGACATTCCTAATTACTTCAGTCTTAATCTAACTGCCCGGGAGTTCAAGCCTGTTCTCAGCACAGATGCACACCAGTTTCATAGGATGGCAGTGACACCTTCATGAAGGAGCACTGAGGGCAGAGGTGTGTAAATCATTGGCAGCAGGGAACAACCCCAGTCCTAACCCCCTGTTGGAGACCTCAGAGATCTCTAAACATGGGAGCTCACATGGGTTGAAAAGCAATATTCCTTATGGCTATTTTCCCCACTGAAAACTGCAGCAAAGTGTAATATATGTGGATGCGTGAAAGGCTGGAGACAGTACTTATCTCTGGAGCAGCACATAGCAGTTCTGCTGAGGCAGATATGTTGCTGTCATTTCTTGTTGGCTCCCCCAGCCATGGTACACTTCTTTGTGGTGCCATTATCTTTGAGTCCCTGAAATCATTTGTGTTACTGAGCTGCTAAAGAGACCTTTTGTCATCCTGGCCAATTGCTAATAGCAATAACATGTAAACAAATGCCATTCCTGTAAATCAGCATTTAATCAGCTCAGTGGAAGGAGTTCAGAGAGATGTAGCCCAGAAACAAGTTTTCAAAGGAAGGTTTCTGCAGCTTCATACTCCGACCACCTCCAACTCAGCAAAAGGCATGCCAAGCTCATTGGGAAGAGCATGGTGGCTGTTCACCAGTGCCAGCATCACCCAAAGGGTCCTGGTAGAGGGGTCCGGCCCCACCCCCAACAGTACAGGAACTGCTCAGTGAGAAGCTCTCCAGAAACGTACAAGGCTTTTTAGGTACATGTGAGGACCACACCATGGGGTGCCAGAAGGCTCCTTGCCTTGTAGTTAGTGGGCTTGCAGTAGTAGATACAATTACACTGACATCTGTGCAGCAAGGGCTGTCTTTGGCACCTTGGAGTTCAAGGTTTCTAGATAAAGATGTGTTGCAGATGTTAGTACCAGCATCCCATCCTGCACTCGCTCTGCTCTTGTTTCCCATTCTGGACTGCTCTGGTTTCTCATTTGCACTGTCTCTATCCCAGGGCTGTGCAGGATGATGCCATGACTTTTCCTCACTTGTGATGAAGATGGAGGGGAGCTGCCTCCCACACAGGAGGTGATCTTTAAACTTAGGGTGTTTCTGTCCTGGGATGGCTGTGGACATGGATACACCAGGGTTCACTGAAGAGGGCTCTCCTTCACACTGCTTCTGCCCTAAGAGCAAGAGAGAAGTTGATGAACACACAAGAGGCTATATTTCCATAGAAGACACATTGTGTTTCTTTTATGTGGTGCCTCCTTTTATCACCACTTATCTCCAGAAAGGCCAATTTTCATGTGAAACATGACTTACCTTTCCCTATGCTACTCCCATGCTCTAACAGAAAGAAACAAGATGGATTTCTCTCTTTATTTCCAAACTGTAGTATTTTCTTTTCAGAGGCTTCCAGCAGAAGCAATGAACAGCTTTCTGTATGTGTCAGCATGAACTAGAACACTTCCTAGCTTGACCTGCTTCCAGCAGAGTAAACACAGATGCCTGAAATGTGAGTTAAAAACTGTATTCTGCACATATAAATAATCTCCTAGCTATGGTAGTAAAATAACACAGCTGTGTCTGCTCTAGAACTAAAGAACTCAGGCTCTCGTGGGTAGATATACTGATTTAAGTGGCTGTTTCTCTGGTCTTCTGTTTTCCTGAAAGCTGTTTTTCACTATGGAAGATCAACACAGTCATTACTTCTCAGGTCTGGGGGGTTATGGTGTATTGCTCTGTATTGGTTTCCCCACAAGTTGTTGGCTGCTTAGCTGCTGCCCTGTGCTGTACCCCAGGGCAGTGATGGCTGCTGGGGTGTGAGTACATCCACATGGTCCTGTAGCAACAGATGCAGCTGACTCTTCTCAGATAGCTTTTTGACTGTGCTCTGACTGGTTCTAAGATGGATACAGCCACATACATGGTGTCCTGTACCTGATGTCTTGCCAGTTCGGAGTAGGGTTGCTGCACCACAGAGTCCTCTTGCTCCAGTTGTGATGGAGGCTCAGTACCCTGGTGAAAAGCTGCGTCTCTGGCAATGGTGAAGAGTGGACTTCAGCCCCTGCTGTGAGGGATCCATTGCAGGTTTAGCAGATATTATTCTGATATTCAAGGTGCTGTTCAAGAGCAAACCAAGGTCCACAAAGCATCCTGGTCTCAGGAAAAGAACTTCTTTCAGTAGTGTCTCAGGGGCAGGGGTACTTCAGGGTCTGAGGCAACACTTACAGCAGTGCCTTACATTGCTGCCCTAATGATCATCTGCTGTAGAGAAGAAAGGGGAAGGACTTTCAGAGCTGGCAGGAATTCAGTGCCAACCCCCTCGTCTCTGCTTTACTCTCCTCTTATCTTTATGTTAATCTCGTTTTATAATTTTTATGGTTAGGAAAAGGAAAATAAAACCTCAGAGATACAGAACACCCTGAACACAATATCCAGGCAAAGACACCCTTTTCTAGCTGACGTAAATGCAGCTTCTGGTGTTAGTTATATGCAGACTCTGATCTTCCTCCATGTCACCTCCTCACGCTATCTGCAGTAAATATACATCTTGATTTACACCAGTGCAAATAAGAGATACGGTCCAATGGCCCTGGCACTCCATTTGGAGGAAGATTTTGGCCTGGCTCCCATTTCAATGTTTTCCAGAGACTCCTGGCTGTGGTGGAATTACACTGAGTTGATGCTTATATACAAAGAGGAGTTCTTCACTTGCAACTGCATCTGCCAAATCACAGTGCAGTAACTGGTCCCTGAGCTTCAGGATGACAGAGGAAATCCCCCCATGTTCCCTGTCCTACACTAGCAGAAGGCAGTCTCAGACTTTCACTGCTGGAGAAACCTCTGAGCAAAGTATTTTTGAGAGAGGAGAGAACTCACAAGATTTCAGAGGATTTTTTGCTACTCTTTTCACAACTCCTGGGGTTTCCCTAGCAGTTCTGAGAGGACAGGCTCTGATGCTCTCCCAGCTTCTTATTTCTGTGACGCCCTTAGGGCTGGGATGTTGAATCCACAAGCTGCAGTTAATGCAGACCCTGTGGATCCAGGAGGGATGAGCTGTGGGGGACCGTGCATCAGCCTGGATGTAGGAGCAAGTGGAAATATCCCACCATAGTGGCTCATTGGCTTCTCTTACCAAGCTGCTGTGGGCAGCATAACACCTCTCACATCTATCTGCAGCTACCATAGTCCTACCTGCCATTATGGTCTAAACTGGGCTCTGCAGCAGCGCTGGTTAAGTTCCTGCTACTGATGTCTTCCTGCCCCTATTTTATGAGGAGTCTGGGCCACTTCCCTTCTCTTCCCAGTCCCTTTGCAGCCTCATCAGGTAGCTGAAAAGCAGTGGAAGAGCCAGCATTTTGTCCCTGTGGGCTTCCTGATGAGACACACATCCTGTGGGCACCACAGGCCATGCAGAGGTGACATAGTCACAGGCGAGCATCCTCTTCAGCATGGAGTTGGCAGCCAGAGCCTGCTTGCAGCACATGCATGGAAATTGTATGCAGGAATTCCCAGTCTGAGTGTAGGTGAACCAGTGTGACAGAAGCCACTTTTCTGTTCTCTTGGATTTGGCTCCCTAGCTTTAGGCAAGAAGATTTCAATAGGGTACGGGTAACAACCTATTTACAGACAAAAGGAGTTGCGCTCCCATCCAGTGCACTTCCAGACAGGAGAAATACTTTCTACAGCATCATAGCAATCTTGCTAAGCTAGGATGAGCCTTCTTAAAATCAAAATCAGTTGATGGTGACTCTCCAACTATTGAGGTTGTCTTTTACTGTGTTCTGCACCTGCATAGCAGTCTCCTGCACTGCAGACAGTCTCTCTTCACCTCCATCAGTGTGAAAATCAGATGTCTCCACTGGCATTTTTCAGAGTCCTGTCTCAGAAGTGGATGTTTTCACTTTAGCTCAGCTGTGAGCCTTTCATTTTGCTTTGATGAGAAGTTATGCTTTTCAGAGCGTGGGGGGTTGGCATGTGCACTTGGCAGGGGGGGAAGTTCCTTCCTTCCCTATTCCCCCTTTCTTCCTTGAGATGATTTTTTATAGTCTGTCAAAAATGGCCTTTTGTTTACTCTCAGCCTTTACTCACATCCCTTCTTTCAGTCGCATCTCGGCTTTCTGCTTCATGAGTCTTCAGTGCTGAGGTTACCTAAGCTATCTGGGCAGAATCTCTGAGGAACACAGGAAGGGGAGACTTGGTTCTCTTTAATACACCATAAACAAAGTGCAGAGAAAATCTTTTACCATCATGAGTGAACAGTAACAGCCACTTCAAAATGGAAACCCTAAAGAAATGTTTCACTTAATGGTAGATCTTTAAGGCCAAAATGATGCTTTTCAGCCATGGGCTCCTTCAGCGGTTGCTCCCTGATGCCAGCTGTATTGCTATGCATTTCCCAGCCCCCCTTGGCTGAGAATGAGACTATAGTGGCGGCAGCAGGCAAAAACATGGATGAGATCAGTCCCTTCCCTGCCCAGCCCAAGGGGAGACACAGGCTCCCGTCACCAGGGCTTTGGGTCACAGACCTTCATTGCTATGGAAGAGCAGAAAAGGGTTAAAAAGGGATTTACTGATGATGAGCTGTGCCTGAACTCTGCTGTTCTTGGTTGTGGACCTCACAGTGTTAAACAGAAGAGTGTGTACTTAGAGCCTGGGGGTTTGTTTTAGTTTGGCTCATTAATCTTACTGAAGCATTGTTGGCTTCAGCCACTGCAAGGATTAAGTGGGGCAGCAAAACAAACGGAAGCCTGAATATCTGCCCAGGTTATCAGCACCTCCCTTCCACCAGCAGACACCCTGGGACTGGTCAGTGAGGGGGGACCCCTACACTTGCCTGACTGAAATTCCTCTTAGGTTTTCATTGTTGGGAATATTGATCAGACATACACATTGATGAGAATAAATCATTACCTGAGCTGTCAGCCAGAACTGAGGACAGGCAGGGTGATGTCTCCATTCATTCTGACAGTTCAGATTCTTGTTTGTAAGTACAGAACTGACAGCTCATCATGACCTGAATAGCACCAAGTGTAATATCTGTAGATAAAGCACAGGTGCTGTAATTTGCTGAAGGATATTCCTGATTATTTACCCCTGAAGTCCTCATTTCCTTATCAATGCTCACCAGCTTTCCTTCTTTCAGATTTAGCCTTTTATTTATCGGGAGGCAATGTTTAGAATGTTTGCTTCTTCTGATTACCTTAATTCAGCTAGATCATGTTGACTCTGTTCATGGTCTATCCTCTGTACAATTCAGAGCTAAAGCTCAGACCTTGGAGAAGCTGTGTGGTTTTAAATCAGTGAACCTCTGCTTCTCTCTAAGACCTGTGGAGATGTTGCAGAAGTAACTGTATTAGTACCAGTAGGGTTACACCCATGCAAAATAGGCATGAACAATGGGAACTTGGACTGAGCAATGACCAAGAATAATATCTGCTGACCCTCAGGGTGCAGTTTCCCATTTGGGCTTAATCTGGTCTGACCATGGGCTGTTGGTGAAAGGGTGGTCCTGGTCTTCCTGCCTGCCCCTAGCCATACGGTCCTGGCACCTCCCTCGCACTGGAAGCTGGAATCCTGGAGGCTACAGAAAGAAACAGCAGATTTTTTTCCTTGTTTTTGGTAAATCAGTTTTCTGCTGGATCAACAAGCCAATCTGAATCACTATGCCACAACAAGACCCCTATGTACAATGCATGAGATCACCAGGTTAGTTGTCAACCTAAAATTAGACTGGATTAAAGGCAATCAGGAAACAGATCATCTGTCATCTATACCCATCCTTTACACTACAGCCTCTGGGGAGCCACTCCTTCCTCCAGCCTGTGGGTTTCTGTGAAACACCAATGTACCAGCACAAATCAAGTCCTGCAGAGTAGCCAACATCAGAGCAAGGGACCAAGGTCAGTCTTGGCTCTCAGCCCAGACCTGCACTGCCCACAGCAGTCACCTCGTCCGCATTTCCCACAATCTTCCTCCAGCTGCAGTTACATCCAAGCCCAGCACCAACCAGAAAATGCTCTTGAGGGAACCTGGGACACTTCCACAAGCTATTTCTGCTTCAGCTGCATGGGAAATGAAGAAATAGGTGCAATAGTTCTGCTCCTCTCCCCTTCAGCTCCTTGGGAGTGGGGATGGCCGTGGGGATGACAGTGATCCTCTTGTTCCCCAGGCTGGCGTGTTCCTGCCTGTGATGTGGTATGGAAGTGGGTTTCCCCTCAGCCCTGCTGCTGTCTCCCCTTTGTATTGCCCTTGCACAGCAGCCCTACAGCATCAGTGATCCCTGCTGTCAGCTGCCACCCTGCTCTCACTGCAGCCACACATCATGTAATGCAAAGGGCTAATAGCTGCAGGTGGCTTGTGAAAGGGGAATGGCAAGGCAGGTGCACACACATAGGAGAACCAAAGAGCTGGAAGGGGTCTCTGAGCAGAAGATGAAATGGTTCAGACAGAGATGCTGTAATTCCAGCAGCTGGCTGCTTTATGGATTTAGGCAGTGTATTTTCCAAGGAGCCTTGTGGGGGAAGCTCATTTACAAAGACAGGGAACTGTGACCCTTTGAGGTGTACACATGTTCTGCAAAGAAGAGAAGTGCACGCTCAATGACACGGTTTAAAAGGGGTAAACCCTGATGCAACAGCTCCTATTTCTATTCTTAAAATTCAGCCTCCTGTGTTTCATCTCTGACACGGGTTTCTTCTCAGGTTAATTCCCCTCTGGCTTCCAGGAGAGCGGGATGTGACCCCTCCTGACATTTGTTTAGTGAGTTATGCTTGCCTTCCGGAGAACACAAACAAGCTGTTGGACTCCCTCCCCTCAGCTTTAGCTCTGGTCCAACTCTTTGCTGCGCTTACTCTGGCCTTACTACACCAACACAACAGAGATCAGCACTGGACTTCTCAAGTTCTGCTTGCAAAACTCATTTAGATTTTGTGCTCTGTTTTCACAGGGACTTATGTCCAACTGTATTAAAAGAAGTTCAAGTGTAATCTCCTTGTTTGCACTCAAAATGAAACATCTGACTCTCTTTGAGGATCTGGTCTTAATCATTTGGGAAAGTCACTTGGATTTATGTCTGTAAATAGTGATGTCATTTCTAAAAATAAGCCTTATTACCCCAAAGGCACCCAGACAATGCCAACATTGCCCCTCATGTCCCACCCTAACCAGCTGGTAGGGATTTGAGGACAGCAGCCAGCCCTGATTGTCATTACTGACAGAACCATAAAACCAGCTTCCCAATACCATTTGGAAAGCAAAATGAAGTATCCTCCTTGTTCATGGGAACAGAAATTGTATTCACATAACAAAGAAATTAGGTAAGAGGAAGTATATTGAGGAACTCAGGAAGTGAAAAGTCTTTCATTGCTATATTCTTGCAAGAGCTAATACAAAGCACCATGATTAGTTGGTTCTTCAGCAGCTTCCTATTTCCACCACCAAACTGCTTTAATCTTTAAGGTGTTTTGCTGAAGTTAATCTGGATGTACTTGACGCCTTGCAGTTTGTGGCCAACTGAGTTGCTGTGCACAGGTGGAAGACCTGGTGGAGATTATATTTCAGTGATATCTTTCACTTCCCCCACCTTGCTCCCTTCTATTTTCATCTACCTCAGCCACAGCATCTCTCGGTAGAGGTTTCATTCCTTCCATTTTCCTTATTGGTTTCCAGCAATGCAGTACTCGACCATGGGATGTGGAGCTTTGTGGTGTGTTACGTTTAAGGCCAAAATACCGGACTGTTATTCCTAAGTAAATTAGTTCCACTTCTGGGACCAATTTGGTGTGTGCAACAGGGGTTGACGCCACGTCACTTCCTTTTCTCTCAAGGAGAGATAATTTAATTCTTCATCCTTTCTCATGCGCTCAGGATGTGGGAGAAAGGTGCTCTGTACCATGCCTGTGATGAGGAGTGAACCCTGTGTGGATAACCCCCATTTTGCAATCCTGTTGGGTGTTCTGCTCTTGGAAAGTTGAACAGCCTCATGACTGCATGTGAGATTTGGGATTCCTCCCCATGACACTGAGCCCCACTGGGCAGAGGAGACCAGCTCGTGGCAGTGGCCTGCCAGCACACCTTGTTCTTGGCAAGCTGGAGACAGAGGTACAGTCAGGTCTTCATCAAGGAGAAGGGAAACCTCCAGCCTCTGTGCATGGTGAGGTGAGGCTCCATCCCCTACGCACATACAAAGCCAGGGTTCAGAAGCACTGAAGCCACCCCAGGTTTCCTGGTCACCTGGTCCTGCACTGACATTAGTTCACATGCATACAACATATGTCTTTGCTTCTACCTCACTGGAGATGTAGGCTGGACATTTCCCTGCAAGCTGCTCTTCTTTATGCCAGCTATAAACCACAAATGCCACTGGTATGGCTTTCTTTGGTAAGTCCTGAATGGAGCTCCATCTTCTGACCACCTTCAGGATCTTCCCATGGAAGGGGAGTGTGCTGGGATGGGCAGTTGCAGCCAAGAAGTTTCTGTAGCAGAGCTGAAGAGCAGTCACTGGGGTTTCCATATGAGCCTGTTTCTTCCCTGGAAAGCAGTGGTTCAGTGGCAACAGGTCAAATGACAAGAAGCTAGGCTTTTTAATCATCAAAACAACTATTTCTGAGATGATTCTTAATGAAAAATGTCTATCAATCAACATTGCAATCAGGAGGGTGGAGGATGTTCTGCTTTCTCTTTCCCTTCCCTTTAAAAAAGGAGGGTGGAAGGAGGGACAGGAGAGCTGAAACCTGAGATGAGGAAGAACATGAACAAAAATGTTTTCAATGGGAAACTTTCTGTTTAACTTTTTTCCACTGCATTTTGCAAAACATATGCCTATTTCAAATGGAAATGGCCATTGAAAAGGCCATACAACGTCCTCATTGGAGACAAACTGGTCCTAGCCTTGCAGCAGCAGTGCATCTTCTCCCTCCTGGGAGACAGAGCGTCCCAGCCTGTTTTGGTCTGTGGAGGAAAGGTAGCACAGGGAGCTTTACACTGGTCACCAACTTCTCCACCAATGCTCAGGCATTGCAACAGCTTTCAGGGCAGGGTGGAATCACCATCCCTGGAAGTGTTCACAACCTATTTACATGAGGCCCTCAGTGGTTTAGTGGTGGACTTGGCAGAGGTGGGCAATGGTTGGACTTGATCCTAGAGGTCTTTTCCAACCTGGCTGATCCTATGATTCTGACTGCAGAGGGAAGATCCTGTAGAAGCAGAATGTCTGCAACATCGGATCAAATCACTTGCCTGAAAATCCAGTATCTCCTCTCCAGCAATAGCCATGGATGCTTTAGGAAAACATCTCCATTTAGTATCCCCTCTTCCCACACACCAAATAGCTGCCTGGATTTGAAGAGGGTCTGAGCTGCTATCCTGATCCCTAAGCTTGATGAGCCTCTGTGAATCAGTGGCTGTTGTGGACAGGCAAGAACTGACCTAGTGTAGACAGCCAGTGCCACAGTGCTGTGCTAGAGAAGCCACAAGAGGAGTCCCGTGTCCCAAAGGTAATCAGACCTGTTCCTGAAGTGAAGCATTTCATCATCCTTATCTTCACAGGCTTAGCTACTGCACAAATGTTACAACTTTCTCACAGCGTTTTGATACTTTCGGGTGCCAGCTGGAATCAGGAAGTATGGCTGTGGAAAACACATAAAACCCCAGCATCTTTAAAGTGAGAGCCTGGAAATGGGATAGGTGTCAAGGCAGGTTAATTTTACAGCCTACTGATGTTAGCAGCACCACTCTTGCTATTCCCAGAGCCATGTACCTTCCCTCTGACCTCACCGACGATGCTCGGCTACTTGCAAGGAAGTAAACAAGAGGGACTCATGGGGACTTCAGTTCCATAGAAACAGCAGGGAAAATGTCCAAGCGTGCCAAGTGGAAAAGGACTAAATCAGTGGGGAAGGAAATTTTATTGTCACAAGTTCAAAGGGGATGTTACAAACAAGAAAGTGGGTGAAAAAAAAGCAATAAAAAGAGAAAGAAAATAAAGGGAAAGCTTTAGAAAGCAGCCGCTGATCGCAAAATACTACTGATGAAGGTTTGCCTTAGAGCAGTTGTCAAATATGGTGTGGTATTTACATCAACAGTGACTTAGGCAGCATTTACTATTTCCTCTTTAAACACAGCAGGACACTACTTGCCCTTGGATCCTAACCCTGCAGATGGATGGATGGACCCAGCGTTGGTGGATGGATGGGAAAACAATGCACTGGGCAAGGGGGTGGGCAACCACGGAGCCCCATTAACTGTGGGTCTGCGTCAGCTAGGGTTTGGTGTGAAGGAAACAAGTAAACAATATTAGACCTGTGTGGGGAGGATGTCTTGAGGCATGTTTGAACTGGGGGCATCTGCAGCAAGGCAAAATGTACTCCTGATTCCCTGACAGCTGATGGAGCAGGGGACTCGCTGCGATCTGATCTCAGGCTGATGTGGTGCCAGCAGTGCCTTGGGGCTGGGGTGGGGTTGCCCTAAGCTATGCCATCTGGCTACAGTCCCCAGGGCCATGGAGACGGGGCATGCTGGAGGGCAGCAGACTTTGCCAATGCCCCTTTCCACTCTTGTTAGCATTTGTGGGATAGCATCAGGGTTGCTGGCATGGACCATAGAGGAGTGCAGGTGGGCTCCCTTGGGATACAGCAGCGTCTGATTGTTTGATGACATCTTGGCAGTGGCAGCATTCAAGTAATGCAGAGGCAAGCCTCTGATTTCTAAAGAGGAGAGAATATCCAAAGATTCAAAAGGGGGAATATCTGAAACATGCACTCAATTCCATTGTAAGTGCAAACATGGCTTTGGATCTATGAAAAGGAGATTTAGGGTTACAGATGCAAAGGGTTGGTATAACCTGGCCACTGGGTCATTATTTTACTCACCATTGCCTCCTCCAGTTGTGAAAGCCCCTCATGAAAGTGGGAGTGGCAGGACTTTGTGATTCATGTGGCAAAGTGGTCACTACATTTAAATGCTGCTGGTGGCAATGGTTGCATGTATCCATTTCCTGCTGTTCACTTCATGAAGGCTGAAAAAGAGGTAGTTTTCTTATCCCTCAATTTCCTGAGGTCTTAAAAGGCAAAGCAGCAAAGCACTGTGAACAGGAGGGCAACCCTCGGGTGGGCTGTGCCCTCTGCTTTGTGGAACAGCTTTGTTCCGGGTACCTCTTTCCTTCAAGGAGCTCCTCAAACCCCCACGCAGCAGTTCCACACTTTGTTCAGGGGATCAGCAGGGGAACAGAACACAAGGTCCCTGCCTCTCCTGTTGCCATGTAACTGCCCGTACTCACCTGAGCTACCCTAGAACAGGCTTTCTAAGCAGTAACTAATTCTGATAGAGCTGCCAGGCTATGTTGCTCCTGCTTGCATCACTCTGGTGGTAGGCTACAAAATGTGAGAGTGCCTCAGTTCAGTCTCTGAAATAAAACCTACAGCTGATAATGTTTGAGTTGGCTTAAGGGACTTGGTGCCTGGGCTCGCTACATGCAGCAGCAGATCACAGCAGCAGGCTCCATCTTCACAGGGTGAGACTCCATTGAAAGCATCTGCACCCCTGTAGAGCTGAAGGTTGGTCCCATACCCTGCTGGAGGTGTGCTTGTGCTTGCATATGGGCAAGTGCATGTCATAGAGTCATAGAGAGGGCACAGGAATAACTGTAGCAGCTCCTTTTGACCATCGGACTCAAACCCCCTTGATTTGGGCCACATGCACTGAAAGCAGAAGGATATTTTCCAAATCCTTATTCCAGCCAAATTCACTCTTCTTTCACTCTCAGTGCAGAGTACGTGCCTGAGCTTGTTATCTTTGCCTCTCAGATGATTATTTGTTCACATTACTCATTGAAACTTTGTGGCATCCTAACACTTTCCATAAAGATCGCTAAGAATCTCTACCACAGTGTTAAATGCACAGGCATGAGCTCTTCAGTGCCAGACTCTTGGAAAGTTGTTTTAACAGGCTTCTGCTTTCAATTAGCGAGTAAACTCCTTGGGGCACGAGTCTGGCTTCCCGTTAGTCCTGGCAGGCTCTCTGGTACTTTCTAAGCAAATCATCCTCATCCTCATCTTCCTACTCAGGTTGGCAAAAATCCAAAGGTAGCTGGTTTCCATCACCCCTATTTCCCCACCTGGAATGCCTGCCACCTGGTGTCTGGGTTCAGTCTTATCAAGAGAGCAACATCCCTGCACTCCACCTTCAGGTCCACTCCTTGTTACTTAGCTTTTGAAAGAGGGTTTTTGGGAGTCATGTCTCTAAGCAGTGCAAAGAAGACATCAACAAGATGCAAACCAGACCTGTATGAGCATCACTTGCCTAGGCTTCTTCTTAGCTTTTCCAGCTTACTGGGCTTGTGACACAGTCAGGTCTCCCTGGGCTCTAGAGCTTTAGCCAATTCAGCATTTGCCTGTTGCGATTTTGACCCCTCCCATCCCCCATGTGTTTGTTTGAAGAGATAACTCCTTTCACATGTATATATATATATGTATATATATATATATGTATATATATATATGTACTTGCTCTTTGGATGGTGGGGAAACCTTTATTGTTGCCTCTGAGCTTCTGCAGCATAAAGTTCCAGGATTCCTCCATTCCCAGCTGCTGGATTCAGAAAGCTTTTCCTTTCAAGCTTCCTGTTCACACAGGGTGGGGGTGGGAAGTGGGGGATGAGGGGGGAGGTTAGGCATTGAATAAAAGGAATTAACCATTTCCCTTCTCTGACCTTTGGGAATTTCCGTATGTGAAAGTGGCAGCTTGTGTGTCTAAGAATTATAAATGATGGGACCTTACAAGTTAGTGAATGGATGTGTGACCAAAGACCATAGGCTGCTCCCTGAGCAGGGCTGGGAGTGAGGAGGGCAAAGGAGAAAAATAAGAAGCAGGAAGGACTGTAGATACTGAAAGACAGCATGTTTTATAGGAGTGACAACTGCTTATTGTGCTCCAGGGAGGCCATGCTATTGCAGCTTCCCTCCACCATGCCTTAGTTCATCTTCTGTTCTCAGTGCACAGCAAAAAGGAGGCCAGGAAGTAAGTTTCCATGAGAAGCTCTCATGACTCAGATCTCCCTCCTGTAGGGTTTCATCAGTTTCCCTAGAACAGGGTCACCATCCTGAAAGGAAAAGAGCCCTCCTGACTGGTGTTAAACTGCATGTACCTTTAATAAGCACAGTGTGCGTGTGCACAGCCCTTTCTAGGCCTTTGAAATGGACTTGATAAGGCTTGAAAGTGGAACTTGTATCGCTGTTTCTGATAAACCAGTGTGTGTGTGTCCTCCAACCCACCCTGGTTCCTGGGTGCTACAGACTCCCAATGCACAGGCTTACGGCCATTCCTGTGACACACCTATGCACACACATAGATGCACACACAGACAAGCAGGGCCATGGCATTTGCAGAGCAAGACGCAGCCCACATCGCCACTGTAAATTGTGAGGAGCACTGAATAACCCTGGAGGGACTCCCTGGGAATTAGAACCTGCCATACCTGGATGCAGTAAAGAGTGTGTGTATATGTGTGAATACGTGAATTAGAATCATAGAATCATAGAATAGTTAAGGTTGGAAAGGATCTTAAGGTCATCTAGTTCCAACCCCCCTGCCATAAGCAGGGACACCTCACACTAAAGTATGCCACACAAGGCTTTGTCTAACCTGGACTTGAGTTGGTAGAAAGCAGTACCAAAGTGGCATCCCACAGAGGCTTGCTGTAGTATTGCTCACAGACTCACTTGGGAAAGTGACCCCAAAGAGGAATAAGCAAGCTGCCACGTACACGCAAGGTGATGTCTTCTGTGCCCAGATACTGATAGTGAGTCTCAGGTTTGCATGACAGAGGTTAGCAGACAGCATGCTGCTCTGTGGCTTGTGCCCTTCTCCTGGGCTGATCCCCCTGGTGTGACACATCTACCTGCACATGGAGAAGCAACTTCATCCAGGGATGTTTCTGTGTTCTTTTTTTCTGGTGTCTCCCCCAACTCATAGGGAAATTTGTTCTCCACCTTCTGTTTTCTCTCTAAAGCCACTGAGGCTTATGGGCAGGTGAGAGGAGTCAGATGAGCCACGAAGAAAGGAGATGGCAAAGACCAGCAGCTGGTGAAGGACAAGACTGGTGTGAGTAGCAGTGCTTGGGCTTCAAGCATGGCCTTATAAAACTAAGTTCTGGTCTTCCATCCATCCCCTCCATTACTCAGCTGATGGGTGTTTATTCCCACAGATAAACATGACAATGATGGGACCTACTGCAGGACCTTGGTCAAAGTGAGTCCACAGCCCCCTGCTACATCCAGGAAGCTGTTTAGGATCACTGTGCCCTCCCTGAATGCAAGGGTCTCACTGGCTGCATTTGTGAGATGTGGCCCCCACTTGACCACACACCTTCTTGCTGACACCCAAAGCACACTCTACTCTTAATACTTCACCAGAGAGATTTCCTAAACACATGAGGAAAAAAAACCTGCTTGTACTCTCTGCTGGCTGCGATTTGGAAGGCACAGAGGAAAAAATATGTTGCTCAGCAGGGCCCCTGCTGTATCTTGTGTGGCATTTCAGTGGAACTAGCCAGGCCCATCTGTCTAAGCATTTACAAATTGCAGACCTAACAGGGTTGACCTGGGGAGTCCCAGGCCCTGTTGCTTTGCCAGGATGACAGAACCAGACCAAGGATGCTTTAGTCCCTGCCATCCTACCAAAGGATGGAGATGGGGGGAAGCGGGTGGCCTCCTGCCTTGCAGCATACAGAAGTACTCAACCTACATTTAGGGGGAGCTTGGAGGGCTGATATGAGGCAGTTTGGGAAAGATCTTCTCCTCCTCCTTTTCCCCCTCTGCTGTGGGATGCAGGAGAAAACTAAGAGGGAAGCTTGTTTTCACTCCGTAGCTGAGCATCCCTTGCCCGCTGCTGCCCTCGGCACTTTCATCAGCCTGTAGATGCGACAGGGACCAGCCGGCACATCAAAGGCTTGTTAAGTTACTGCTGTGCTGTGAAAGAGAGGGGAAAAAATCCTGTTGACTGTGACGAATGAGAAAAGTTCAGGGGTGGCACTCACCCTTTTATTCGAGAGCTGCTTGAGCCTGTGCACTGCTAAAGGGATTAGAGCAGCGTGTGGCATGTTTCTGGTTCTGACAGAAACTTGAACACGCTCTAGTAGAGCTATAAAGAGAAAGGCCAGTCAATGGCAGGAGGGCTGGGGAGGGTTGTGAGTGATTAGCCACACTTGGAAGGCATCAGGGGGTTGTGAACTGGATGTGCAGTGTTAACTGTCGAGGTGCTGAATTCCCCAAAGCCTTGCATTTGCAGCACCACTCCTGGGCTTTCTCTTCCTTTATGTGTTTCTGGCCACACCATGCTCTTGCAGTGTTGCTTTCTGGAGAACAAGGCCCTACCTGCAACAATCTCCTCTGCAGATGGAGAGCACTTTGGGGGATGCGAATCCCATTCAGACCTTGCTCACTCAACAGAGTCAGAAATGAAAGCATCAGATCCTGATATCACAAAAGTAAATGTCAGTGTAATAAAAAATGAGAACAAAAGTAAGAATTTATTGGAGGTAGGACAGTCACCATGCCTAAGGCTCAGGACTCGTGATCTAACATGTATCTGATTACCCTGAGATAGATTTCCTAGATAGATTTTAGCTCTCTACAACTATGCGAAAGGAGTTTGTAGTGAGGTGGAGGTCAGTCTACTTGTCTGTCCACAGCTCACACCTTGACAGTGGGAAAATTGTATTGCTATCAGCTTCTTCAGCAGAGAATTAAAGCATTTAAGAAGTTGCTGTTATTTCTATTTGTGTCAGCACAAAGATGAGACCTTTGGAGAAACATAACATGAAATAATCCAATTCCTTCTTTCTTTTCTCTTGCCTCAACACAAAAATGACAGCAGGTATGTATGTGGGGCCCAGATTTGGGTTCATGTCCTTGTATGACATTATCTCTGGTGAGTGCACCAACCTCCTAGCCACTAACCCATTTACTGATCTAAGTACAGATGCAGATAGAGAGGCGGAAGGACTTGAGTGGGTCAAAGTGTGCTCTGGGCTCCTTGTCCCTCAGCTGCAGGAGCGACTTGGAGCAGAGCTGGACAGAGCCCAGCAGACCATGGCAGAGGGGAGCAGGTCAGCACAGTCCAGAACACTTGATCTGCATGGAACCAGAAACTTCACAAGCACCTCCCAGTTAGGTAAAACAGAGGTAAATTTTACAGCTAGTTGTCATTAGAGACTCAAGAAATCTACCCCATAGAGCATGCAGGAACTCAAACAGCTCTTCAAATCTTTATTTGTAATAAATCATCATTTACACATGAAAAGAAGAAACATTTGTAGAATATTTTCAGCCAGTTTTGGTTGTAGCAGAAATGTTCACAGTGACTCACTAATAACGAACAAGGAGAGACACTAGTAATACCATAGGGTCAGAAAAAGAGGTAGGGAGAGCACGCACAAGAGACGTTAAATGTACAAATGCAAAAGGGATAATGCCTCCAAAATGGCTTATGCTGTACGTGGGACATGCAAGTCAAAAATGAAATGCAGTGGTTGAAGGCCTACTTAAAGGTTTGTGATGCTGGATTCACCAGTAAACTCTTTCAGACAAAAGCTCATGGACCCTGGGAGAACGCTGCTGTAGTCAGCATTACTGAGAAAGGCTGAATGCAACTCGTGTCCAGCTGCCTTTTGGAGTTTTGCAGAGTTTGCTTCTTGTGGGTGGCAAAGGAGTGATTGGAACAAAGTTAAAGGAAAAGCAGGCTGGATTTTGGGCTGGAGGATCAGACGCTTACCACGTTTTTAAAAACATTCATCAGAGAGCATAGGATGGAGGAAATCGCTCATTGTTGTTGCTGGTAAGGAATCATTTGCCAGCCTTCCTCATAAATTTGGGAAGGTAAAATACCAGCATCATCCCAGACACTGGTTAGCCAAAAAAGACCAGCTAAAGAATCTCTACTTTAAGCCATGCTGGCAAATGCAAATCAATAGCCTGAGGCTTGACCGTACAGAGTGCCCGTGAAGAGCTACCGGGGCAGACACTTGGAGCCTGCTTTGAACCTCAGGCAACCTTTGAGGAACCCAGTCTTCAGTGCATGCTTCTGGCGACATGCCCCGAAGATATTTGGAAGTATACAAACTATTCTCCACTGTTACACAAATTAATTATTCCACAGAGTGCTTATCCTACACTTCCAGAGTTGAGTTCCCTGTTCAGCTGGTATAAAATGATGCAGCCAGCAGATAACTCTTCCTTAATGTCTAACTCTCCTTTCATTCGACTGTTATCCATGTCACTTAACTGAGCTCACACTAACTGCTTTACGTTAGCACTTAGTAATAATTAAGCTTTGAGATCCTGATTTCCACTGAGTAAGATCTTCAGGTGGATACACATAACTTCACTGGCTTGCCAATAGCCTCAGGCTTTTGATAAGCAAATGATCTGGAGCTACCAAACCATGGACAAAAATTTCTTGCAATGGTTGGAACTCTCCCATGGGTGTTAGTTTCGCTTTCCAAGCAAAAAGGTGCACTTCTAGAATATGCTGAGTTTGCTTCCTTTGGCACTTTACATTAAACCCCTCAAAGTCCAAACTCATATTTACAATACTAGTTGGGAAGTTTTGGGAGATGTGGAGAGGATCATCAGCTGCATTGGAATTGGGGCATCTCTTGCTTTCTCCCCAGGCATGTGAAATGTCTGAACATCCCTCACTTACGATGCTCACTTGGATCACCTCCTTGGGTGCTCACTTCTGTTGTCTTCCACTGCTCCATCCTGATGGTTTTCACCCCATCAGGCTCCTCAGATGCCCCAGCACACAAGGCACTGCCTGTAAATCAAAACAAAGCCTCCTCCTAATGTTTTGCATGTGGTTAATTTGATAGCACAGCTCTGTGTGTACAGGACACACAGCTAGCAGGGAGAAGTACAGGAAAAGTTTAGGGATGAAAAGCTCCCTGGCCTGCAATAAAACAAGAGGCTCTGACTTAGCAAGCAATAAATGTTTCCCAGCTACACAGCATATACTAGGCTGGGTGATGTCTCATTGCCCAGTGTCTGCAGCTGCTGATTCAGCATGGATAAGCAAAACAGATATTAAGGATGGGATGGGTCAGCGAGCTATGTGCATGTTCCACAGTATGATAAGGATACTGCAAGTGAGAGTTGAGTCTAGTCAGCCATATGGGTAGTTTGGGATCCTTCCGCTGCAGGCTGGGCTGAGCATGGAGCTTTAGCAGGGAATTTGCTCTTATTCCCCTGCCATGGGGATTTTTCTCACCATGTTGCCTTGAAGGCATTTAGTCAAGCAGCAGTCAACATACGGATGGCAGGGAAGGTTAGCAAAGGCACTTGTGTGACTTGGTGTGATAGAGATACCCCACTTCCACAGCACAGCAGTATTCTCAGACACATAAAAGCTATTATCTGCCTCCTGGCACCAGAGGAAGGATCCTTTCTTGGAGCACTCCTTTGGATGTGCAGACACTGCCTGCCACTTGCACCCTTACTGTCTGGACCAGAGGGGCTTCCAAAGGAGAGCTGCTCTGAGCAAGGCTGGTTGACTCTTGTCTGCTAATTGATGGTGGCATTGATTTTGGTGCTCCTCATGGGTGTGCAGCAGCATCTGCAGCTGGAAGTCCTGCAGCCCTGTGGGTGCACCATTCCTCCCTCCCACTGTTCTCATGGTCACTGCTGACTGGAGACACAACCTGGCTGGACACTCAGCCAAAGCAGCGTCCCTGCCAGCAAGCCCTGCACAATTTCGGCAGGACTTAAAGTTCACCTCCCCAGAGACACTGTGAAGGGAAAACAGACATAGCAATACCTCCAGTGGTGCAAAGGAGGGCAAGCGGAAGACCTGGGAGGTGCGGTCGGAGGTCAGCTCAGCCCACACCGCTCTGCGCGCAGTACACAGATGGGACCATGGTCTGTTTATCTGTAAACAGTGGCACTGTTCAGCACAAACATGTAATCAGCCTGAGCCTGGGAAGCTTCACATCCTTCTTGGTAACAGCATGATAGAAAATTAGGCCTTGGCTTGCTGCCCTAAGCGCATTGCTGAAGTGGGCTGGGTGAGGAGCGGGGAAGATCTGGAACAGAAAAGTTGAGCTTGATATTCAAGTCTTGTTACCCCAACAGTGTGATCCATGCAATCCCACATAGGGAGGACCCAGAGCTGGACAACTGGGGAGGGTGCAGAGTCCTAGAACAGCTCTGAAGAGCTTCTCAGCTCCCTGGCTGCAGCTTGGTTACTGCAAAAAGCTACCCGTAACATCTCAGGCTGCACACAGGTACTATCTGAAGCTGGTTTCTTTGGCCATTACTCTTGTGTCCAAGAATCCCCACCCTGCAGGTCCCTATTTTCTCATGCATCAAATCAGAAATGTCATCCCCATCTCCATCATCACAGGTGGGGAGATGAGGCAGCACGATCAAGTGACCATGCAAGAGCCAAAGGCCCAACTTCTGGTGGCCCAACTGATTATTTAAAAGAGCACACCATGGACCACAGTTGTCTGGATGAGTCCCAGAACGTACCTTCCCCGCAGAGGAACAGCCTTGCCCGTTCAAATTCTGCATGTCTGAAACTTCTAATAATAGGGAGACTAAAGCTCAGAATATTAGTTACGTGGTATCCATTCATATAGCCCTTTGTGTCTCTAAGCTCTCTTTTACCATATATGAGCATATCTGCATTAAAAGACCACCTGCTTCACAAGGAACTGGTAGCAGCACCCAGTTCCCTACTGCAGATGGAGAAGGGGCATTTCAGTTTATAGCTGGCAAGAAACTTTCTACTTACAGTTATGCACACAGACAAAAGCCCTGGACATCCAGTTATGTGAATACAGTAAAACATAGGCATAAGTGTAATAAACTCCCCCGATCTGACAAAGATTAAAATCCTGTCCCATGGGCTGAGGTAGTGTTTTCCCTGCAGTGATTTCTTTTAGCTAGCAAGCTTTGAGTTATGATTTGCATTCATTAGATTCGCTGAGCATGTTGATAATTGGTTGTCTTAATACTCATGCACAGACAAGACTGTTGTGTTAAAATTTCATTTGAAGCATGGGACATAACACAGGCTCCTCAGGCATGTGAAAGGCTGAGCAAACTTCACAGTCCCAGATGTGAGTGTTGATATAGTGATCCTGCTGCTGAGACCTCCAGATCCCAGCCCACCTTTTACCTGAGGAACCATGCTGTGAGAAAGATGGACCAAAATGCATCCAAACATTGCAGAAGTGAGAACGATTCTGGTCACTTATTTAACAGGAAAGTCCCCATTAAACCTCTGTTTCCCCTCCTCCTCGGGAACATCCACAAGTGACTGGTTCACATTTGCCACAGTGTTTTCAAGAGGGGCCTGTGAGCTCCGCAGTTCCTCTCCAGCAGGAAGCCAGAGCAGTGCTGTGCTCTCCCTGCCAGGCCTTGAGGACAGAGTGCAGGAAGGGGGTTTCTGGGGAAAGCAGCCATACTCTCCCATTCCCCACAGGTTGGTTTATTCCCATCCTTACTCCACCAGAGAAGTTCTTAAAAGAAGAGACATGCACACAATTTGCCTCCTTACATTTACCTTGGGGAATCTTTCCAAACATTGTCCCCTACAGCATCTTATTTCTGAGACATTAAAAAGCCACCCTATTCAAATGCAAATCAGGTCCTTCCTGACAATAACTGTTGAGTAATTTTGACGTCAATGCAAGTGCTCTAGCCGGACGTTCCAAGAATAGACCTGGTGTTTGGGAACGGAGCAAAAAGGAAGCGACCACAGATAATACACGGGAGCAACTCTTTAAAGGAGGGACTGTAAGGGGAAGATAGCACAGCCAGGGGTATCAGGTACCAAAGCATCAGAGGGTTGGAGCAAGGGATGGGCATGCAAAGCCAGGCTGGAGAAGGCTGAGCCGCAGGCTCTCCTCAGACCTAGGGTGAGAAAGATGGGGCTTCCATCCCGGGTGAGTCCATTTGCCCAAAGGCAACCCCAAGCTCTTTTCCTTAGACTGCATTTTGACCAATGTTTATACATTTGGAGCTTTCTTAGGTGCCTCTGCGCTGTGCTATGTTATACAATGTGCCTTCTGGAAGTTCTCTTCTGCGCAACGTGTGCAGTCACACTCCTAAAGCTGGCTGTGGAGAGGACACTGAACTTTCATGCCTTCAGAGGGAAAGCCTTTCAATCACAACTTGATATCAAAAAGTACATACAGACACATAACTAGCTAGCCCACCCCAAGAAAAAGATGCCTACAGCATGTATTGCTGATGGGTTGATAGAGCAAACTGGTGACCCCCACAAGGCTCTCCAAGACAAATAGCATGCTCTACAGATGAAGTAGACCCCTTAGGACACTTGAACCAGCAGAGATGCCATTGATGTGCCTGCATGATCAGAGGAATACATGCAGGGCTTCCCAAGTGACGTGGCATTTGAGCACTATTTGGAATACAATGGCCTTGCTGCCTGTTTTGGAAATTTCTGACATTCTAAGTACAATCGTATTTGCAATGGTTACATCTGGCCCTTCTGATCTGCTTGCTCATCAGTCAGTAGAGAGCCCTCAGGTACAAATGTCCTCTCAGCTCTGCCCTGTTCTGATGCTTCGTCTCGTGCTAATTAGTCACCCAGGGCTCTCAGAGAGCTTTATAGCATTAACCCATTTACCTCTGAAACACTTTCCTCTCCCATTCACAACGAGTCACATATTTATCTGCCAGGAAGGAAGTGATCAGTGAAGCCTGGCACTACCACATTATCCTAGCCAGTTATTATTTTACCCTCCTTTTGCAAGGCTGCTCTATCCAAATTCGCAAAGGCAAATCAGCAACAGAGAAGAGGAATAGACAGAGTGTTCTAACCTCAAGTTCTCCCTTAGCTATTGGTGAGCTATTCCTTCATGAAAATGCTTTCTCACCTTTTTGTACAAATCCAAGCATAACATTGGTATCTTTACTCATGGGTGGGAACACGTCTACCTCCTGAGGGCCCTTCTGCCCAATTCTAGGAGACTGTGTATCTTCTCTTATTACTGGAAAGCAGGGTGGTAAAATGCTAACTTGTTAAACAAAAGGGTGTCATCAGTCACTTTATGCCCAGTTAAGAAGATCAGCTCATTAGTAGATGCCATCTGCTGCCTGATTTTCTTCTGGCCTGTTTCTCTTCCATGCCTTCAAGGACAACATCACATACCCATGTCTTGGGAGGGCTACACCGCATACACTCCCAAGCATGTTCCTCTCTCCCCATACATTTCCCATCAGCTGCTGATTTTCTAGAGGGGAAAGCAAGGACGTGTCTGTTGGGGTGCACAGCCCTTGGTCTGTTGCTGCCTTGTGTGATATGATACAGACCATGGCACATGGCGATCACACAGCTGCACAACCTTCCCAACCAGAGTTGGCCCCAGCTTCCCTCCTGAATGCTGGTGTTCCCAGCTTGGTTATGCCCAGAGAAAGGAAAAACACCTTCTGGGTTTCCTATTTAACCCTTCTTTCATCTTCAGACAGGTCTGGAAGCATTTCAGTATGTTTAAAGTGGTGGAGGAGCCATGTTCTCCAGTAAACGTGGCGTTACTAGGAGGGAAAAGAGAGAGATGGCAGTAAAGAAACAGTTGCTGAAGTTCAGCTGACACATGGACCCCCAAAGAAGAACTGACCTCATCCTTCCCATTAATATGATCTATATTGCTGCATACAGAGAAGGCTACTGTCAGGAAATAATGCACCATGTAACCCTGCTGCAGATCCTCCTGCTGACTGCAGGGCTCTGGAAGCCAGCCCCTGCCTTGCTTTCAGGAAGGAGATACCACAGGCCATCCCTTGGAGACTCATCACACACATGGGTCTCTCTGGGGCACATCCAGCCAAGGTCCTCCCCTGCACTGGGGTCCAAGTTCAGCTGTATGAAGAAGATGGAAACTAGCTCCTGAAAAACTCACTTGATTTTATCTAGACCTGAACATAAAAACTATACCATGTTCTCCCAGCTCAGACTGAGCATCTTACAAAGTTCACTTCATGTTTAGGGTGGAGAGACACCTCTGGTGTCCTTCAAACCCCCAGTTTCCTTCTCTGGGTGCCTCCAGCAACTCCTCTCATGTTCCTCATCCCTGCATGAGGCCAGGAGGAGCAGCATCCCTGGCCAGTCATTTCCACTGCTCCTTGCCACAGCAACCCTTCTTCACCCTCTCCCTGTGCCTAGAGGTGCCAGTGGCACATGGCCATCCCTGCCCTGCAAGACCCTATGCTTCTGGCTGGAGACACAGGGCTGAGCCTGGTGAAGGCAGGTGCCTGTTTGCAGCAGGCAGGGAACAGGCAGGGGGCAGGCAGCAGGTAGGCATCGGGCAGTGGGCAGTAGGCAGGCAGCGGACTGCAGATAGGCAGCGGGCAGGCAGCAGGCAGGGGGAAGGGAGCAGGCAGTGGGCAAGCATTGGGCACTGGGCAGCTTGCAGGCAGTGGGCAGTAGGCAGGCAGCGGACTGCAGATAGGCAGCGGGCAGGCAGCAGGCAGGGGGAAGGGAGCAGGCAGTGGGCAAGCATTGGGCACTGGGCAGCTTGCAGGCATTGGGCAGTAGGCATTGGACAGTAGGCATCGGGCAGCAGGCAGGTGGCAGGCATTGGGCAGCAGCCAAGCATGGGGCAGCAGTCAAGCACTGGGCAGTGGGCAAGCATTGGGCACTGGGCAGCTTGCAGGCATTGGGCAGTAGGCATTGGACAGTAGGCATCGGGCAGCAGGCAGGTGGCAGGCATTGGGCAGCAGCCAAGCATGGGGCAGCAGTCAAGCACTGGGCAGTGGGCAAGCATTGGGCAGTGGGAGGCGGGCAGCAGGCAGGCATTGGGCAGCGGGCAGGCACTGGGCAGTGGGCAGGCATTGGGCAGTGGGCAGGCATTGGGCAGTGGGCAGGCATTGGGCAGCAGGCCGGCACTGGGCAGCAGGCCGGGACGGGCGCACAGCACAGGAAGCACCTGCTCCTGAAGTGACGGCTCTTATCTGACCCCAGTCACATCAGGTGGCTTCCTTGTTTGCCTTGGCAGCGGGCCCCCGGCCCCTCCGGCTGCCACTGGGAGCTGCTCCTCTGCTCTTTTTCTTCCTCCCAAGCGCGTCCATTGATCTGAAAACTGCCAGAGAGCTTCCCCGTGCATGGCTCTGTCCCCTGCATCCCTGCCTGGAGCAGTGGTGGGGGACAGGGATGAGGGGTGCAGGGTGCACTCCCTCCATCCCACAGTAAGTCTGCCCACACACCGGCCTCATGCTTTGCTAGAATTACACAACGTGGGTCCCCCCACGTGCATGAGAACCCCTGTGCAGTGATGGGGTACAGATGGACCCCGCTGTGGGCAATGGGAGTGCAGAACAGCCTTTCCCAGACCTAAGACTGCTGTGCAGAGCCATGGCCAGCCAGAGCACCAGGGCTTTCAAAAGATAAATCAGTGCCTGCGGTTTCTCTTCCTTCCCCCTCCATCCCTCCCTCTGGATGATTTACTGAGGAACGGCTGGTCCTGGACATGCCGGGGGCCTCCCCCGGGCAGCACCTGGGGAGAGCCCACATGGCCTCTCCGAGGTGCTGCACTGCGTCTCACTGCCATCCCGGGCACCAGGAGCTATCAGGAGCAATTCCCCGCATCTCCTTCCAGCTCTGCCTCAGGGGCAGATCTCAAGGCTGAGGGGCACATCACGCTGATCTGCATTGCAGCTGGCCTGGCTCCAAGACAGTGCGGCTTCAGCTTGACATCCACCTCTGAAATAAGCTTCAAAATGAATTTAACTGCTGGGTTAGACACTGGCACATTGACATGTAGCACTACTGCATTATAAAGATAACAGAACAGAGCACACACATACTTTAAAACTATACCCTGGCCAACAGTCCTCTGTTAGTTATAGACGTATGATAGAAATTGTTTGGCTTTGGACTTTAAGAGACATGCAAGGAACAGTCTTACAACATATTTACCTTTTCCTTTTGTTCTTTTGCCTAATCCTTAGTCTCTTTTGATAAAGAGAAATTGTTTCTCCAGGGGCACAATTTGCAATGAAACAAAGCACAGGAGAAACTTTTCATACTTGACATACTATGCAAAGAGGAACAATAAGAAAATAATGGGGCTGAATATTCATTATGCTAATCAAATGTTAATAAACTGTGGGAGAGTGTGCAGCTCAGTTTGCCTCACCATCTCCCTCATTTTTCCTTTCTTGCCTGCTTGCTTCTCTCCTCCTTTCTGCTTCATTTCTTCCCTTCTCCTCCTGCCATAGGAGCAGAGCTGGTGAAGCCATCTTGACCAAGATGACAAATGTTCAGATTGAAAGTATTATTTATTTAAACAGACATACAAATAGCAAACACTGTCAAACAGATGTGCAGTTGGTGAATAGTCCTGCTCCGACTCAGGGAAGTTTTCATATCCACAAATAGACAATAGCCGATGATCAGAGGAGCCCCGTCAGGTGTGTGTAACTATGCCATGTTCAGGACGTGAATAATTGAAAGTGAAGAGTGCCTCACACAACTGCCACCTTACAAAGGAATGATAGCAATGTTTGGGCATCAGACATCCTCACAGTTATGTGGACAGTAGTTTCATTTCACTGCATTAATTATGTAAGCAAACAAAAAAATGAACCACGGGGTAACATGCTCATGATCATTAAAAGCAAAGGCTTGGGTATAATGCCTGTAACCAGAGATGCACCAACATCGTGTGTCTCCTGTTTCAGATAATCACCTGGTGTCAAATCCTTTGTGCTGGGGGTGTGCTGCAGAGCAAGGGATAAGAGACTAAACCAGTGTGCAGTGATGAAACATAACCTTGCAGGTGACCCTCTCCCTCTGTCTCCAGCAAGACCCTGCTTTAGATACACCACGGTGCCTGCGAAAGCAGCAGTCTCCCCCTTTGCCTCCTGGGTGAGCAGCTAGGTGAGCAGTTGGCTGCACAGCATTACTCTGAACCCAGTGTGTTGTATCCAGGCACCTATGGGATGCTTCCTTCATCCACAGCCTCACGGCCAGGGGGCTGCATGTCGCCGCTCCCTGCACTGGGAATCCACACACTGATGCTGAGCAACACAGGTCCCCTTTCCTATGGTTGCATTTGGGCAAGCATTAGTTTTGTTCCTTTAAGGAAAAAAGAGACTGCTCAGACAGTCTTACAGGTCTTGGAGGTACCCATAGAGTGCTGCAGCTTCTCAGCACCAAGGGCTGCAGGCTCAGGGTCTGTCACCAGCAAAGCCAACTCCCAGGGCATTCCTGAAGGATCCCATCCCTGCTGGTTTGATCTGTAGCTACCCTCCAAGAAGCTGTGCTCCCTCTGAGCCCCAGACCCTGAGCATCCCACTCTGAGGAGGGGCAGAAACACTGTCTCCTACAGGTGTGCTGCCTCTGCAGTCCTTTTTACTCCTCTGCCATCACACATATGCCCACTCCTCAGTTTGCCTCTTGAGAATGGGCAGTGGAGCACAGACACTCAGACTCATTGCAGGACCACTCCAGACTGCCACAAAACACTGCTCACTGTGTTTGCATGCACCATGAGTTCACAAGCGGTGGCTTGGGGCTTTCATCAGTTCCAGCTGAAACCAGCAAAGTTTGGCTTTCTTGATCCTGGGTGTTTGTTCTGTGCTGTGAGACCAGGAACTCTGCTTGGAAAGATCTCTTTGTACCTCGCTAGCACCATCTTCTTTGGAGACTGCGGTCTTCTTTGTATTGAGGGGTCTGGTCTTTGTCAAACTGACCCCAAGTGAGTATTTCCCATTACTCTCAGCCTAGGATACGCAGCTAAGCTGATCCATCTGATCTTGCCTTAATTTATCAGCAGCATTTACTTTCTTGGCCATGTTTGCCTTTCTTTCCCACTCTATAAAATCCATGTCACTGTCACTGCCTGTTCTCCCCCTTTCTACCAGTTTCTGTCTGGGATCCACTGGCTTTTTCATGTGGCTCATGCTGTGCCCTCACCCACATGAAGGGGGGGG
>NDXB01007512.1:35351-51788 GCA_002631895.1 Agapornis roseicollis | reverse complement strand
AACAAAAAAGTAATGTTTAAAAAAAAAAAAAAAAAAAGGGTTTACTTACCTTTCATCCTTATATCAATCTGTTGCAGTTCTCGACTTTGAGCCCAGTATTTGTCCCAGTATTTTGAGCCTGTGTGGCTCTTGGTGGAGGTGAGGAAATGTTTACTTCTGTTTTCAGGGTGGTTTTGTTTGTTTGTTGTTGTGAAATGGGGTAAAGGAAAAATAAGAAGGACTGTGACTAAGTGAGATGTCTGTTACTTGCTCACTTTCTCACTTTCCCATATGCTTGTGGGGACAGCCAGACAGATACCACACCAATCCCTTCCCCAGTATGCAAAGAATGCCCAAGGATGTGTATAACTTGTTTGTTCCTTCTTTTCTTAGATGATGTACTCAAACAGCACCTGAATGATGTTATTTTACCTTTTTTCATAAACATTATTCCCTGTGGAAACCCATAACAAAAGAAGGCACTCCTGTCTTCCACCATGGATTGTATTTCATGACTGATGGCCAGACAGAGTGATCTTCATTTCATAAATCTGGATAGACAAAAAAGACAACGCCAGTGTAGAATGAAGAGTTAACAAGCTACTTAGATCTAAGATTTGACTTATGTTTGAGACATTTTTTCTTCCATAAGAAATGAGATCTGATGATAAACCAAAGATCAGATAATTCCCATTTCCTCATGTTCTTGTTGTGATATCAGACAAGATCATAGCAAATAATCTATATGGTATTTAAGACACAATGCTTAGTAAATTATTTCCTCTTTAGTTCGCAGCATCTTCAGACACTTCCTACTATGAGTAACAGAAAAGCAGCAGTTTCATCTCATATTCACACACACTTGGCTACTTGGTCTGCACAGAAATATTGACATTTCATGTACGTATGAACCAGTTCTGTTAGCTTGATAAAGCAAAAAATAAGATTATTTTGTCCTTGCATGTGAAAGGGGTTTGCAGGTACTTTTGCAGAATTGAATCACTAAACACCTCTACAATTCCAGCCCCTCCTTGTCTCTACCAGCATGGCAGCTTACAGAGCAATGAAACCTAGCAGCAATAGCCTCTCTCTCTCAAGAAAAAAATACAAAGCAGAAGGAAGCAAAACAGAGAAAACTTACTCCCAAAGTATAAAACTCAGAGAGCAGTGCTTTCTTAAAGTCTTAAATAACAAAATGGAACAAAAAAAAAAATCTCACAATACCCCCTTATACTTCTCTATTCAAAGTAAGCACAATCCACCTCTGGGAACAAGCTAAATCCACAAAGAAATAAAGAATAGTTAACTTCAGCTAATTTTAGATTTTTATACATTTTATGTTTATTCCTCAACTAATTTTAAAGTTGTCTTTATACTCCATGGAAAAACAAAACCAAAAAAACCCCCACACTTTCAGAGAAAGGTTCTTCAGCTAATATATTTAGTTTTCTAGCCAAGAAGAAGGTACCCTAGAACTATTTATTTCTTTTGCTTCTTTAAAAAACCAAAACATTACTAGGATTATCATGTGGAATCCTTTAGTACTGGCAAAGACTGTGGTGACATTAATTGAACTCTTATAGCTATAGATGTTATAGTTTCAAGGCAAGCAGGGTGTTTATACAATAAGATACATAAGAATGGGATCTTCAGAAACTAAAATCTGAGTGGTTTGCTGAAAATCATAAACACTCTAAAAGATTCACATATCTATGGTGTCCTGTTTTTTTTCTTGTTTACAATCAACGTGGAAAGGAAGTACAAGTGTACCCACTCTACCTTAGCTCTTCAACAGTTGTAACATTTCCCCTGAAAAACTTTTCTTTAAACAGTGTTTAATTTGTGAGACGAGAACTCTCATACTTCAGGAGGGACTCTCCACTGAAGGATCAGGTACTCTTCAGTGCATTTCTGCCTTAGTAAGAAATCAGAAAAAGGAAAGAGAAGAACAATGAAAGAAAGGCATAGAAATCAATGAAGGAGGAAGTGCTTGTTGAATTACTCCATTAAATATCACTTTTGTTATTTTAAAATATGCTAATTATCTGCTTCTGATCAGCCTCAGTAGGAGAGCTAACTATCAATCTAGAACTGCCAAGTATGTGTTGGACACTTATTTAGAGGCTTCTGAATTTATAAACTTTTTCCATATCATAGGCCACTTTGGGTTGGAAGGGATGTAACGAGGTTCTAAACCTCTGCCCAAAAGAAGGTCAGTTCTGAAGTTGGACAGAGTTTCTCAGGGTTTTATCCAGTCCAATCTTCTCCACAGTTTCAACTCTTGTTCAGTCTGTTCTCATCCTGTACTGCTGAAAGGTGGTCTTCCTTTGCAACAGTAGGACTTCACTTTGTTGAATTTTGGAAGATTACTATCAACCCACTCAGATCCATTCAAACCTCAGATTCCAGTATCTCGAATGAGCATACTGGGTACAGCTGGTTCCAGTGAATGAGGAATGAACAAGCAGTGCATACCTATGCTATCTGCTGAGGCTCACATTTTTTACATAAAATCTGAGGCAGAACTGATTTGTTGCCTTTTGTGATGACTAGAGAGACAAGGTGATGTTTCAGATGGAGCAATGCACTCCACTTGTAAGAGAAGCATCAGTTACTGATATAAAGCAGCAGTTTAACAAAGTTCAGTGGTAAATGTGACAGTGGTTTAAGACAATAGAGTGTCAAGGTGCACTTGGTTATTTACTTCACAGAGAACTGGCAGAACGATCAGGGACACACTCCTGTTAAGTCATGAGGTTCATAAAGGTCCTTGTTGCTTTCTAAACGTCTTCTCAGAGACGAGTTCAGATGCAGCTGGATCCACCCCTAGACCAAGACTTGGTCAATGATTTATGTCTAAAGGATTTTGTGTGCACAGTTAATCCTTTATATCACTTAGCTAGGATTTTGAAGTTTAGCATGCTGTTACTCACTTCCTGAAGATCTGTTATGGCAAGGAATTTCTCAGTAACAGTCAGGGTGGGCCAGACCACCACAGGTGGTCACTTGACAAATCCAAATAAGTTGTCCCCGGACTATAAAAAAAAAACATATGAGTAGAAAATAGACCAAATGCTAGTGATAGCCAAAGGAAATAAAGCTCATTACTGTAGAAATTAGCATTTTGAGCAACCATGCAGTCTGTGAAATGTGACTGCTGTTCACAGGAATCTTCTATGTAAGACTAATCCAACAAGCACCATCTGAAACTGCTGAGAATTGCCTGTATAAGACAGGGCACATTTAGCCAAACACAGATGACTAAATAAAATTGTCTAAATGGCTACCTTAAGGCATCTAAGATCTGCCTGTGGCTGTCAGATAGGATGCAGGAGCTGCAGGGCTGTATATGTTTATATTGGCAGCTGTAGGCACCTCAAACAATATCCTGGTTTCAAGATCCTTCTGGGGTACAGGCACAGGCTGGGATCCTACGTAAATAGCTATAGGAGCTCATTATTTTGCATCTCTCTGAAGCCAGAAACTAAAGTATCTATTATTTTGGTGCTTATGGTATTAAAGCAAAAAATAAACAGGGACCTTAATGATCAAAAAGCATTTTGTGAAGTCAGTGCAGAGTTCTTTGTCCATTCTTATGAGAGAAGCCTGTCAAAGAACTGAAAACAGACCTTCCAAACTTCCTTCCAGGGCTTCAAAAGCCACACACTTCCCTTAAAAATAGTATTATCAAATGGATAAATAAAAAGCAAAGCTTTGCTGTTTGCATGAACTGAAAATTTTAAATGACTACATTTTATTCTACCTGGATCACTGTAAGCAGTGCTAGCTGTTTTTTGTCTTCATGGGAAATAAGTTTGAACTCCCTGGCCATTGTTTCAAAGCAAAAAATTTTAAATCAAACAGGAAAAGAAGAAAGGAAGAATAAAAATCAAGTTCAGCAAACTTCTGTATTGCAGAAGTTCTCAGAGTAAATGACATGGTTTTTTTTGCTCTGGTGAACGATCCATATTTTAAATGTCCCCATATACTATTATAATGCATAACAACCTGTCACTATTATTCATGTCTTTTTCCCAATATCCATACTTTGACATTGCCACTGAAAAGACCCAGTGTGTTCAGTGGCTTCTTAAAAATAAATAATTGAAAGCTACTATAAATTATATTAAGCTTCAACATGGCTGATGCTTTCTCACCTCAGTCCATTACTATCTCTAAATGTATTCCCTCTTAAAATATATTGTAATTTGCAGGTGCTGAATTCTTAAGTTATTTTACTCAAATGTAAGTTCCTTCCCAATGCATAATTCATTTTCACTTTGTTCTTGGTGCTGCATGTGCAATAGCATTTTTGGCAGCCAAATGCAGGCTGAAATCAACAACTCTGTAAAGGGTGAGAATGAAATCAGAATGGACGTCTTGGCGGAAGAAATATTAAGCATGTCACAATGTTTTGTACTCTATCTTGTGAAATGGAGACAAAAACCTCAAACAACCGTGAGTTTAAAAGGAATGACATTTAAAGTCTGAAAATCATCCACTGCTGATGTCATGCTGTTGTTGCATTTAATTACTTTTCACATCACATAAGCTGATGGTTTCTCAATGTTTTTATACCATGAGAACTTTTGATGAGGAACATGATCTCCCACTTTTCTTAAGATGGAATAAGTCAATCAATCTCTGTAGACTCCGATGACGGCCATCAGGTTTGTCTGATACAAAAGTGTCACTAACTCTAGAATACTGACCTTATTTTCTGAAATAAGATCTCTTCAGATGTGTTACTTGGTCCAAATTTCAGCTTCTTTGAAGCAAAGTACTTTCACCAACTTATGTTGACTATGTTTTTATCTTTTCATGACAGATAAGTAGTACTAATAACAAAGTCATTCAACAAATAACATGCTATAATATTATAGTTTTCTTAAAATGTAATTCTATCTGCATGTCAGATGTATAAAAGACAGTGAATTAGACAGAAGTGAGCTTGTCATGTGATGAATCAATGGCAAAATCCTGTCATACCAATATGCATTCATGAAGATTTCACATGATCAAGCATGAAGATGACAAATTTTTTTTTTCCTCATGAGATCACACAGTGCCTCAAAGATAGAAAGGTGAACAGGAAGTTGTGAAACAAGATTGGAAAGTGAGGAGTACAGAAGGACAAATTTTCAAGACCGTAAGTGATGCAAAGATGACATCTAATGACTGAGAAGACTTACATAAAACCTGTGAAAGAGAGGTGATGGATAGGGATAAGCTATTATAAGGAAAGAATTACAGACGAAAAAGAAAACAAGGTCCAAAAGGCTGCTGAGCCATAGAAACCCCTCTCCCCAGAAAAGAATACTTAGGAACTTATCATTTACCTCAATAAATTCATATGTTGATGCATTATAAACAAGCACTCTGTATTATTAGAAATGCCTAATTCTTATTTGGTGAAGCTCCAATTTATGATGACTATCATAACCTGTGTGTCAGTAATGACAGCCCACTTGTCTAACACAGTTGTTCTCTTTCTCACAGCTTCCTTCCTTGCCTGCCCACAAGACTTTATTCCTGCTCACTGCAGTTACATCCAACCTTTTGTCTGTACTTCTGAAGCATTGCACAACTGGGTCCCTCAAGAGCCAACTCATTCCTTAAGTAACCAGTATCTTCCTGTCATCCCCCTTTCTTCCTGACTGCTCATACTTCACCACGACACTAGTCAAGAGGATTAATAGCCCCTCAGCAGAACTCAAGATCACAATGTTCGGTGTCCTGAGTGACATGTGCCTTTGCTTTTTTGTCTTAGTTTTCCTCAGTTCCAGTGTGTGATCTTTGGTTTTCCCTCCTGTTTTCTCACTATCCATCTGTCCCAGCATTACATCTTGTGCTTCCTATTATAGCAGTGATGCAAGCGCTGTTTGTATGATAACACCTCCTACCCTGATCTGCTTCTGTGTTTTATTTCATGTTGTTCTGCAGGACTAGAACAGCTGTCCTGAGGTAATATGCCAAGCCCCTTAACCTTGCATTTTTCAAATCTCTCCCTAGGGGACCAGGAAAGTCTGTGAGCATCCTCCACTTATGGGAATCTTCTTTTGTCAGTTTTTATAGTATTATCTCAGCCCTATTCCTCTTGTTTGACAGAGGAGGCCTATTGTATAAAACAGGTTATATTTTCATTGAGCCTGTTCTTCTGAAAAGACTGAGATGCTTACCCTGACTCATTAAGACAAAGAATCTGAAAACAAAGTAGTTCAAATGGGACATTTAACTAATCTCCTTTTAAAATGCTGACACAAAAACCTCAAAGTGAATTACAAGAAAGAAAACGAAAATGTATGAAATAAAATCTACATCAGTAGATTCTGACAGCTGCAATATTATAGGCTGAATTAATGTTCCATAAATATACACTGGGCATTTCCATTATAGTAATGTCAGCTCTCATTGTCAGTTGAACAGGTGCCTATGCAGTAAACCATATAGGACTTCTGAGCAGTACCTTGAGTTGTCATTTCTGATGTAAAATAATTTTATTATACAATGGGATACAGTCAGTCTTTTAATTTCTCTACTAAAAAAATATACTAAAAACATTCCTGCCCCACAAAAAAACACAGGGGACAAGTGTGGTATATTCATCACAGTATAGTGTATCTTAAAGTGAGGTGATGTGATTTGGAATGATCAACAGTATCATTCAGATCAATAAATACATAGAGCTATTTTCAGAGCTATCTGTAAGGCAAAACTAAGATGAGAAGCCAGCAGTTAAAATCCCAGGTGTTTTGGTTCTTTTTTGTTTGTTTGTTTGTTTTTCTTGCAGGTATTGAATTAGCGTTGGCTAAAAATGACGGCTATGGAACTAATTAGAAAAATACCTCCAAGACCCAAAAGAAAAAGATGTAAATAATGAGGGAATTTCTGAATTGAAGAGGCATGGAATAACTGACTGCCTGTGACTGGATGAAAGCCGGGATGCTTTTGTCTGGACACGTGATACAGGAGAGCTCTGGCATTAGCCTACCCCTCAAGGAAGCATTAACTACAGGGTTTGAAAATCTCTTTGTATCCAGCAAGCAACAACATAACATATGGGTGAGTTGGTCACAGTAGCAAAGACTTTTTCTTACATTACCACTTCACAAGAAGCTTCTGAAAGAAAACCTCAACTTCACACAGTCTTAACTTCAAGCAAAAGAGGAATAGAATTTTTCACAGCCTTACATCGCCTGAGAAGCTACTCAGAATGAAATGTCACAGTTCTCCTTAGCACAAAAGCAAATGTGGGATATAATTGTTTGTCATCTTTTATTTAAGTTGTGGTTCCATTCAAATTTCAGGCATGCTTAAGTTGACCACATACAGCTATCTAAACAAACAAGCTTCTACTGCATCAACAACCAACTTAATAACATCAGTTTACATTTTTACATGAATTTTAACTAGCTTACTGAAAATGTTATTTCTTCTTGTCCCTGCAATAAGCAAGTTTCTTATAGTGGAGCTTAGTTTTAGATACATTGAATATAATGAGAAAATCTAGCATTAGGGAGCAACAATGCAATGGGAGAGGCTGCCTTACCACAATACCTGTCTCAGCTTTCCACTTTGCAGTAAATTTGAACTGAAAAAAGAAATATAGGAAAAAAAAATCAGAAAATCAGTAATGGAAAAGACCTATTAGAAACTGCTTTTTCATTGCACTAATTCTCTAGTGAATATGGCATGGCATTGTATGGATTCCTAGCTGTAAGACTGGATCCAACCTTTACTGGTTGCACAAGTTCAGTCCTGCTGACTTGCTTATGACATAAAACAGATTTAGTATTGAAGCAGAGAGAAGCCACAAGGGTATCTGCTGACTGCAGTCATCCACTTGATCCATAAAAGCAGCTGCATTACTGTAACAGTCCAAAAGTGTGCCCTTACCAGCAATTCAAATTAGCAAACTTGAAAGCTATGGAAATAGCTTCTTAGCCTGGCCTACCCTTATTTCTTTCTCCTTTTAGCCCTACATCTTTATGAGTCTTGCCTGCCTCAAAAATTCTTCTGCTTCCAAGGTATTTACACTTTTAGTGCTTTTATAGACAGCCATTACTTTCTCATGTGGCCATCAAAGCTAAGCAGAATACGTCATTAATTTGATTTCTTTCTAAATAATTGAGACTGCAGCCATAAGCATAGATACTAATACCAGGTCTACTGATTACATTTCATTCAAGATTCTGTCAGTAAAATAGCCAAACCTAAACTAAATAGCTGCTAAATAATCCTGGTTTACTTTCTCTTTTCCTTGCCTGAAAACAAATCCACTCCATACAACTGTAGACATAAGAAACCTCAGGGACTTTTTCAAGGTCTGTACTAACTATGATGTGACATTAACTAGAAGTGACCTTAGCAAAGCAGATATGGCCAAGATTTGAGCCTAAAAGTGTTAAATACAAAGCTTTGATCATTAAGCAACAGTACTCTTGACTGATCACTAAAGCTTGTATTTCTCAGAACAGTCTCTCACAAGGCTCAAGTGGAAACTTATGGAGCAGCATTCTTCATCCAAATGCTGTAAACTTGCTGGGTCTGTATGATGAGGTAGAAACACTATGAGAATGGCCTGCTTTCTGAGGGTTTGTGTAGTCTGTTTTTCCCAAAGGAGCAGTGTACTTTTCAAATTCTCCTTTCTACCATATTTTTCAGAATCATCTTTTGCTCATACGTGTGAAGATAATGTATATCTAAAGTTACACTAACCCTTGCATGTTAAAAAGCAGGATTTTTCCTTCATTTATGCCCATTTGTTCAGCACTCACTTAACAAAGCATATGCACTATTTGTGGTATCTGTTCTCAAATTCAAGCCTTCCTCTGTGCGAGATACACAGATATTTTAAAACAGATTATGCTCCCTTCTGTTCCCCCCAGCCATGTATGGGACTTTACTGCACCAAATACTGAATTTACTGAGATGAAAAGTTAGTGCAATATTGGTCCTGAAATGTAGGTGGTAACGTTATCTTTTCATAGCTACATATACACCTCTCTTGAGGAGATTTCTTTAAGCTGAAGTCCTGGAGACAGGGCTTTTGAGTCAATATTATGCTGTGATAATTCTTTGAAACTTTATTTCTTTATATTAGCACCACTGGACAATATCTTTCTTTGAGTGAAACACCATCATTTACCAGTAGCTTATATTCAGACTAGTCCCCATGGCACAATTCAGAAACACATTTTCTATTTACATTTGTGTCTCCCTCTTCTCATTTCACTTCCCAGAGCTTTTCTCCCCATGCTGTAGTAGGCCTGAATTTTGATGAGGCCAAAACACAAAGCAGCCATCATGAATGACTTATTTAGATGCACAACTTTTAGCATACTGCTGATTCGGTTACTACATCAGTCAAGTTTCCTGACTACTCTTCCTGGGATATAACAGCTCCAGAAGGATTTGGAGAAACACTACAATGGCCTGAGAGTTGCATTTGTTCTTGCTTTTGCCCAGTCTTGATTAGAAGAAATGTTTCTGTTAGCTAATTACTTTCACAGCAGTGACATGGCCAAAGGGTGCACATGCTGAAAAAACAGAGAGGAAAAGGGTTAATGTTGCAGATCACCTCATTCTCCTTTTATTTAGCTCCTCTAAAGCTGTTGATTTAATGGAGTGACTTCTGATTGGGGCTGGAGCAGTGACTGGAGAATCAGGCTCATGAGGTTTAATGACCTCAGGGTGAAGGCACTGCAGGTGTGTGGCTAACAAGGTACTAATTGGGTACCAGAGTGAGGATGAAAGCAGTTACAAGCAGTTGGTCAAGAGGCAGCATTGTACCCCAAAGAGCTGCAACTATTGAGCTTTGTGACTGGGAGGAGAGGCAAGCTGTACTCCTAGCTGGTTTAGTGCTGAATCCTGTGTTGCAAGTGTCTTCTGCAGAAGGAGAAGCCTTTCACTAGCAGCACTTCTCTACTTTTTATGCAAACTGCTGAATCTGAGGGAAAAGTTAGACATTTAATTAATGGGTGTGGCTGTTTCTTAAGAACACACAGACAAAATCCCATAGCAAGGGGATCGAGATTCTGCATCTTCCTTTCTTCAGAAATTTGAGGCAAGTTGCAATGACATAAGTTCTCTATCCTGTTCCACTAGTCTCCCATTTGATGTCCATCACCAGCTCCATAAAATCTCTTTTCTCCTTAGTTCTTGTTGCCAGTATACAAAATGTCCACCTGCTAACACAACTTCACCATGTTCAGGAGTTCCCTACATTTGAAATCAGCAGAGAGAAAAGAAAATAAGTGTTGCAGGCAGGAGCCTGAAGCTGTATTTCTAAACTACATGCTCAGGGTTGAAAGCAATCCTATCATCAGTAAGAATTGTGACCATGGTTTTAGTACTCCACCAGGTACAGACCCTTGCTTTTGTAGAATGCTTGATTTTAAAATGGTAGTTTTTGCATAGAAGGAATGAAGGTACCTGCTTAGGGACCATATTGGTCAGGACCTCCATGATAAACCTGAAAGATTTACATGCCTCCTTCATAATGCAAATTCCTCATCCTTTCCAGGCAGGTGCTCATCTCCTTGTTTTGATGCAATATTGACATCCTTGTCATCTACAAATGTTTACCTTTTTATTAACTTGGAGTAAGGAGAAAATACAGCAAAAATAAATAGCTAATATGTTAGTGTGAGTGCTTGTAAAATGTTCCACAATGATGCTTTGTTCCTTTTTTTTTTAGTATTTTATTTTTCTTTATGAGCCATCAGCTGCACTTTAAATTGCTGCTGAGATGAATGGAAGCTAATAGAAGATGTTCCTGAAGTTTGTTTTCTAATCAGATCAGACTAGATCTTATTAAAAAAAGTGACTACTATGAGCAGAACTGTCTGTGGCTAAATAATCAGTTTTGTTATTGAGAAGTGATTAAATTGCCTAAGGAAAAAATTATAAATAACACCTGGTTTACTAAGATTTAAATTAAGAGCTTTTTTTTCCCCCTGTAATCAATCTACCCTGAATTGTTTTTCTGCTCACTCTATCTTTCCATCTATCATCTATCTATCTATCTATCTATCCATCCATCCATCCATCCTTATTTATTTAATTTATTTATTTAATTTCAGACAACATGCAGCCCTGTTTAACTCTGTATTTCAGACTATGTCACAAGGAATACTAGCATCAGTCTCCTCCATTTAAATGGTGGGAAAACTGAGACAGAGTGAGGGAAGATGTAACTAGAAACAATTGTAAAGTATGAGCTGGTATGCTGAAGAAAAGAAAATTAGAGTGCAAAACTATCACTTTGTGCAGTGGGCTGCAACAGGCTTATTTTTAAATAATGGGAAAACTATCTTCTTCAAAGTTTATTTACATTTTGAAAGGAGAAAGAAAACAAATGACAATTTTTGAACAATTCTTGTAGCTTAATAAATCACTTCAGTTATCTTGGTAACTTGCTAGAAGACAGGACTTGGGATAATATGCTTAGCACAATGGACTTTAGAGAAAGCCTGAACTCTTCACTTCAGAGAAGACGATATTCCAAAGAAATAACCATAAATTATATTCTTCGTGATTTAGACCCTGCCTCGGCACTTCGACTGAGTTACTAAATCCTTTTGACTCTTATCACATGCTCAAGTGCTTTGCTGACTTGAGATCTTAATGAGGCCCCCTGCAACAGTTCCTTGCTCGTCTCTGGTGGAAGTTCTTCCCGAAGCTTTAGGGCAGGAAAGTAGGTAGTGCCAAATTCCCATTCTGTTTTTGAGCTAATTTTTCCAACTTGAGAACATCATTTCCCAGTTCAGGCTTGATTACTTGATTGCAACACTGAGTGCACTGATGGTACTCCACAAAGAATGCCTCGTAATTAGCAATACTGATAAGCGCGAGAAACAACATTAAAATAATCGTTAATGGGCACATGGTGCAACAATGTTAATTGGTTGAAATCTTTTCTTGCCTTCACAGTGCAGCTGAGAAAAGTTCATTCTTTTTACTTATTCTACTTCAAACAGGTAATTACCTGTGTTAAACTCAAGACGTATTCAAGTGGCAAAAAACAAACTACCAAAAAACACCATAAAGTACTTCCCCTAACTTACAAACTTTACAGACCAAGTCACCACTTCCCACAACAAGAGGTATCATTGTAATAGCGTTCATCACGTTCATCATTATTCTTCTTACTATCACCCTGAGGAGACAGATGAGTATTGTGTTGCACTGTGAAGAATGTAAAATTCAGATCCCATAGGAATTTCTTTGAGAATCTCACTGAGAAACTTCAGTGGTCCTATTCCTAATTAACAAAGATGTTTATATATTAGAGAAGGTCACTTGAACTTGAGGAAAGGTCTTTCAAGTAACAGGGTCATAATGCATTAAGGATTTGATTGAGTACAAGCAGCAACTCATTTGACCCAGAGACTGGAGGTACAAGACTCCAAGGAGGATTGTAAGGAGTTGACTTTGGAAACAAAATTATCTACATTTGGGCTTTCAGAATGGTCTGGATTCTCCAAGTCTGGTGTAAGCTACTTGTGGGTTTTGTTCTGGAACTCTAAAGGGGGGTGCACCCATCTCATTCCCCACTGCACTCCTCGCCTCAGCTCACTCCCCTTCTTATCAAAGGCAGCTCTCTAATTATAGTACATAGCTGCAATCCAACCTTAAGGCAATAAAAATAAGAAGCTAGAGAAGAGGAGATAGCTCTTTTCCTGACATGAACAGGTGGTCAGAGACATTCTTATGACCCCAGTGACTAATTCTTCCAGAGATAGTTGCAGACAGTTTTTAAATCTTCAAGCTCAGAATCTTTTTATTATTATTATCATTATTTCCCTCCCAAGCTTTTTATTTCATGCACTTAACCTTCTAGTATTATTTTTTGGTTCTTCTACTTATAAAAGCTCCCCATGAAGCTTAGGAATATAATCCTCTAAGAGAGATTCCACACAAAGAATGTGACCAAAAGAAGGAAGAGATGGAGGAAGGGAGAAAATGATTAAATATATGTATGCACAGTTCACTTAGACATTAATACACAAAGGTAAATATGTATATATAGATAACATCTGAACTTTGCATGCAAGGGGAAGAGAGGAAGATACATGCTTTCCAATGGCAGTATTTAGTTCCAAAATGAAATATTTCATTATTTGGAAATTACATACAATCACTAGTATTACACTCCTTCTTCTCCATGTACCACCCAGGATTATATGGGGCTTTTTTATAGTTTTGGTTTTTACTAACCTGATGAACTAAGATGAAATAAAGGGGAGGTGGGGGGTAGGGGTGCTGGTGGAGGGGATGGGTGTGTGTGTGTATTTGCCTCTCATGTTTCCAGAAATTGCCTTCTGTTCTTCTCCAAATGGAGGCCCAGCAAGTGTGATACTTCATAGGCAGCTGTTCTGAAGAGGATCAGGATATTACCACTTCCTCTCAGGCTAGTAGGCACCAAGAAAGCATTTGCAGAGCTCAGTAGGAAAACTGGAATAATGGGAAATCACATTTAAATATCCTTTCTTTTCTCTCCTGAATATGTGGATAATAGGAATTGAGTACTCCATGGCATATGGCCATCAAGATCAGGAGGTGTGTATACCCATAAATGCTGCCACTGCAGTCTTCAAATATATTTTATATGGCTATGAGTCTTAAGATGTCAGGGACAAGTAATGGACTGAACTGCTACCAGTGGATAAGAGCCCTTATCCCTGAAGACATTTGTTTCTGAGTTTTTATTTCAGATCTTTCTGTACACCCATTGGTGCCACCACTGCAGTGGGACTAAAATGGGATAATGATTCTATTCCAGGGTATTAATGGGCAGAACATGTTTGCAATGTGTTTAGCTGCTATCAATATTAATGCTTTCATTTGAGGGGCAATAAATTGATAGAGTGTGGCCTTATAATGCATAAAAATTGCATCAGCTTCAGAGCTGTAATGGAAAATTCCTCCATGAGTAGAAATAATTGGGGAGGGGGCTTTTCCTAATGTCATTTTATTTGGCAGTTTGAATATTCAGCCCTGGACAATATCTGTCTTGCTGTCTTTCCTTACAGTCTCAGGGGGATAAAAACTTAGAGATGTTATAATGTAATAAAAACTAAAAAAAAATAATAAATAGTCTGCTGTTTCAGAAAAGATGATGGGAAGTAGTTGCCTTCAGTAATGAACAAGTTAGAAATGGATAAGCTGTATTTATCCCCATCTTTATTAGTCTCAGAAAATGACTGAATAATGCCCTGGAAAAGAGCAAACAACATATTAAGGCTGTTATACATTTATTTAAACACCTATCCCTTCTCCTCACTTCCCGTCGAAAGGAGTTGTCAGAATACCTTGAGTGGTCACTTGAGCTGTACCTATGCCAGTAAATTAAATATTACATTTCTGTGAACTGAATATGAATGTCTACAATGCTGCTAGAAGTATTCCTGCCCAGGTTTTGGTCTGAACCAACTGGTACACTCAAAATAATTCATGTTCATCTTTGCTCATTAGCATGTGTTAAAGCTCTAACAGGCAGTTGGAAGGTGGCTATCCTTTTGTTAGGGCTAACATTAATAACTTGAGTGTGAGCCATTGTGTGCTTGTTTTGCCTCTGTGACTGAACAGTCCCAGTGATCTATTCAATTTATAGCCATGAACATAGCCATCAAAAACTTCTGTGACTAAGTCATTTAAGAACTGGTAAAAACTCTGTCATATTTACTTACTTAAACTGAAATTCATACATATGCCGTAGGAAGTTGAAAACCTTATTTTAGAGAAAAAGAGATGTGTAGACATTAAGGCACCACATCATGATTAAATGTATGTACAAGATAGAAAAGAGGAAGATTCACTTTTGTCTATGGCAGCAAATGTCATTTGTGACTGGTAACACCTCTTCTTTTCCAGCTTCTTGAACAGGAGACTGGTTGTGACAAACGGCACTTTAGTTAGATGAGAAAGGTTTGATTGGGGGTTACCAAAACAATGAGGCACCAGTGGGTTTAGCCTTTGAATTACAGCATAGCCAGTGTGAGACATGGACTGATTTAAAGAGTACATGTTGAAAGACATGGAGCTAGATAAACCTACCCTAAAAAATATAAACCCCAAGTCATATAGTAGGATCTCCTGCCAATTTAGAAGTACCTGCAGACACTATCATAATCCAAACTGCAAAATGCAAATAATAGATAGCACAGACACCCCCAAACCCTCCAAAAAGAAAGAGATGACTCCTCTTATACTTGATTTCCCCATCCACCACCACTGTTCCTGTTGTATCAGGAGTGAGGTCAGCTCCAGCAAACCATCCTCACAGACAGAAGATGCAAAATACTGCAGCCTGCTGAAATAGCTGTAGAGAGCTAGATGACAACTGTGTGCTGAAAAACAGTGCATCCCATGGCTTCTTTTTATCCTCATATATGTAACTTTGCATCCTGACCTGCAGGGGATGCCTTAGGGTACCTCTGTACATATACTGAGGAAAGAAATAATCCAGCTATGTCTGAGAAGGAAAAGCTGCACTATGCCAGCTTTGAGAGCCCTTCACAAACTTAGGAGGTAAGAAGCCTTGCAGTCCATTTTTCCCCTTGGGTCTCTTTTGAAGAGCATGACCATGACATTATCTTTTTTCAACTTAGGGCAGGCCAAAAGAAAGCTGTAAAAAGCCATTTGCAGGACGAAGATGTTGAGGAGGTTGATGGTGGACCAGAGGGCCCAGTGGTGTGATGAGCAGATCAGGAAAATATGAAATGCCTCCTAGCTGTGAAACAGAAACCCCGAGAAAAGAGGTACCAAAAAGTGTGGAGATTTTCAATGCCGTCCATGAAAGTTGGGTGTCCATCCTCCCTCATTGCTCTTGGGGCTGCTGTCACTGTCACTGAATTTCCCACTTCATGTACCCATTGCACCAGTAGATGACTTTAGCTCACCTTTGCTTGTCACCTCTCACTAATACCAAAATTCATATTACAGCAACCCCTGGACATCATACTCTTCACTCAAGATCCTGATGTATTTGGCATTTGTTAGAGACAGCAGCTGAACCTGCCCCAAGCAGCTGGGAAGGTTTGGGTTCATGTCTCCTTCATCACTCTTTTTTAACTCCCAGATTCAGGCAGCAGTGCTCAGCAGATGTCTCAACACAATTGTCATCTTCATGGGACTTGCTGCCTCCTTGTTTCCAGTTCACCAGGGCAACCTATCACACTCACAGGAGCTTTGTGTGTCCTCAGTAGGTAAAGGGCACTTTCTTCACTGTGACATAATCAAGCTGAGGAAGGAGGTATAAAAAAGCAGTCCTGTCAGCAGCCGGGGGGCTTGTTAAACTCCTTAAAGACTGTGGATTCTTTTTCTCTATCTTTCTTTATCTGCTTTCTCATTTACATTTAGAAAATTGACATATAATAATTAGGTTCCCTATCTGCCAAAACTTTAAATAGGATCCTTTAAAAATAGCCTTTAAAATTTCAGGTTTTTTTTTTT
>NDXB01007512.1:429-19923 GCA_002631895.1 Agapornis roseicollis | reverse complement strand
ATTAAAAAATAACAATATTAAAAAAAACAAAAAAAAAAAAACAAACAACCCAAACCAAACATTCAAGTATCCTGATGACGAATGAATACTTCTAACTTCTCGTCTTTAAAGTGTAAAGTTTGTAGGTTTTGTGTTTTCTGCTCTGTATAATTAGAGGCCAAGTTCATTACTCGCATACCACCTCTTGATGAAAATCTGAAATCTTATCAAGTCCTTTCTTGGCTGTTAAGAAGTTTACATAAGAGATATATATGAAAAATAAAATTGCCTGATTGCATTGCTGCCTGTGGCATCAAAGGGCTGGACTCAGTCAGAAGGATCCTTTTCAGGGTTTTGTTCCTGTTTTCTCTGATTATTCCATGCAGGAGGGATGGGAAAAAAAAAAAAAAAACTGAAGACAAATTCTGATCTTAACCTTGTTGTCTACCTAAGTGTAATGACAGCACTCAGGGAGGTAGTATATGTGTCCCTTTCCACTGCTGACAAGCAGGTCAAACAACTGCACAAGGGAAAAAGTTATGAACCTATCCTAATTGCCAAAAGGGTCCTCTCAAAACATGCTAACTGCATTCCTAGAAGTTCATTAGGCAACACTAGTTCTTGAAGAATGTGCTGAGATTGCGCCTTTATGGTACCATCAGCATGAGGAAGGTACTATTCCTATCCTGCCATTTGTCTGATTACAGAAGATTTACTTAGGCAGCAATGTCAGTGCTCAGCACCAGCACTCAGACTTAAGTCTTCTATTAGTAGAAGCCTTAAATCTTAATATCAAATTATGAGTTTGACTCCCTTTTCATTCTTGAGACCTATGCCATACGCATCTGTCCTCTCTTAGACCTGCCTGCACTAATACAGGATTCACATGCCATTCTTCTGAAACCTCACAACTCATGACCATTGCTTTAAGTTTGCTAGGGTCTTCTCATAAATCACCCACTTACATCACTTCCCTATTCTTTCCTAACACAGGTTAGGGGTTTTTCTTGTTTGTTGTTTTGATTGGTTGATTGGTTGGTTGGTTGGTTGGTCATTTTTTTTAACTCCTGCAGCAAACTCTAGTCAGCTTCCAGGAATCAAAGATTCAGGCTCTGATGGCCATCTCTCCATTTACAAAATTATATATTTACCACTGTCTTTGGTTTTCAGATCTGATTAGGAATACTCACTGTGTCAAATCCTTATTCTTGTAGAAAAAAAATCAGAAAGGTCTGATTCCTAAGGTTGCACCATTATCTTGTTTCAAGGAACATCTATTTAGATGGATGATTATCTAGGTTAATTATTACTCAGTGTTCCAGGTCAGAGAAAGACTTATACCTCTCTTGACAGCACACGGCTGTCCATTCAAACACGTTCAGTGGTACAACACTTTCATACACGCACCACAATTCATGTCATGCTTGCACACATTATTTGCGTTGTGACAAGAAGCAAATAAAATGAACAAACACAAAAGATGGACTAAATATGTTAGAAATGTTGAATACGATGAATGAGATGTCTTTCAAATCCCCGTTATCCAAGCTCACTTTTAACCCTGAATAATCTTTGCTGGAAGCAATGTATCTCAGTATACTTGTCTTTCTATTTACATACATATGTGTATAAAACCATTCACACTCACAAACTTCTTATGACGATAGCTAGCTATATCTTTCCCCTCCTTTCTCCACCCCTACCAAGTAACTCCTGCTGGGGGGGATGCGCCAGCCAACTCCCTTGATGTGTCCTGCCCCAGAGATGGCAGCCAGATGGCCTGACATCTGCAGCAAGAAGAGCTGGCAGGTCGCCCTGAAATCTTCCACTCAAGGGAGCTGTTGTTATGTACTGAAATCCTTATCCCTAGAAAGACTTTTGTGAATAAAATATATAATAAATGATAAAATACAATAAATCCTAAAGACAAGGAAAGCAAACAGTATTTTGAGACAGCTTATCACAGCCTCAGAAATGACTCTTCCCCATGGGCAGTATTTGCTATGGAAGCCCACCAAGTCTGTCATCATTCAGCAGTCAAACACAGCATGTGCCATAATACATACTATGAATTGAAACTTTTATTAACATCCATTAAAGGAGACCATGGCACGCACAAATGGTAGAACAGAAGTGGAACCTAAAGGGGAAGAATTATAACTTTTGCATGCTGTATCACTGCATAATCATGAGTCAAGAACATTGTACTACTTTCAGAGCACATATTTTAGGAACTTTATTAAGAATTCAAATACCTTTCAGAGGCTGCTTTGCAAGCTTAAACAAGGAGACAGACTGACAGAGTTCTAAAAGAACAAAATTCAGAAGGGAAATGATGTTAGTAATATAAACCACCTCTTTAACCAGATTTTTGTTTCTAAAAGGATGAGACATGTTATAGTTTCAAAGACCCCCTATGCAGGATTTAAAGTATGCCCAAACAAAAGCTGGACTCACCCTGGCCCTTAGAACCATCTCCATTACTGTATTGATTTGCTGGATGTTAATTCTTATGCATAATGCAGACACTGTGAGCACTTTCTTGCCACAACTTTAAGGATGTTCTGCTATTGGTTAAAAAGAAACAAACAAACAAACAAAAACCCAAACACCAAAGAGTCCCTTTTTAAAGTAAAATCTAACTTTGAGCAACATTTAAAGGATTTAAACATTAAAGTAATAGAAGTAAGGAGCGGAGAAGGTATAGATTAAACAGGAAACAGCATATGTTAGTATCAGTATATATTTGCTGTGTATCTCAAAGCTTCTGGAAGAACTATATATGTAGATATAAACATACAAAGCTAAAATTTGATCCCTGAAGAAACTTTTTATTTCAGATTCAGATCAAAACACTGTCCATGCACTCATTCTCTATCTAGAGTTCCTCAAAGTTGAAAACCAAATTCAAGGTAAATTTTGTTGCAAGAGAGCAAGACACCTTTTGCTAAATTCAGATGTAAAAAGCAAAGAATATCTGGTGAGAAAAAGTACAACCAACATGAACTACTTAAACCAATCCACAGGTCAAATATGTTTCCACAGGTCAAATATGTTACATGCATATTTGTCACCTTTCAGTTGTCCAAAACAATATCCACGAACTCGTTAGTGTTTTCATGTATAGACAGCCAGGCAATAGGCTCTAGCCATTTCATACAGCTACTAGTAACATCTCTGCCCAGAAGGCAGTGACAGACAGAGAGCAAAGAAATAACTTTCACAGGTTTTGTGGTTTCCCAGCTATCAATCAAATTCCCTCTGACATTGCTTCATTTATGGATTATTGCAAAAACACTGAAACAATGTGCAATGATAATGTTGTAAAGCTACAGAAATGAAATTGGTAGGAGTAACCCATTTCTCATTGTGTTCCCAAGCACCTCTCCACTCTGAATCCCCAGCATTGTTTAAGCTTCAGTTCTATGTAAGAAAGCTAATCAAATGACACTCAGGAAAATTGACTTGGGTTTTCAATCTAGTTTCAGATCTCTATTGTACTTATTTCAAATAGCATTTGTTATTCTCTGCATATCCTTAGGAACATGCCCTGTCAAGAAATGCCATACAACTTCAAACCGTGTTTTTTCCCACCTCTATAACTTTTTATGTATTCCCTTTTTACATTTTATTACAGCATAACATCTAAAAATGAAATAAAGATTATAGGCAATGCTTCAGGACCTGTAGTTCTATGGCTTGCCCTGAATATCAAGTCTCGTTGATAGGAACTTGCTGCTATACCACTGTAAATTGCCAAAATCTCCCCACTGACCATCACTGTAATTATTTCTGTTTGGAAATGAAAGATTTGATCAGCAGAGTGATTTTTCTCTTCTTTATATTTCCCACTCCCTTTCTTGTCTATCTTTCCGCTGCTCACCTGGACTGTGCATTTTCTCTTGATGGGGGATTTGAAGATTAAATCTGTGTTTATTTACCATAGTTATCTCTAGAAGTAAAAGAAAACAACAGGTTGCAGAAAAAAAATAAAACAGGGGAAAATATGTAGGAGGGAGGATAGAAGGGATGGGGAGAGAAAAACACACAGAAGACTCATCCCACTACTAATTTAACAGAGATTATTTTTCTTCTCAAAGCACAAAAATGAAATGAAACACAGAGGTAGTCTATCCCTTTGCATTCAGCATCTGGAGGTGTTGGTGGGATTGCTACTGAAATTTAAAACACACTTCCACTGTGTATCTACAACCCTTTGTTGCATAAATGTGTCTGATTCTGAGCAGTAGGTCAAATTTATTGGCAACATAAGCCAGGTTTGAGGAGTAACTTAAGATTCAGATCCAAACAAATCAGAAAACACAATTCAACACATCAGTAAATTAAAATTGGTGTCAAAGCATGAAGTAGAAGTGCAGGCTGAGGGTAGCTAGAATGTGAAGATTCAGTGGGGGGGTTGTGTACAAAGCAGATTTAACTCCAAGGTCAGCATTGGAGTGGCACTAAATGGGAGTAATTTCTTTGTGTCATAGAAATGGCAGGGAGAAAAACTAGAATTTGTTATTGGTTTATTTTCCTTTAAATTTTGAACTGAGACTCAGGTGCTGTGCAGCCTCCATTTCCAAAACTGCTATTGATTTTTTAGGCAACTGAGAGGTGCTGACCTCTGCCTGGGCCTTGATTTTTCTCCTGAGTAAATAGGAATAATAATGCTTCTTTTTGTCCTTGTTGCTTTGAGGGCCATCTACCCTACACAGTGTTGTATAGTGCTGTAAGTAGACCTGCACCACTGGAAAATTATACAAATGAAAAGAATGATGTGGTTCTAAGCAGAGATGAAATTCCAAGCCTTAAAAAGAATATGGGAATGACAAGAGAGCATCACGCTAGTATATTAACTAGGATTACTAAGCCTTCACAAAAGCATCACACCGATGAGTCAAACTAGCTTCTGAATTTAAAGTTATTGCTTCTCCGGGTGATCCTTTTAGGGGTTTTTGCTTTCAGTGTGGTTTTGAGGTGCCTCAAAGCTGAGAATAATCTTGACAGTTACAACAAGACAGTGTTTTTAGATTACAGATTTTTATGTACTTATTTATTTATTTACTTCCATGCTACCTGCTATTTAAAATAATTTGTTTAAAAAATCATGAAGGGGAATTTTTTCAATAGAGATGTGCCAAACACCTTTCAATTACTGTCAAACTGGGGCAGTTACTAGTCCATGAACAATGTAAATTCTTTAATATGGTGAGATATGCATATACATACACACACACTCATATATTTAATTCCCCTGAAGCAAAGCAGATTTTTTTTTTTTTACCCCATTAATTGTTAAATGGCAGAGAATTCAAAAATAGATGGAACGCTATATTAGCAGAACATTAGATCAGCAGACTAGTACTTTTCACACTTTAGTTTATAATATGCAAGGATAAATATAAATGCAAATATAAATATTTATCTTCTATATAATATCCATTTATTGAGAAAATGTATACATTAAATAGACAGATAACTCATGCAGATAATATACACATACACATTTTAGAAAAATGCAATTCAAATGAGTAAATACTCAACAGAAATATAATACCCATCAGAAATATATCTAAGAAATGCCTAGTACCTATCTTCCTTTTTCCACTTTTTAAACACAGGGACAATCTTTGCTCCTTTCCAGTGTTCTGGTACATTCACCCACAGATTTTAAAAGAAAATCACTAGCAACCCTAAGGCTCCTTGAGAAATCTTTATAGGTCTTGATGTGAAATGCAAGCATCATGAAAACAGAATGCAGCAGATATTCATGTAAATACACTTATTCTAATGTCCTCTGACTTTCACTGGCTTACGATAAGCACCTGCCCATCATTTGATATAACCCTATAACAATATATTGTTGAACAAACCATTTTGGAGAAAGACTATGCTCCTTTCTTGGCCTTCTTTTAGTATGACCATATTGCATGAATTTTCACAGTATAAAAAAATTCTGCGCATTGTTCTTTTTCCATTTTGTCTTCATATTCTTATGCTACTATCTTTATAGACTTTATAGAGTGCAGCTTTGTGGTCTCACATGCCAAGGCAAGACAATGCTACTGATGAAACAGAAAGAAAGGACCTTAAGATCATTTAGTTCCAGCCCCCCTGCCATGGCAGGGACACCTGGCAACTAAACCATGTCAGCCAAGACTTTGTCCAACCTGGCCTTGAACACCGCCAGGGATGGAGCACTCACAACCTTCCTTAGGCAACCCATTCCGGTGCCTCACCACCCTCAAAACGAAGAACTTCTTCCTTCTAGCTAACCTGAACTTCCTCCACTTCATTTTAAGCCCATCACCCCTTGTCCTCTTGCTACAGTCCCTGATGAAGAGTCCATCCCCAGCAACTTTGTAGGCCCAGTTCAGATACTGGAAGGCTGCTAGGAGGTCTCCACACAGCCTTCTCTTCTCCAGGCTGAAAAGCCACAACTTTCTCAGCCTGTCTTCGTATGGGAGATGCTCCAGTTCCCTGATCATCCTCATGGCCCTCCCCTGCACTTGTTCCAACACTTCCATGTCCTTCTTATGTTGAGGGCACCAGAACTGCACACAATACTCCTGGTGAGGTCTCATGAGAGCAGAGTAGAGGGGCAGGATCACCTCCTTCGACCTGGTGGTCACTCTCCTTTTGATGCAGCCCAGGATACGCTTGGCTTTCTGGGCTGCAAGTGCACACTGAAGCCAGCTCATGTTCATGTTCTGATTGACCACCACCCCCAAGTCCTTCTCCACAGGGCTGCTCTCAATCTCTTCTCTGCCCAACCTGTAGCTGTGCCTGGGATTGCTCCAACCCAGGTGTAGGACCTTGCACTTGGCATGGTTGAACTTCATGCGGTTGGCATCAGCCCACCTCACAAGCGTGTCAAGGTCCCTCTGGATGGCATTCCTTCCCTCCAGTGTATCCACCCAACCACACAGGTGGGTGTCATCGGCAAACTTGCTGAGGGCAATCCCACTGTCCATGTCACTGATCAAGATGTTGAACAAGACCGGTCCCAACACCAATCCCTGAAGGGCAGCACTCATTCCAGCCTGACACTGAGCCATTGACCACAACTCTTTGCATGCTGACATCCAACCAACTCTTTATCCACCGAGTGGTCCACCTATCAAATTTATGTCTCTCCAATTTAGAGACAAGAATGTTGTGTGGGACATTGCTGAATGCTGCAATTGCTCAATGAACCAGATCAACATGTTGGCTGACTGTAGAGAAATCAGATTTTTTTTTTTTTTCAGGAGCTGGTTTAGATGAGCTCAAAAGAAATCATATGGAAAGAGTAAGTTGAAAAGAATGAGGGAAAGTTTCTCTTATCTCTATTAGTGATAGATGAATAGTTTCTCTATTCATCAATAGAGAGCGAAAGAGCAAATAGAGATCAAGATAAGGTGTCTTTGAAATTTCTCTCACTTCCATTTTTTTCCTTTCTGTATTAAGAATAGTAAAGATGTAGCAAACTTTATCCCTTGCTGCAACTTCTATTTTTCCTTCATATTAGGAATATTTTTTTATTTTAATATTGCTTATTTAAAGAAATACTGCCTCTCTGTTACCCTTCTTACATGAATTTCATTAGGAACTGCAGTGACAGGACAAGCGGTAATGGGTTAAAACTTAAACAGGAGAGGTTTAGATTGGATATAAGGAAGGAAGTCTTTACTGCTAGGGTGGTGAGGCACTGGAATGGGTTCATCAGAGAGGTTGTGAATGCTCCATCCCTGGCAGTTTTCAAGGCTGGGTTGGATGAATCCTTCGTGGCACAGTTCAGTGTGAGGTGTCCCTGCTTATGGCAGAGGGGTTGGGACTAGATGATCTTCAGGTCCTTTCCAACCCTAACTATTCTATGATTCTATGGTCCTAAATATACCTTTCTGAAGTCTTATAGATGATTTTTTGAATTTCTTATTCATATTTCTTATCTACCATGACCTCTATCATTTTGCAGTAGTTTGTCTTCTAGATTGTTAACAGGTTCCTCATTTTGGATGAGAAGATTCAATTTAGAACCTCTGCCTAGAAATTAATTATGCTTAACACATCTATGGGATAATGTAAGTTTCATTCCACCAGCAAAAGCTGGTTGTTACATGTATACATGAATATCTATTATGGAAAGCAGTTAAGGCTGAGGTTTATCTTTCTTAAACTGTTTTAATTTGGCTGTGTGTGGGTGGGCTAACCAGTCAAGGCTTCTTTTTATGCTCAGTGGTGAAAAATAGCTATTTTTAGATTGAAAGACCTGTTCAGGTACAGTTCTTCCTTGATGTACCTACTTCAATGAAGGGTCTGAGACTGAATACTTTAGATGTCTAACCTCTAGATACCTATAATTAGATTAAACAAATTCTGTTGCCAATGAATCAAATCTTTCAAAACTGCAGTGAAATCAATTCTAAATTTAAAATCCTAATTTAATATCCTAAAAGCTATAGAGTTTATTCCATAGTTAAATTTAAGAAACTACATTCACTTGAATCCTGTTGTAAAGGTCCTTTGGAGTGAGTATAAAGAAATTGCACATGAAACAAACACCTTGTTTTCTTAGTAATGTCTTGAAAGTGTGTTCCCTCAGAGTAGCTAAACTACAATGCTTTGCTCTCTTCAACAGTCTATATTTTGTTCTTACTTTAATATACAAACTGCTGTTATTTCTCTTTGGTTTATGATATCAGGAAGAGACAATGGCCATGAAAATGAATAAGTAGCTTTTTCTTTTGCCTTTTCTTTCTTGTTCTCTTAAGACAGACAAGTAAACCTTAATTTTCTGCTCATATTCTCTCTCGATGCTACTGCAAAGTTATACCCAAGTACAGAGAACATATAACTCACTTTGTCTTTCAAAATTATTCTTAGGTGAAAAACACACTTTTGATTGCCTTCCGTACTCATAGCTGTAAGAGGGATAGGCATTGAGCTTCCAGTAGTCACTATACAAGGTAATAGTCCTCTTAGTACTGCTGCTGTCCATCACACATGCGGACTCCCTTAAGCAGAGACTCATCTTGCCTAGGACACTGTCAGATCTCAGTGGGCAAAAGCGAAATTATAGCAGTTTACACCTGCTGAGAACCTACATGCCACTGTTTTCATTGAGAAGAGGCTGTGATTTAGGAACATTCTAAATAACAACAAAATAACGTTTTTTGGTGTTGTTTGCTGTTGTTACCTCTAGAAGAAACATCAAATTAGATCCATTAAAACAGTCAGCACTGACAGGACTTGATGTGGAACTGAAAGCTGTCATTTAGAAATTAATTTTTCTGAGGCTGGTCCCAGTTCTGACAACTTGGGTTACTTTCAGCAAAACATGGAATTTCTATTTCTCAGTTTACCTAGCAGAAGTTTAGGCATAATGTTTTGTCTCATGGTTCTTTAAAGGCTTAATTAATGAATGCATGTTTTACAGCTAGTTGAGAACCTCAGATAAAAGGGTCTATAGAAGTGCAAAGCATTATTATGTTGCAGGAAGCCTGAATTTCTTTTCCAACAGAAAAACAAGACTTTGTACAGACTTAATTGGGTTTTTTAAATTTATAAAGAGGATTAAGAAAACTGAGACTATCTGAGTCTCCCTACTGGTAAATAAAAAGAAAAAAAGACAAGAAGCAATGAGAGGATTTATAATTAAATAAATACCTAAAGGGTAATACATAGTAACTGTTAAAACAAGAAAATAAAGTGCCAGATTTTCTGAGCTATGAAGTGGTAGATGAGTAGAAATAAAAATTCTGTTTATGACAAGGTTATGGAAAGGAAATTTTGGAAAACATCACATTTTAATCAGTTATCCTCACTCTTTCATGATTTCCACAGATTACGAGAGTTTAAAAGTGCAGTGAAGACAGAAACACTCTCTCTATGGTGTTAGTCAGGTAATACTTGATACAAACATTAGGGAATCATTCTGTCTCACCCAAAGGAAAATAGTACATCTTTTATTCACCTCAGTTGCTGAGGTGAGTAGCTCGAGAGAGGACGCCTTCAACACCTGACCGGGGGGAAGCTCAGAGTCCAGAAGCCTCACCTCAGAGCGGCAACCATCCCTGTCCCACCGAGGGAGCCTCAAGTCCTCACCAGGACTTGCCCAGGACCCGCAGCTCAGCTGGGGCGAGCAGGGACTCACAGGGGCGGAGCCAGGAGGGGCGGCACCAGCCCTGAGTGGGTAAAAACCTGCCCAGGGAGCGCGGCGATCAGGGCGGGTGGAGGCCGTTGGCGCGGGCAGGCGAGCGGGACGGGGAGCACTCGCCTCATGACCAGGGCCCGGTCTGGGCGCTCTGCTCTGGCTGCCCCGGCGGTGGCCAGCGTGGGCACCCAGACAGAGCCGATGAGAGGGGAGGCTGCAGGGCAGAGCTCGGGGTGTAGAGAGTGCCTGCACTGGGCTGGTGAGGGGAGGGTGCACCATGGGCAGGGCTGCACTCGGTGCTTCCTGGTGCAGGTCCTGCTGCAGCAGGGGCTAAGCTGCGGGACGCTGTCAATAGGCTGCAGGAGGTCAGGGAAGCTGAAAGGAAGCAGGACTGTTCGCTCCAGGCCCAAAGAGGCCTCAAGATCCATTCTAGCTCATGAAGGAAAGAAGGAGGCAATTAACCCAGGAAGCTGGGAAATAGTAACTAAAAAAACGGTGGAGTAGGACACTTAAAAGCAAGGGGCTTCCTCCTAAATCTGTTGTCCGCACCCACAACTGCTTTGCAGTCCTGCAGGGGGCTAATGAGGAAATGCACTTGCACCATGAACAGCCAGCTGGTGCACTGGTAAAGAAGATCTCTACTGGTGCTGCCAGGAAAAAGCGGTGGGTCGTAGTAGTAGAGGATTCTACCTTGAAAGGCACAGGAGCACTCATATGTCAGCCTGACCTCAAGGGAGGTGTGTTGCCTACTGGGGGCTCGGATCAAGGATGTCACAGAGAGGCTGCCTGCTCTAGTAAGTCCCACTGACTATTACCCACTTCTAGTGATCCATGTGGGTGCTAGGAATATAGATAGTAGTAGCCTGGGGAACATAAAGAAGGACTACAGAGCCCTGGGAAAGGTGGTTAGGGACTCTGGAGCTCAGATTGTCTTCAGGATACAGGGGAGAACCCTAAAAAGGCTAGGAGGATTAGACAGGTTAATAAATGGTTAGAGCTGTGGTGCCATAGTCAAGGGTTTGGATACCTTGAACATAGGACCCAAGTTTGTAGGCCAGGACTACTGGGGACTGGTGGAGCTGCTCTGGTACAGAGGAAGAGTGGTTTTGGTAGGAGGGCTTGCCAGACTTGTCAAGGATGCTTTAAATTAGATGTGTTGGGGGAGGGGGACATCAGTCCATCCCAAAACACCCAGTCACTTGCCACCACCTATAATAAATGTTTGGAGCAATGTAGAGATATGCCAACCTGTCTAGCCAATGAGCTGGCTTCATTTGGAGCTCTGCTCAGGTGTCTCTATACAAACACTCGTAGCATGGGTAACAAACGAGGAATTAGAGGTGTGTGCATGTCTATAGAGGTATGATATAATAGGCATCACAGAAACATGGTGGGATGGCTCCTATGACTGGAGTGTTGGAATGGAAGGTTACAGGCTTTTTAGAAAAGACAAGCCTGGCAGGCGGGGAGGGGGAGTTGCCCTTTATGTTAGGAATAGGCTGGAGACTATGGAACTCTCTCTGGGAACAGGTGATCAGTTAACAGAGAGTTTGTGGGTCAGGGTTAAAGGGAGAACAGCAATGAGAGACATAACTGTGGGCATCTGTTACAGACTGCCTGATCAAGAGGAGTCTGTGGATGAAGCACTCCACAGAGAGATAGGAAAAGCCTCTCACTGGAAGGACCTTGTTCTCATGAGAGACTTCAACTACCCTGATATCTGTTAGAGAGACACTATGGCCCAGCACAAGCTATCCAGGGGGTTCCTTGATTGTGTGGAAGACAACATCCTTCTGTAAGTAATGGAGGAGTCGACAAGGAGAGGTGCCCTGCTTGACCTTGTGCTCAACAACAGGGAAGGGCTTGCTGGAAATGTGATGCTCCAGGGCAGGCTTGGATGCAACGATCACGAGATGGTAGAATTCAAGATCCTCAGGATGGTGAGAAGATCGCGCAGTAAAACTCACTGCCCTGGACTTCAATGGAGCAGACTTGGCTTCTTCAGGACCCTGCTTAGTAAGGTTCCATGGCATATAGCCCTAGAGGGTAAGGGGGCCCTAGACTGTTGGATGATATTCAAGGATCACCTGCTACAAGCTCAAGAGTGTTGCATTCTAACTAGAAGGAAGCACAGCAGGAGGGCCAGGAGACCTCCTTGGATGGATAAGGAGCTGCTGATAAAAATTCAAATGAAAAAGGAGGCTTACAATAAGTGGAAGAAAGGACAAGTGCTCTGGGAAGAATACAGGGATGTTGTCTGGGAAGCTAGGGAACACGTAAGGAAAGCTAAGGCCCAGTTAGAATTAAACATAGAAAGGAATGTTAAGGATAACAGGAAGGGATTCTGTAGGTAGATAGCAAATAAAAGACAGACTAGAGACATGTAGCCCCACTCCAGAAGCTGTCGAAAGAACTGGCTACACAGGATTTGGAGAAGGCTGTATTTCTGAACGACTTCTTTGCCTCAGTCTTCCCTGCAAAGGCTCTGACTGCACCACCCAAGTCTTGGAAGGCAGATGCAGAGACTGAGAATGTAGACCTTGGGCCCACTGTAGGAGAGAATTTGGTTCGAGACCATCTGAAGAACCTGAACGTGCACAAGTCCAGGGGACCTGATGAAATCCATCCGCGGGTCCTGAAGGAGCTGGCGAGTGAAGTTGCTAAGCCACTGGCCATCATATTTGAGAGATTATGGCAGTCAGGTGAAGTTCCGAAGACTGGAAAAGGGGAAATATGACCCCCATTTTTAAGAAGGGGAAAATGGATGACGCGGGGAATTACAGACCAGTCATTCTTACCTCTGTGCCTGGCAAAATCTTGGAGCAGATTCTCCGGGAAGGCATGCTAAGGCACATGAAAAACAACAAGGTGCTTGGTGACAGCCAGCATGGCTTCGGGGAAATCCNGAGCAGATTCTCCGGGAAGGCATGCTAAGGCACATGAAAAACAACAAGGTGCTTGGTGACAGCCAGCATGGCTTCACTAGGGGGAAATCCTTCCTGACCAATTTGGTGGCCTTCTACGATGGGGCTACGGAACTGATGGACAGGATTAGAGCAGTTGACGTCATCTAGCTGGACTTGTGCAAAGCGTTCGAGACTGTTCCACACAACATCCTTGTCTCTAAATTGGAGAGACATCAGTTTGATAGGTGGACCACTCGGTGGATAAAGAACTGGTTGGATGGCTGCACGTAAAGAGTTGTGGTCAATGGCTCAGTGTCTGGCTGGAAGCCAGTGATGAGGGGTGTCCCTCAGGGATCGGTGTTGAGACCGGTGTTGTTCAACATCTTTGTTGCTGCCATGGACAGTGGGATTGAGTGCACCCTCAATAAGTTTACCAATGACACCAAGCTGTGTTGTTCGGTGGATATGTTGGAGGGAAGGAATGCCATCCAGAGGAACCTTGACACGGTTGTGAGGTGGGCTGATGCCAACCTCATGAAGTTTAACCAATGCCAAGTGCAAGGTCCTACACCTGGGTCAAAGCAATGCCAGGCACAGCTACAGGTTGGGCAGAGAAGAGATTGAGAGCAGCCCTGTGGAGAAGGACTTGGGGGTGGTGGTCTATGAGAACACGAACATGAGCCAACAGTGTGCACTTGCAGCCCAGAAAGCCAAGTGTATCCTGGGCTGCATCAAAAGGAGAGTGACCACCAGGTCGAGGGAGGTGATCCTGCCCCTCTACTCTGCTTTCGGGGGACCTCACCAGAAGTATTGTGTGCAGTTCTGGTGTCCTCAACATAAAAAAGATATGGAGCTGTTGGAACAAGTCCAGAGGAGGGCCACGAAGATGATCAGTGGACTGGAGCATCACTCATATGAAGATAGGCTGAGAAAGTTGTGGCTTTTCAGCTTGGAGAAGAGAAGGCTGTATGGAGACCTCATAGCAGCCTTCCAGTATCTGAAGGGGGCGTATAGGGATGCTGGGGAGGGACTCTTCATTAGGGACTGTAGTGACAAGACAAGGGGTAATGGGTTCAAACTTAAACAGGGGAGGTTTAGATTGGATCTAAGGAAGAAATTCTTTCCTGTTAGGTTGGTGAGGTCCTGGAATGGTTTGCCCAGGAATGTTGTGAGTGCTCCATCCCTGGCGGTGTTCAAGGCCAGATTGGATGAATCCTTGTGTGGCATGGTTTAGTGTGAGGTGTCCCTGCTTATGGCAGGGGGGTTGAAACTAGATGATTTTAAGGTCCTTTCCAAACCTAACTATTATATGATTATATGATTCTGAGTCAGTTGGAGAAGACTGTAACTGTAATCAATATCAGAAGATTAAAACCAAATCCCTTACAGATGGAAATCAGCAAAATTCCATCCAGAATAGCTCCATTGTATAGCGATGCCAGTTGAGAACTGGTGTCCAAATATCACTGTAGCTTTATTCTTGACATTAGGATGGCCAAAAGTATAAAATTTCTTACGGGCTTTAAAGGACTCAGTGCGTTCAGCCAATTTTTTAATGCTCCTTTTACAGCATTTCCTCATCACATTTTATTTATTTTTTTTGCAACTGAAAAAGAAAAGCATGACAGCACGTTTTAGAAGAAGGAAGCCAAAATGAACTGGTGTGTTATGAACCCTAAAATAAAGTTTTCAGGTTATAGTATATGTTCATTTGGAGCCTTTTGAATTTATATTTCTATCTCCTGTGGGGCTTAAGACTTCATTTGGAAAATAAATAAAACAAAAAACAATTTTACAGTATTTTTTAATGTCAATCCTGTTTTATTCTTGTCTTTTCAAAGCTAGATAATTTTTTATCTTATTTTCCTGAGAATATGTCATTTAGATGTATACCCATGCATTTACTTATATACCTTCCTATGTTTTGCATCTATATCTAAGAAAAAAATGAAGACTAATGTGGTATTAAATTCTTCCAATTACCACAAAAATTTATGGCTAGTTAAAGAAGACAGAAATCTTTAGTATCTGGAATCTTCGATACTATTTTATATTCTGAACCAAACCATTCTACTTTAGCTGTCAGAGAATCCACACAGCAGTTTATTGGTTTTGTTCCATTCAGTTATTTTTGCTTTTTTTTCCCAACTTGAGAAGTTTTGCATAGAACGTAAGAAGCAAAATATGATTTTCTACTAAAAAACAATGGTTGTTCTGAAAAAGTTTATTATCTTCATTTCTCATATGGTTTGTTAGCCTTCCTTTTCAAAAAGCAGTCCCTCCTGTGTGTGTTCTTAAAAGTTTGCATTATAATCCTGTGAATCACAGTATTTAGTCACCGATTTTTGTTTCCCATCAATATCCCATCAGATGACTTATCTTTTTTCTCTTGTAGAATAACCAATTATAGGCCAGTGCTGTCATTTTGGTCTCCATGTTGTGCTTATCCTTGATGACTCTCAGCTGTGATCCAGAAGCAGCAGTGATGTTTCTCCATGCCGACAAGGCATCATCACTCCCATTTCAGAATCAGGAAGGAAATCAGAACTAATTAGCTTTGACTTTGAACAGTAGCAGGCATAAAAGAGGGTGACTATGATGATCAAGAGTATAGAAACATATTTCATATGAGCAAGAACTAAAGTTGCTTCATTTGTTTAGCCCAGAAGGAGTTGTTCTCAGGAGTCCATGACAGGTAACTGAAAAAAACAAGTCTACCGTCAGTACAATTTAAACTTCTGAACAAATGTTCAATCCTCCAGTGCAAAACTCTAGAGGACCAGCAGGCTGAGAAAATTAGAAAACATCTAGCTAAGCAGACCAATAGTTGACTAGCACAAACTTATCAGAGATTAAATATTGAGAACAACTCCCTATTCTGAAGGACAATGTATGCCCCAGATAGGAACACAAGAGGCAAAGAGCCATCTTTAGGAGTAGAAGTATTCAAGAATTTAACTTATCCTAAAAATAAAACCTCCAGGGTCATGAAATTTATAACTACATATGACATTAAGGAACTAAATTAAATAACCAAGATTGTCCATTCCAGTTTTTCTCCCTTTAAGGACTGATTTTTAATGCTGTGCTTCCTTTGCATTCAATGGCAGTTCATAGAATCATAAAATCATAGCATAGTTAGGGTTGGAAAGGTCCTTAAAATCATCTTGTTTCAACCCCCCTGCCATAAGCAGGGGCACCTCACACTAAACCATGACACACAAGGCTTCGTCCAACCTGTCCTTGAACACCGCCAGGGATGGAGCACTCATAATCTCCCAGGGCAACCCATTCCAGTACCTCATCACCCTAACAGGAAAGAATTTGCAGGGCTGATATGAATCTCTTCTTTGCCCAACCTGTAGCAATCCCTCCCTGGGATTGCTCCAACCCAGGTGTAGGACCTTGCATTTTACATGGTTAAACTTCACGAGGTTGGCATCAACCCACCTCACAAGTGTGTCAGGGTCCCTCTGGATGGCATTCCTTCCCTCCAACATATCCACCGAACCACACAGCTTGGTGTCATTGGTAAACTTATTGAGGGTGCACTCAATCCCACTGTCCATGTCACTGACAAAGATGTTAAACAAGACCGGTCTCAACACTGATCCCTGAGGGACACCCCTCATCACTGGCCTCCAGCCGGACACTGAGCCATTGACCACAACTCTTTACGTGCAGCCATCCAACCAGTTCTTTATCTACCGAGTGGTCCACCTATCAAACTGATATCTCTCCAATTTAGAGACAAGGATGTCATATGGGACAGTCTTGAACGCTTTGCACAAGTTACTAAGTGGATAGTTCTGTAGCTTTAGGACTATAATGGATTAACTTTCAGGATGTTTCATGAACATAGTCACTTTTTGACTAGGTAAACTGGACATGAAATAGCACATTAAACCAAACATACTCATTATGAAATCATATATTAGGATATGTTTTCCTTTCTCTTTTTATTCTCCTATGAAAAACAAGGTCATGTAAAGAATAATGTTGTAATGACAAAAAATATGATTGCTTAATGAGTAATTTCACGTCTGTTCCCTACTCTCCTTGTGTACATTTTACTTAATGCACATAAAAGCAGTAAACAGGAAGATAAGGGCATGAACAGCTGTATCTCTAAGGCTCACCAATGAAAATTATTTGTGAGCTCATGGTCACTTTTTGTTTATAGTCTTATCAACAATTTTCCTTATAACACAGCTAAAGAATGTGTAAAGCAAATTCATACATGCCCTTAAATTGCAGAATTACCATCTTTGGAAGATTTTAAGCTTTGTCCATCCTTTGTATGTATTGGGAGGGTCATGATGGTGAATTTAATAGGTTAGGTGCTTCTAGTTATTAAATGCATCTATGCCTGAAATCTGAATGTAAGAATATGCCAGATAATGGCAGAAAGGAGCCATACAGCTAGAGTGAAGAAAGAACAGCTCTGATTGCTTTTATATGGATCCTACATTAAAGAACCCAGTGGAGCTGAATTGTTCCCTCTGGGGCTTAAAAGTTTGATTTTCGTTATTTCTCTGTACAGGAAATTATGGTGATTGCAGATCCTAAAGCACTAAAGTTATTTAGAAAAGAAACTGTAAATATATACAGTAGAAAATAGGCATTTTCCTTGGTTTATAGCTCTGAAGGATTAAAGTAGGATTAGAAAGAGAACAAAATAGATTTCAAAGCTGTTTTCTAACAGTAAGTGACATGATTTTTTTTTTTTTTCTTCAGGAAAGAGTAGAAAAAAGCAAAACCAAAATAAATAACCAAAAACCTACCTTGAAATAATAAAATAATTAAAAAATCGTATTAAAAATAGTGACATACACATATGCACGTTGTCATACATATATGTATGTACACGTAGACAGTTAAAGCTTACGTATGCACAGGAACCTTTTTCCTAAAGGAATTCAAAGCCTCTAATTAAATATTGTACTGGTAATCCACTGTAGGACCATGTTTGCAATATGACTTTTCCAGTTTAATTTAAATAGCATGCTAAAATAAGAAGAGCTGCAAACAGATTACTAAAGCTACTCGGGAAGGTATAAGAGAAAATTATAGCAGTAAATTCTTAGGAGCTAGAGATGGTCTATATTGTTTTCTTTATAATCTTCAGAAAAAAACAACAACAACAACAACAACAACAAAACCTAAAACCCTGAGAATGTAAAAGGATAAAAACCAAATAAACAGAGAAAACCAACTTTTTCACAAATCAGCACTTAAACAGTATGCAGTATTTTTGTGCAGTCTACTAATTTCAGCCACCCTTAATCTGCCTTACCTTCCTTCAGGAGTTAGTCAGGATTGAGAATGGAGGAGACACAAAGGTATCTAACAACACTTTATCTCCTCTGCCTTTTGGTTTCTGTAGGTAGGGAGTACTGAACCAAAGCTCACTGGAAGTGATAGGAATCTTTTTACTAACAGGGAGAGAATAATGGGAAACAGGGACTTTCAACTCAACTGAAATTGATGGAGCTGGAAAACATCCAGCATCTTGTGGCTCTGGCTCAGCACAGAGCCAGGTGAGCTTGAAAAGCCTCTCCATTTAGTGACTGAGAAATCCATTTGGATTCCCAGCAGCTGTTAATGAAGTAAGGGTCTACTCCATGCCTTTGTCGCAGAGCAATTTATGAGAAATTTTATAGTAGTTAGCTATGTTTTCAAAGTGGTTTTCTTTGAGAGGAATAAATTATACACACAGAGTCTACTGACGATATGCAGTGAAGTTTGCCTGTTATCGAGCTCTCAGTTGTGTACTTTATGTGGCTGTGAACATTTACGTCAGGATTATTTAGCTTACCCAAATAGAGTGGCAAAACTAAGGGACACTGTTCAACAAGGGCATTATCAGAAGCAGGAGAAAGGCTATCCTGATTCTGTGCTTTCTTCATGGCTTCATCAGTTACATCTCTACAAAGGATTTCAGAGTGCAGTGCCTGAGATGAGCAAGAAGAAAACTCAGAGCACATTTCACGTGAGTATCAGCAGTACTCATGTTAGATGAACCACAGATGAGATGAAACAAACATGAAACCTAGGAAGAAAATGTTCTGACCAACTCCAATATTGTTTAACAACCGACCAAACAGGGCCTAGAAGAAAAGGAGGAGGCAAGTTACACACCTCTATTGGATCTAGGAAAGGCTAGGGTGACCATCCAAAGCTTCAATTACAAAAGACAAACCACAAAAGAGTATTTTTTGACTATGTTGCTGTCCTGGGTTCAGCAGTTGCAGTCAGTTTTTCTTCTCTTTAGTAGCTGGTGTTTTGACTTAGCCCGGGAACAAGGCTGATAAGGCCCATGTTTTTGGTTGTTGCTGAGCGATGTTTGCCCTGACCAAGGACTTTGTGAGCCTCATGCTCTGCTGGGGAGAAGGGGGGGCCGGGAGAAAGGAGGGACAGAACCCAAACTGACCAAAGAGGTATTCCATACCATAGCACGTCATGCCCAGG
>NDXB01007511.1:1855-60497 GCA_002631895.1 Agapornis roseicollis | reverse complement strand
CAGCCTCCCCATCCCCTCCCATCCCTTGGGGGGGCCCGGACCCGAACCCCCCCCCGTGCCCCCCCCCCCCCTTTGCTGCGCTCGGGGCTGACCCCCCGGTGGGGACGTGTCGCCGCCTTTCATCGTTCTTTTCCTTTTAATTAATTATTATTAATAATAATTTGATTTTTAATTGTTCATTTTAACCTTTCCTTCGCCCCCCCACCCCCGCCCCCCGATCCGGGGATGGGGTCCCGGAACCTGCTCCCGTTCCCCCTCCCCGGGGTCCGTTACCAGCGGTAGGTGCCCCCCAATCCGCTATGGGGGAAGGTGCTGTGGGGCCGGCCGGGGTGCTGGGCTTAGCCGGGGTGCTGGGGCTGGCCGGGGCGCAACAGGCCGGGCCCCCCCCGCTGCTGCTGCTGGATCCGGGGCGCACGGTCCCGCCCGGGGGGGAAGCGCAGAGCCACAGCCGGGACCTGGATGTGAGTGAGTGTGGGACGGGGGGGATGAGGCGGGGTTTGGAGGGCGCGGGGGGGATGTGGGTGCTGCCCCCGGGGTCTCACAGGGGGTTCCTCCCGGTGGGATGGGGGCTCTGCGGGCCCAGGGATGGGGACAGGNTCTGGGCCCCCCCCCCCCCCCCGACTCTGCCCCACAGTGCTGGGAGGTGCGGAAACACAACAGCTCCGAGTGGTGCCGCTTCATCCGGAGCAATCCCGACTGCCGGCTGGACGGCGGCTTCCTCAACTACCTGGAGGGGGTGTTCTGCACCTTCCCCCCTCGGCTGCTGCCCCTCGCCGTCACCCTCTATGTAAGGATGGGAACGGGGGATGCTCTGCGTTAGGGGCACGCGGTGGCACTGACCCCTCGCTCTGGCCCCCAGGCTCTCTGGCTCCTGTACCTGTTTGTCATCCTTGGAGTGACAGCAGAGAAGTTGTGAGTAGCCCCATAGAGGGGACGGTCCATGGGGTGAAGGGGGAACCTCTGTGTGCCGGGGCTGCCCCATCACCTTTCCCCACCTCTTCTGCCTTTCCAGCTTCTGCCCCAACTTGTCGGCCATCTCCACCAACCTGAGGCTGTCTCACAACGTGGCAGTATCCTTGGCACGTCATGGCTGGGGAGGGGGATGCTGTGATGGGGTCACTTTGTGTCCCCTCAGCACCGTGCCAAGGGGAACCCATCCAGACCGTGAGCCATGGGGTTGGGTGCTGGCTCAGGGATGGAGTCCTGTGGCATAGAGCAGGCAGACATCCGTGTCTCCATGGGAAGGGGTCTTTTCCTTGACGTCCCCTCTCCATGGTGTCACCTTCCTGGCCTTTGGCAATGGGGCACCCGATGTCTTCAGTGCCGTGGTGGCCTTCTCCAACCCACGGACAGCAGGGCTGGCCATTGGGGCTGTCTTTGGTAAGGAGACCCCCATACCAGAGGGGTGGGATTACTGTGGGGTATTGCCCCTCACAGGGACCTGTTGCTCTGGTAGGTGCTGGTGTGTTCGTGACCACGGTGGTGGCTGGTGGCATCGCCCTGGTCAAGCCCTTCACAGCCGCCTCCAGGCCCTTCCTTAGGGATGTCATCTTCTACATGCTGGCTGTCTTCCTCACCTTCCTGGTGCTCTACTTTGGCAGGGTCACACTGGGAGAGGCTCTGGGTGAGCAACGCTGGGGCCAGAGGGGTGGTGGGAGCATCCTAGGGGTGCTGTAACCCCCTCTGGGTCCCCATGCAGGGTACCTGGGGCTGTATATCTTCTATGTCCTCACCGTGGTGCTGTGCACGTGGATTCACCGGTGGCAGCGGGGTGATGGACTGAGCCCCCCTGGAGCCTGGGAGCCAAGTAAGGCTCATGCCAGCAGCACCCCTGCTGTGCTGGGGTCTCCAATCCACTGCTTCCTCCTCTCCTCTTCCTCACAGAGATGCCGACGGATGCTGAAGAGCCGGAGTCTTCGGGCACAAACAGTGGGGACTATGGTATGTGGTTCCCCATGGGCCCTGCTCTGTCCTGAGGCTGTGACTTGAGCCCATGGGGCAGCCGTGGCCAGGTGCAGGGGCCACGCAGGTGACCCCAGGCCCGTGGTATAGAAGAGTTGGGAGGCCTGGGGAGCCCCCATCCCTCTCAGCTGCTGTATCCCCATGCAGGTGAGGAGTATCGGCCCCTGCTGCCCTCACGGGAGCCCTCCCTGCGCATCCTCACCACTGCCCTCAGCCCCCTGGACTGCCGCAAGTGGAGGAGGAAGCCCTGGTACTGGCGGCTCTTTAAGGTCCTCAAGGTGAGTAAATGGGGACAGGAGCCAGGAAGAGCCCCTCAAAGAGGGGGGGGCCTTGTGATGGGGATGGAACATCTTGGGGTCCCCTGCTCATGGCTGTGCACCGTTCGCAGGTGCCAGTGGAGCTGGTGCTGCTGCTCACTGTTCCCGTTGTGGATCCTGACAAGGATGACCTGAACTGGAAGAGACCCCTCAACTGCCTGCACATCGTCACCAGCCCCTTGCTCTGCATCCTTACCCTCAAGTCAGGCGCATGTAAGAGCCCTGAACAGCCCCACACACCCGAAAGAGGATAGGATGGGGCTGGGATGGTCACCAAAGCCCTGGGGACTGTAGGAGCCCTTTGGAGTACTGGTGAGATGAGGGTGGGACAGTGCAGAGCTAGCTAGGGGCCCTGCTTTGCAATGGGATGGCTCTGTCCTCCCCATAGGGGTGGGGATTTGGGGGCCCCAGCATTCAGGTCCTAAGGGAACAAAGGGGACTTGCCTGGGGAGACTGAGGCACAGAGGGAAGCAGCCCCCTGAGAGCTCAAGGCAGAGGTTGCTTTAAGGGGTACCTTGTACCATGAACCTGGTTGAATCATCCCAGCCTCTTTTGATGCTCCTTCTCCCCTCCACATGCAGATGGACTGTACATGATCCAGGGCGTCTTCCCAGTCTGGGCACTGGTCACACTGGTTGGCTGTGTCCTGGCCATCATCATCTTCATCACCACAAGCAACGAGGAGCCCCCCAAGTACCACTGCGTAAGGTGGTCCCCAGCCCTGAGTGTGCACTGGGGACCAGCCAGGCCCTCCTTCCCAAGGAGGGACATGGCTGGCTGGAGCTGTGCAGGGTCCCAAGGGATGCACGCAGGGCCCAGCTTGCCCCTTTTCTGGGCAGGTATTTGCCTTCCTTGGGTTTCTGGCCAGTGCCATGTGGATCAATGCTGCGGCCACAGAGCTGGTGAACATCCTCCGGACCCTGGGCATCATCTTCCAGCTCAGCAACACCGTGCTGGGCCTGACACTGCTGGCCTGGGGCAACAGCATCGGGGGTGAGGGCTCTGCTGTGCCCCGGTGCCACCCCATGAGCTCGCATCCTCCTGGCAAACACCAAGGTTTCCCTTTGTCTCCCTGCAGACACGTTTTCGGACCTCACCATGGCACGGCAGGGCTATCCCCGCATGGCCTTCTCTGCCTGCTTCGGGGGCATCATCTTCAGTATCCTTTGGGTGTAAGGGGAAGGGGGTAGCAGCACTTGAGGCTCCTGGGAAGGAGCTGAGCAGGATCCATCCCTGGGATGCTGGCGGCCTTCCCTCTGCCCTTCTCAGTGTGGTACCTTTGAACAGAGGGGCTGCAAGGATGGAGCCAACAGCATCCCCATTGCTGTCACAGCCCCAGTAGGGCTGGAACTGGCAGGTTTGGGATCTGCCAAATTGAAGGAGAGGAAGCTGTGCCAGCCTCCAGCAGGCTTTGAGTGGTCCCTGGACCAGGCTGAAGCCTCTCCTCCTAGAGAGCTCCAGGTTATATTTGCCACAAGCTGGCAATGCTGTGGGCTGGACACCAGCCATGGGGTGGCAGGCAGGGAGGAGGGATGCAGCCAGCTCCATCACTCCCGAGGTCTCCTGCTCTGCTTGTTTCCCTCCTGAACATGCTGCAGACATCCTGGTTGGTGTGGGACTGGGGTGCCTGCTGCAGATGACCAGCAGCCAGCTGGTGGTGAAGGTAAGGCTGCAGGGACACAGCGGCACGGGTCAGGGTGGCAGCAGGATGCTGCTGTCACCCTGCATCACTGCCCATCTCTCTGGCAGCTGGAGCCCGACAGCCTCCTGGTGTGGGTGCTGGCCGGGGCCCTGGGGCTGAGCTTGGTCTTCTCCTTCGTGTGGGTGCCAGCGCAGTGCTTCCAGCTGGGCAAGGCCTATGGCATCTGCCTCATCCTCTACTACCTGGCCTTCCTCTGCGTGGCCCTGCTCACCGAGTTCAGGGTGATCCGGCTCTCCGCAGCGTGAGCAGCCCCACTGCTGGCAGGAGATGCGCATCCAGCGCTGCTTCCCGGCCGGATCACTGGGAATCCTGTCCCCTCTCTCCATCCCTGCCAGGGGGTCAAAGGCACCTCAATCCCAACTGTGCCGCTGGAGGCATCACATGCCAGCCCTCGGAGGCTGTTGGAAAGGAAGAGGAGCTGTGAAGTCATGAGCTACGTCTTCTCCCTCCTCTGCTTAAGCTTGTTTAACTCAAGGTGGCTCTGAGCAGGTTAAGACTCGGCTTCCACTGGTCTCAGTGGTAGAGAAGAAGGCAGCTCCAGCCCATGGTCACAACAGGAGAGGTTTTACTTCTTCAACCACTTCACTTTCCCTTCCCCATCTCCATCCTGGCTGCTCTGGGCCAGGGCAGTCCTGCTCCAAGGGGTAACACTGGAGGTCTGAGAACAACTTTGCCACTGCAAAGGAGGTGATGCGTTCATGCCGCGGGTTGGAAATAGCTGAGGCAGAGTGAGATGGGGTTAAGGTCAGCCCAAGCTCCAGGGCAGTGCAAGCAAAGCTGGAGCTAAACCAAACCCAAGGAGCCTGGGTTCCCCTGCCTTTTTAAGCTGTGTTTTTCAACTTGAGTTTCAGATCCTAATTCCCTCCTCCTTGGGGTGCACAGGGCTGGAGTCCTGGGAGGTTTCCACACACAGTGTTGGCCTTGAAGCACTGTAAACCACACCAAACTGCAATAAAACCCCCAAACCCAGCCTCGACTCGTGCTGTTTGTGTCGAGGGTGTTCTCTGCTGCTCTTACCCTATGGAGCTGAGCCAGCAGCAGTGGTTTCCTCTGGGTTCACCAGCAGTTGATTGCCCAACACCAGTCACATGCCCCTGACTCGGCCATTCCCAAGCTGCGGTATCATGCTGCTCCTGGCACGGATCCACACGGGACATTGCTCTGCTCCCTGGGATGGGAACAGCGCTGGGGTGGCCCCAGGGCCTGGGGAAGCAGGGCTGGAAAGCAAAGAGCTGTTAGAGACCGAACCACATCTGTGCTCCATGAGGCACAACAGCCAGGCCTGGTTCCTGCTCCTGGAGCCTTCCTCCTTTCCCTAACCAGACACAGGCTTTCACAAGGAGGTAACGCTCCCTGTGCTGCAAGCCACTGCCTCGGCCCTGACCCTGCTCACAAGTTACAGGTAGTTGCTGTAATTAGGCAGATGAGCCCCACTTCCTTACCCACGGCAGGGTTAAAGCAATCCAAACCACAGCCAACGTACCCGAGCAGAGGGATGGGGTCATGGAACAGCCTCCTCGCCTTAAACACTGCATTGGGGTAGCTGTAAAAGCAGGGGGTTGAAGGGATTACCTTAATATCAGGGCAGGAGGAGGGCAAAAGGGAAGCTTTGAACTGTCCAGGGGCAAGAATCCAGGGCATGCATGGGGAATGTGCTCACATAAGCAGTCACCACCGGAGAGAGCAGGCGCCTCTTCAAGTGCTTCAGCTGCAGCTGAGCCCCACTTGTGGAATACCACAGGAAGGAGGAATGGAAGCCGCTGCCTTTACAAAGCCCAGGATGCTTTTTATTAGTGCGCATGGAAAACCCCCCCCAATCTAGAGAACATCTTACAGCTGTGTCCATAAAATCAGGTGCTAAACAACCCCAGCATACAAAACCCTGCAGTGCTTCCTCCCTTGCTCCCTACAGCATGATTGTCTCTGTCGTCAGCCTGTGTGTCAGGTGGGGAGAGGAGGAGAAATAGAAGGGGATGCCCCGTACTCGAACTTTGTTTCCTTCCAAAACCATATGGAAGAAGTAAACTGTGACCCTTCTTGGTTTACAAAAATATACAGTCTGTACATGGGGGCAGCTCAACACCTCAGGAGCCTGAGCCCTGAACCCCATCCAAGCATTCCCACCTCCGTGACAGCCCTGTTATTGCATGGTAAGCAGGTTAGTGCCCCCTCAATAAAGCTGCAGCTTCTTTGACACCCAGAAAACATCCCCGAACCCCATCCCTGACAGCCCTGTGAGGAGAAATAAGCTGTAGGGGAGTGCAGTGCTTAAACACAACCACGTTTTGTTTCCCCCCTCACCTTCACAATGCTCATTCTTTCTGCCCCATAACTCAATAACCACCACCTCCTCCAGCCACAGGACTAACCTGGGTAAGGCTCCCAGGCTGTGGCTCCATGCAGAGCAACAATTGCACTGCTCATTAATTTGTGGTCGTGTTTATGGTTTGGAAAGCAGCCCTTCTCGGCTCAGCTCAGGAGCAGTTTCATACCTGCAGTACCCAGAAAGGAAACAAGAGTTGCCCTGAGGCACCCAGGGAATCTGGCAAGGGTTGAGAGCAGCCGCTGTCTGGAAAGCGGCTCTTTCCATCCCAGAGCCCAGATGCTCCCCTCTGTGCTCTGTGCAAGGAGAGAGTTTCAGAAGCAGCTCTGTTCTTCCCTACTTTTGAAAGGCTCATCCACTCAGGAAGTGCTCCTGAGCTGCTGGGCAGGATCAGTCGTCTCCCGCTGTCCTTGTGCCATGTTGTGAGGTTACCAAGGAAAACACAGGTATGTGGGACAAGGGGAATGGGGACACACAGATCTCCCACTGCCTCATGTGCCTCGAGGAAGGAGAAAGCCTCCCCTGCAAGCTCTACTCTTAGTTTGAGCCTGAGGAAAGATCAAACAGCAAGAGGCAAGGGCAGCCTCACTTTCTGTGCTGTCAGGAAGAAGAAAAAGGGACTTGCAAGAGACAGGCTCTCACCACACTGTGGGCAATGAAACACGAGCAGTGATGCAACCTGCCATGATCACAGAAGAAACGTGGCAGGATGGGAAGGGATCCCTCTCCCCCTGCCTTCCCAGCCCTCAGCCTCCTTGCCAGCCACAGGGAAGAATCGCTGTCTTCAGTGTTCCTCCTGCATCCAGCATTCAGAGGAACAGAAAAGCTCTTCAGTGGATCCTCCTAAGCTCTGACTCAGTCAGCATCTGCCAGGCTGAGGAATGAACCGTATGAACAAAGCAGAGACCTGGCAGTTAGCTGATGCTCATAAGCTCTCCCTAACCCAGAGCCAAGCAGAAATAAGTCAGACTTGGAGGTGGTGCAAACCCTTCCATTTCTTCCTCTGAGTCATCTACGTGAGCTAAGGATCAGCCACTAAGTGGCAGAGGTCAACAACCACCATCACCCTGCAGGATTCCCCCCAATGAAGAGGGAGAAGCTCTGGGGTTTCCAGGGGTGATTCCCAATCCTGGGCAGTACCACTGAACTGGCCAGCAGCAATGCAGAGATTGGATAGCTGCAACACAGACAGACTTTGTCTCCCCAAACTCCTGTCCAACCCATGGTCATAACATGATAAGATGCTGGCCCTCTGCCACAGAACTGCTCAGGGACAGCCAAAGTCAATCATCAGAGCTGGATCTACTACAGGGGGTGCATCTAACTGTGCCAAAAAGGAGGGAGAAGGCAGACTGCTCTTCCAAAAGTGCTGAAATTTCACGCAACCTCTCCTTTTTTGCATAAGGAAAGGTGGAGAAGAAAGAAAAGCTCACTTCCTGATCTCTTATCCCTAGGTTAATGGTACCCTTTAAGCAAAAGAGCTCTCAAAAAAGGGCAAGAGTTTTAATACTAAGCAGGCAGCTCCGGCGCATTTCCTGCTGTTAATGGATTACGCATCCCTTTCCCCAAGGTCTGTTAGTGGTAAGACAAACAGCAGGCTGGAGCCTGGGAAGTGGCTCAGGGGGAGAAGGTCTCTGTCCTGTCCGAGCTGTTTGCTCTGTGCTGAGCATGGCCATCATGCTCAGTCTGTGTGTAGCGGTTTTACACAGAGTCCCCTGGGCCTCTGGTTTCCAGCAATTCACTGCCTAGGGGAAGAGCTTGAAACCCTAAAGCCAAACACTGAACAGATCTATATACACCATCCCGATATATACGCTGTGAATTAATACTCTAGGTTATTGCATAGAAGGTGGCTTGCATTAGCTAGGCCTAAATGACAGTCTGGGATCGTTGTCGGAGGCTCAAGGGCTTCACAGAGCTGTTGGAAGCAGATGCAGGCTCTTGCAACGGTGTCTGAGTTTCCTCTTTCCTGGAATGCTCCTCATACCATTCCTGCAACAGGAGATCAAACACACCAAGATAAGGCTCTGCCCCACACTGGCCCCACAGCCCCTCAAAGGACCCTGAGGGCAGGGTGCTTGGCTGCTCTGCCCTGAGGGCACACCACCTCAGGCTCCAGGGGCTCATTCCACAGCCCTGGAACAACCTGGTGAACTGCAGCATGGCTGTGATGGATGCACCAAGACCTTCCCACCCACAGTCCAAGCAGGAAGCACCAGCTACAGTTGGCTGAACTGATAAACCTGAGCAAGGAAACATCCCTTTCTCTCAGGCTGTCTCTCCTGAACGTCTCTGGCCTTGATGCCTGTGGGATGTTAGGGAGTTGTGCAGTTGCTCCCAGCCCTGGGCAGTATGTTATGAATCAGAGACCAAGCTGAATGGGTGGGCAGCTTCTCTGCAGATTTCCATCAGCTCCATGGCAAATAACACATTTAATTTTATGAGGGGTTTGAAGACTCATCCCCAAGCAGGCTGCCCAGGGCCGAAGGACAGGTTTCAATGGGTATGAGAGGAATTCTTTCTGTACTAATCATTAATTAGCCCATGACCTTCAACCTGGAGGTGAGTACGTGGGGAGGACTACAGTGACCAAAGCCATGGCATAAAGCTCCTGACCACGAAGGGCACTAGCAAGAATCCCCTAAACAATCTAGAGAATGACCTGATTTAAGTGTTTCCCATCTTTGTTAGCTTGCTAATGGGAAACCAGGCAGGAGAACCCTGTCTGTCAGCCAGACACACCCAAGCTCAAACACAACCACATTCCAATGGCTTAATAAATTCACCTGCAGAAGCCAAGCCCCAGGAACACAGCACACGTGTGCTCATAGCCCCAGCAGACACATCCACCTTAGTGAGTTCAAGCTCAGAGCCTACACACCCTGTGGATGCATGGCGCTGGGCTGACACACACCATGCTGAGCACCTCGACACACTGAGCAGGCTCTGTCATGCTCTGGGGGTTAAAGAAGCTCCTGAGCACAAGAACTGGTCAATCTGGAGCACACTTCATCCACTGCCCACCCTCCATGGCTGCCTGGGTCTTGGGGGAAGGAGGCCTCTAGTGTTTAAAAGGAAGGTTTGTTCCTCCAGGTAATGTTTGCCTCACCAGAGACTTGCTGGTGTTTCCAGCTGAGGTCCACATACCTGGATCTCCTCCTCATACATCTTCATGCTCAAATCACTCTTGGTCCTTGATCTGCGTCCCAGAAACACTGTTGACATTTGCTAAAATGTTGGGGGAAGGAGGAGGAGCAAACAAAGACAAAGACATTCATTAGTCATGGAGCAGCTCACTTGGTCAGTTCCTGGAAAGGCATCCTTCATGCAAACACCCATCATCCACTGAGGAGCTCAGGCTACCCTGGGCTCCTTCTGATGTCATGGGAAAAAGGCGTTTTAGGGGGCACATCAACTAAACAAAGGCAGGCATCTACTGCAGGCTGAGCCAAATTGCACTGAGCAGATCCCTAAAGGCTGCAGAGGGAGCTGGGGCTCAGACGGATGTGTCTGTCAGTGATGCTTCATTTAGTACCTGCAACAAGGCCTCAAGCTCAAGCTTCCAAGTAAGATCCTGTCGAAGACCAGTCTCAGATCCCACTTGCCAAGACCGCACTATTTACTTCATAGGCCTGGACTTCTTAAATCGTGTGCACAGAGAGCTGAAATCTGAATTACTCTCTGACCACATAAGTTACAAGGAATCATAGAATAGTTTGGGTTGGAAAGGACCTTAAGATCATCCAGTTCCAACCCCCCTGCCATAAGCAGGTGCACCTCACACTAAACCGTGCCACCCAAGGCTTTGTCCAACCTGGCCTTGAACAAGGGATGGAGNCCAGTTCCAACCCCCCTGCCATAAGCAGGTGCACCTCACACTAAACCGTGCCACCCAAGGCTTTGTCCAACCTGGCCTTGAACACTGCCAGGGATGGAGCACTCACAACCTCCCTGGCCAACCCATTCCAGTGCCTCACCACCCTCGCAGGAAAGAATTTCTTCCTTAGATCCAATCTAAACCTCCCCTGTTTAAGTTTGAACCCGTTCCCCCTTGTCCTGTCACTACAGTCCCTAATGAAGAGTCCCTCCCCAGCATCCCTATAGGCCCCCTTCAGATACTTGGAAGGCTGCTCTGAGGTCTCCATGCAGCCTTCTCTTCCCCAGGCTGAACAGCCCCAATTCTCTCAGCCTATCTATGCACAGGATTAGAGAAGCAAAAGATGTTATCATCATTCTGTACTCCATTGCAAGGCTGAGGACAGCGTCTTCCTTAGGTTTATTGTCTTGAAAACTGCTTCTGAGCAGTATCAGCATGGCTATTCTGAATTCTGTCTGCATGAACAAGAGCTCAGCCTTTAACTACCAAGCCAACCAAAGCAAATAAAGGTCATTTAAGAGACCAAAGCACCTGCACTTTATAGTAGTGATACAAGAATATAATGGCTATTATTAAAACAACCACTTAAGCTCTTCCCAGATGCATGAGACAACAGTTCTGAGGCAAGAGGTCAGCTCATTTTCCAAACCACCCATCCCGATCTAAACCAGTGCCAGTGGTGTTTGGAATCAATACCACCATATTGATGCATAGTGTTTTGGGACTGCCCAAGCCTAAACGTATGATGGCACAGTGAGGGAAGCAGAACTGCAAGACAGTGGCATCTTTAGAGAAAAACAAACCTACTTTTTTCCAGTCCATACTGGGCAGGACAGCTCCAAGCAAAGTCTGCAGGCAACACCAATGAGCCTTTGTCTTTGTTGAGGCTATTCAGAGCATTGGGGAAATTCAGCTGCTACTTCTCTAGAGCAGCAAAACTCTGTGCCCATGCTGCTGAGTCCCTCCAGTAGCTCAGCTCTCAATGCTACAAAGACACAGGCAGTGTCTCTCAAGACAGCATCTGCGGCCTTGGCACGCTTCCCTCCCTTGGAGCTGAGAGCTTGCACTCAGTGTTTCCTCTTACCCCATATTTGTCCATCTGCAAAACAATCTTCTGCAGCTGAGTTGTCTCACTGGCACCTGAAATCCGTTTGTACAGCTCGATGATGCCAACCACTTCCTCCTTGGAGATCTCCTTCTCCAGCACAATGCCGTTGTCTTCTGGAGAGGCAAGAAGAGAGAGAAAAGAAGTCTCCAAAATGAGCAGTGCTTCATCAGCCACTATTATAAACCTGGAAGACAAAGCTTAACAGCACACAGGATCAAGCCAGATGTCAGGCACAGCCTCTACCTGCTCCTGTGACTAGAACATGTAATGTCCTTGTCCTGCAACAAGGCAGGGAAGAAGTTAACTCGTGTGCAGGGCCAGCAAGCATCTAAGCTTTATAAAACATCATGCTCCTCAGTATGGTGTAGCTATTTGTTTGCCTGCAAATTAAGTAGCAAAGCAAATAATCACAGGGGAATTGCTGCCTTTTGACCTTCAGCTGCCTGACCCAGCTTTGGAGTTCATGGCTAATCCATGTCTTTCACTGTACCCTACAAACTGGGTGCAGGAGGGATCACGATGGGAAGTGTTGCTGTAACTAACAATGCCTGGTGCCTATAGGCCTGTGGCACACAGATTTGATCTTCTGGCATCTAAGGACGAGGGGCTGGGGCCTTCATCACTTTGCTGTGGTAGATTCTCTGGTACTAAATATGTGAGTACCGAATCTCCTTCCTGCAGAAAAGTGTCAAGAATTATAAGGATTAGTTTGCACAGAGAGTGACCAGAAAAGCCTGGGTGTAGCTCACCTAAAGGAGAAGTAGGAGAAGGGCTGTAAGAGATTAACGTGTTTATGGCACCTAAATTAGGAGGTCATGGAGTTACATGCAGTTTCAGACAGCCAGCTCAGGAGACAAAGGACAGTGAGTAAAACTGATGACTCACAGGGGGGAGGGGATACAGAGACCAGTCCCTGCCAGTTCCTAAAGGGGACAGGAAGGCATGTTCAAAACCAGCATGTAGTCACCAGCCTAAGTACAACTGGGACATGTGGAAAGAACAGGACAGAGAGAGTCCATTGTCCTCCATGTCACGGCAGAGAGTGTTGGTAAACCACCTGGATACAGCATTTTGGAACTTGAATACTGGACAAGCCACTTGGAGACATGTTCTGGTACCAGTGGGTGCATATTAGTAAGGAAGGAAATTGGTTTAAAGAGAATAAAGAATCCCCTTCTCCTCCTATAAGGTCTCTTTTTGAGCTCTGCTACATCATCGCTCTAATGTTTCCTAGATTCCTTTCCTGAAATGTGTCAGACTTCTATCTTCAAATAATCTGCTTAAAATGGCTCAAGTATTCGATCTCTGCTGGCCAACCTTATTGTTTTTTACAGACATAAGACACCAGGGAGAGAAGACACAACATTGTAGGCCAACCAGTTCTGACCTTCTGAATCCTGGTTCTTCCGAGTGTAGTTCATGCGGAAGACAAAAGCATCCAGAATAAAAGCCACGATGATGGTCATCACCACCTGGGAGAAGACATGAACAGAAGGGATCAGGAGGATGCTGCTGGGGTGTGTGTGTCTTTTCATCCAATTCAACAGGTAGCTGAGCATTTGGTCTGTGCTTCAACTCTATGCTCCTCCATCGCAGAGGAGATGCACGTCACACATCTACCTGTGAGTAAAGTACTAACAGTCAACTACAACAGGGACATGCTGCCCTAGTCCTTACCCCAGGCCCAGATTTGTGCAGCATCACCTTTGTCAATGCCCATAAATTCAACTTCCTGCAAGTGATGTGGACTCACACTTGTTTCTGGAAGACATTTAGGTAGGAGAGCAAAGCGCTCCTCATTTAGGGACGGAAGCTCCCTCTGAACACAGTAAAAGCTGTTTCACTTCCTCATTCCTACTATTAGATGCAGGAAGCATGTCCAGAAACCTACCATGGTCACAATATAGAAGATCATGAAGTAAAGACGGCTCCAGTGAGTGGTTTGGGATGTCACCCCTTCCTAAAGAGGACAAGGAAGAAGTCAGTAGTGTACAGAAAAAGGAAGAGTCTGCTGTTAACTCCTTGCCAACAGACATAAAGCAGCATAAACACTCTCTCATTCACAGCTCTGTAACTAACCCAGGAACTGCCTTCACAATGCTCAATGTCCCAACTGTTCCTTGCAGCTAATCTGCCTCTCAAGCTAGAAGGAGAGGATCCTGTATGTGACACACAGAACATTTAAAGCTTGAGGCTGTGGGAGACATTGCTGCTATGAGAACACATCATGGACAGCAGGGTGACAAGCTGGAATACAGAGTGACTTCATTTGTGCAGATTGTGAAAGAAATGTGGCCTGAAGGCTGCTCCAGGTTCATGCCCAGCAGCATGCCAGAGCTCCAATGCCAGCCAGGGATCAGGACCAAAAGATGTTTGGCAACAAGTGACAATGCTGGGGCTGCCTCCAGCCACCAGGGGAAGAAAGCAGTGGTGGCCTGCAAGATCTAACTCAAGTGGCCAAGAGCGTGAGCTGTCTATACACACAAGATTTACTTACCATGATGATGTACCAGTCATTGACGACTGTCAGCTCAAACAGCGTCACTGTATACAAGTGGGAGAAAAACACAGACAATTGCTTTATCCATCCTGAGCTACCTTGCAGTGATTCTTAGATAAAGTATTTGACAAGGGAGACTGAGGCAAGACAACAAAGTTTAAACACAGCCAGCAAGTCCAGAGGCAGAACCCTCATCACTGCTATTACTTCAGACAAAGAGCGTTAGATCTACAGACCAGGAGCATGACTTAATCTGTATTTCTTAAAAGAATCAGAAACAGACCTTGGCTCTTTCCATCAGAGAGCACAGAGACCTCTGATATCTCCAGCAGATAACCATCTCTGCTTATACACTAACAAAACCCATGGAGAGTAACCAACACATTCAAGTTATTCTTCATCAGTGGGTTTAAATAAATGCATTAGCATCATTATTGGTTCTTTGGAATGGCAGTGACTTAAAGCCCTCCTTAAACATCTCTGGAAGTCTGGTCTGATCACCAGTCAGAACAGATCTGCTGGCTTCACGCTGGCTTTTAAGAGACCCTATGGCTTACCCTGCAAAACAATCATGGCACAATTAGCCAGCTGGAGTTCTCCAGACAGAGAGAGCGGGATGCTGAGTGTTTGAGCTGCATTAGTTGGACTCTGGGAGAGTCCCAGGCTCATATGAGCATCCCAGTCCTGCCATCCAGCTCTGCAGGAACACAGAGGCACTAAGGAATAATCTTTGCTACAGACAAAACTGCCCTTACCAAAGCTGTTTAAAATGTTGTCGAAGTTGTTGAGATAGTAATAACCTTCCTCCACAACTGTCTTGTTGCCAACTGTATGATTCACCCAGCGGTAGGCATCTGCAACTGTGCTTGTGCTGCTTGGAGAAACCAGGACAAAGAATGAGACTGGGAAGGCAAGGCAAACCCCAAGGGTTATAAATACCAGAACACTTTGAAAGTGCTGAGCAGTAGTTTCTTCCTCTTGGCCAACACTTGCCTTTTCCTTTGAAAGCAAGAGCCTCTCTCCTTCACAGTTCAGCACAAGCCCATGGAGCACGTGAGACTTTCTAATCATTCAGCAAACATTATAGCAGAGAAACTGAGTGTTTGAGTCGGACTCCTTGGCTCACACCCTTAAAGCTCGGTGTTTCCAAGTGCTTTGCCATCATTTAAGATAAAAAGGGTACAGGACAGCTTAGCTTCCAACACCAGGTGAATTTAATTGGGTACAAAGTGAGGCCTTAACTATGTAACATGTCTGGACAAGCAACTCTGGCATCATCAAGAGAGAGCAGATGTTACCAGAGTTTCCAGTCACAGCAGCGTGAAGAAGTCTTCCCAGTGCAGCTCCCTGAAGCAAGTTAGAGCTCATTAAAACCAGCCAGCCTACCACAGAACTCTCCCCCTTTCCAAACCCTTTCAAAAGCCATTTCATCCAATCTTACATAGAGAAATGAAGTGGCTCCTAGATTTCCACAGCCTTAGTTGCAAAGTTCCATTCAGACCCATTCTCTGGCCCCTTCTCACAGGGAGATAAAGCTCCCAAAGCTCACTGCTACTGCCTGTGCCCAAAAACCACTGCAGAGAGGGGAAGATTTGCACTACTCACTTGCAGCAGTTCGGGTAGACCACGCCAGCAAAGAACTCCATGCCAACAATGGCAAAGCAATAGTAGAAGATCAGCAGGGTTAAACCCAGGCTGGAGGCAAAAACAGAAAGAGCACTGTGTTACTGGAGAGCTGCTAGGGCAGGGAAACAGTCACAGGCTGGTTGCTCTGGAAGGATGGGAATCCCAGACCACCCTCCCTGCTGCTGTGGCTCTGCGGTTCTTTGCCTGCTCTCACTCAAGAAGTCCTAGGACAAGAAGCTTGGCACTCACTGAAAAGAGAAAGTAAAGGGCAGCCTGGATCCCCTCCCAAGTCTGTCTTTTTCTGGTAAACAAAAGCCTCTCCAGTTTCTTTATTGAAGAACAACACACACTGTTTCTGCCCTTTCCGTGTCCTTGGATGCAGGGACTGTGCCAAGAACAGGATTCCCTAACTAACATACTCTGCTCAGACCTTCTTCAAGGGAGTAAGGTCTAAGGATGCCCCACTCAAACACCAAGCTCCTTCTGCCCCACCATTTCACAGTAATGCTCTTCAGTGGTTGTACTAAATATCTGGGGCTGAGTGTATTCACGTCAGTGTTCCTCCTAAATGGACTTCCCTCCCTTCTCATCAAAAGCTGGGGTGGGGAGAAAAATTAAGCACAGGCTTGTAGTTATCCTCCTAACACAAAAGTAGGAGGAGGCCCAGAGTGCTGGAGTGCTGCTTATCACACACTGCTCCAAGAAACTGGAAGATGAACACCCCACTGCAGCACACAGAAGGATCAGTAACAATCCACTGACAGATCAGAGCAGACAGATCAAATCTTGAGCAGGCTTGACAGGTCCCTATGCTAAATCCCAACTCTAGACACTAAACCCTCACTCCCCTCTCCCCTACCATCACCAAAGGAGAAGTTAGTACCTGGCCATCCGGGGGAACAACTCAAACATAGTGTCCAGCACGTTTCTGTAGCGTTTCTTCAATTTAAATAGCCTGAAAGGAGAAGCCTTTAAAGGAGCAGCTTTTAAAGGAGGAGTTACCTACACACGGCAATGTTGCTGTGGTGGTACAACAGTTCTCTCTACTTCCCAGGTCAATGAACAGCAAGGTTTCCTGATACCAGACTCACAGGATCTGCTCTTTCTGCTCACCTAACGGTGTCCCACTGTCCCATCTGAACGCTTACAGCACATTCAACCAAGTGTTCACAGGATTGAGGAATCTCGAGGAACAGTCAAGGTGTTTTTACACAGCACAATGCATAAATAGCAATTTAACCAACAATAAATTGTAAGAACTTAAACTAGTCCCGTGCACAGGGTCAGGATTCATTGCTCCTTTCTGTGCTTCCCCCACGACCCAATAGAAATTGATGAAAGAAAACTACCTTGAGCTAATGTAAGAGCTGGCAACTCCATCAGCCTCTACAGAGAAACACAGCTGCCAAACAGAGCCTTTGGCAGGGCAGCACCAGAGAAAATAGTATTTTCCTCCCCTTGAGTGTCATAAAGTGTTCTTTAAATCCTCACTGAAGAGTTAAATCACATTAGTTTGTTTTTAACAGAACAACACCTTGCCTCCAATGCCTTCCCCACTGGAGCCCTCGCACTGTTGTGCAGAGGTGCATCCCACCAGCCTTGAAACGAGAGGGTTAATCAGACCCAAATAACTGAGCTGCAGGGAGGTTACAGGCCACAGTCTTGCTTCAAGTGTGCGAGACGCAGTGAGAGCAGAGCTGCACTTCACCCTGGAAAGCAGCATCCTTTGAGAACTGTAATTTCTGGTAATTCAATGGAGATTATTAAAGTGGCTCAGGCTGTCTCACCCTGACACAACAGCTTTCCTCTGAACAGCATCAGACTCTTTAGAGGAGGTGTGAGAACCCCACGAAGGCAGACACAGGATAATCTGCCCCTGGTAAATCCCCTGATCTCTATTAGAGATCAGCTTAAGCTCCAAAGCATGGGGTTTCATATGCCATCCCAAGTTTTTGTTATCATTCATTTTGATAACTCTGGCTAATCTCATTACCCCACGCAATTCCTGCTTGCCATGGTCACATACCCACAGAGCAATCCTTGCCCTTCTCCTGGTAAGGAGCTCTGTCCTCAACTGGACTGATGGAAAACAAGCCTGGCTGTTTACCCCCCTCTGTATCCCCTTCCAGCCTTCCCATCTCACCTCAGCAGCTGAAGGGGTCGCAAGACCACAATGAAGTAGAAGGGTTCCATGTTAAACGCCAGTGCCATGAGCCCCAAAAATGCAAACAGGGTGACTGAGAAGTCAAAGCTGGAGAGAAAGCAGAACAAACACCACAATAAAATAAGAGCAATGATTTAGCACTAGTGTTTCAGCAGAGAAGAGGTCCTTGGTGCTGCTCCAGCCCAGCAAGATACACAAGGCCTGCTGATGGCCTTGCCTACAGGCATGAAAACTCATCTCAGAAGTCAGTCTTTCTAACCCAAGCATTTTGACCACCTCTCTTTCAACAATATCAGTGCACACTTACAGATTCCAACCTGAGGACAGGTACTCTACAGGTCCCAGCCCAGTGGTCTTCAGGAGCAGCTCCACGCCATAGACTGTAAGGCAAGGTGACAGCCATGGTCAGAAACAAGCAGCATCACAAGAAGTGCTTATGCAAAGGTTTGCCCTCAAAGATGTGTGGTGCTTTCAGTACAGAACTTCTGAACATAGGTTTAACAGACCCCCATCCATCTTCCTTATTCTCTGTGTGATGTCAAAGAGACACTTCCCCTTCAAATCAACTTATTTCCTTGTATTCATGGTGATTTCTCTCCAGAGCAGTCTACAAACAACTTAGTTGGCTGACATGCTATAAACATTGAGGCACAAGCTCCTGTAGGAAAGGCCAGAAAGTGGTGCAGGGAATTCAGTCCTGCCTGTTCATTTCCTTCTATCTCAGGGGAACATATTGACATCCCATAGCCTAGCCTTGACCTGCAGGGAGAGATGCTTCCAAAGAGAAGCTGTTCTTCTTTCACCCTGTCTTGGCAGCACCTTGTGGGCCTGTGTGTTAAAGAACACCATAACAACATGATGATATCCTGTTTGTCACTCCCAAATCCTTCTTTCCAGGTTCCAAAGAGAGAAGTGAAGAGCTGGATGACAACATCCTTGTTAAAAGAAGCATTGCAGAGTGCCTCTGCCTTCGTACTTCCCTAACAAGTGTTTTGAAGCCTAATGGCAGGGAGCTAAAGCTATCCTTTAGAGTAACCTCTCCTAGATTCTCCAAAGAACCTTCTTTTGCAGTTTTCATGCTATTTTCATTCAGTGGAGCTATATTTTGCTTCTCCTCAAGCGGGAGACACTGGCAGGAGAAAGGAAGTGAATTCACATCACTGGAGAGTTGTGCAGCAGTGCAATGAGCCAGCACATGAAGATAAGCAATTGCTTGCACCATGTAAATGGCATTCAATCAGAAAACTCATCAATTAGTTCACCCAGTCCTTTCAGTGTTCTCCTCAGCCCCTTGGCCTCTGCACTCCAACAGCACTGCCTTGCTTTGTGTGGCAGATCTGCAGCAGACCAGAGCTGGTAATGCCTCCTGGAATAGCCAGTGCAGCACAGAGCGATGTGAGCAACTCCACACAGCTCCAGCTCTGGAGGAGCTCATCGCTCTGTACATTGTGCCTAACAAATGAGGCTGCCCTGCTCCCAGGGCTGAAGCCAGAGGAGTGGGAAAGCAGCTTTTGCAGAGCTGCAGCAGAGTTCACATGGGCATGTGTGGATGCTGACAATCCCTGCCAGGCACAGCACTGCTCTAGATGGAATCTGTACATATGTGGTTAAGTTTTAACTACAAACTGAACACGGGAACAGAGCTGTCTATTCCCTTCCCAACTCCTTATGAAAAGGCATCCCTCTGTTGGAACAATCAGCTCACTTGTGAGGAAGACTATGTAGCTCCATGGGACGTTTCTGGAGAAGAAATTCCCTCCTGCAAAGACATAAGAAGAGCTTGTTTTAGCCTTCCCTGGTTTTTAAACCCCAGCACCACAGTCAAGAAACGAGCTGTGAGGTTGCCTACCTTGCAGCATGAAGGTTTCAACAAGAATCCAAATTCCATTCACAGCCACTACAGTATCTGGAAAACAAAGTAAAAACTCACAGCAAAAACACTACTGGAGCAGAGGTCATACATTTCCTAGGCTAATAAAAAGAGCACAATAAAGAACAAGTGACAGGGTCATTGTTTCCAACCCAACACACTTATAGGCTCTTCCATCCTGGGTATTCCCAGGTCTTTAACAGATGTGATATCTTTATCTTCAGAAGGAAACAAAACTAAAAGGAACCAATGGTCTGAATCAGCTCAAATAATTTCTACTCATCATTATCTTACATTCTGCCATGTCATTACCTGTGTATTTCAGCTTCCTCCTAGTTCTGGAAGAAGATCTCAAGGACCTTTGAGTCCCCAGCAGTGCAGGACAAAGCCTTGTTGGATCTATTGCTGCTCCCCAACATTCAGATCCTGAGAAATGGAGGTACAGGACCTCTCCTTTTCACTCAGATCTCCCCACTCCACCCAACCTCTTCAGTTTAGTATCCCAATTTACAAAAAAAACCTTCTCCTGCAGCATTCAAAACCTCCAAATGACTGAGTAGGAACAGATCTTTCAGAACACAGCCATGTTCTTCTAGAGAAGAAGAGCACAGAATCACTGTTGCAGTTGCCAAGGGATCCCTCCAGCTATAAGGATGCTTGCACCTTCTCAAGTACAAACAGAACAAGGTGTTTGACTGACAAGGCAGTTCCTTACCCAGCAAGAGAAAACCCTCAAGGCTTGTGAAAGATCTTACCAACCTACCTCAGCACAAGCAGCTGACTCCTGCAGACTCAGACCCACAAGTGTGTTGTGAAGCAGTGAACCAATGGGCCTCCCTAGAAGACTCAACATAAAGCTGAGTCCAGGCTGCTGTAGTGCTTGATGCAAGTATGAAGGTCCCTCCCTCTCTACCAAAACTGTACCTAAGCAATGGCTCAGAGCAAAAACGAGGCCTCACCACATTGAAGACCTTGCTAGGGCCAGCAGATGCAGTAGACCAGCCCCAAGGGAGCCAAGCAGAGACAGTTTGTTACTTGTACTTACACATAGTGTATTGGAACGCGCGGGACTTCACAAGGATGTTGATGCCTGCATGAAGGAAAGTATGACAAAACACATGTTTCTGTGATCCTCCAGACCTCACACAAATTCCTCTGTCATCTCCTTAGAGACATTTTCCATACCAATCCTCAGCACTGAAGCAATACAGATTAGCAGATTATTAACTTGTACCTCTTGGGACCCAGTTCCAATTTCCTCTAGGATTTTAGCAGCAACGAACTCACTATCCTTAATCCCCAAGATGCCTTTTTTTTTACCCCTCTCCATATCCTAGTTCTGTGGTGTGGACAGGGCTAAATGCAGCTGCTGAAGCACTGTCTGTGTTTGGAACAACACTCATGCTGTCAAGGAGGGTTGAGTGCAGCATATGTAGGACCCCCAGGGCAGCTGCGTGTTTGGATCATGATGGTGTTAACTGTCTCCCATTAGCATGCAAGACTGACAAAGAATTGCAGATAAGTTCTTATTCATGAATGGCTACATTCAATCAGGAAACCTGGGGCATGAGAGATAAATCACATTATCAAGATACACCACACTGATAGGTATTTCAGACCTCTTCCCTCATCCTGAGCAGCTGCACTTACGGAATCATAGAGTGGTTTGGGTTGGAAGGCACCTTAAAGCTCATCCAGTTCCAACTCCAACTTGACTTGTATGAGCACTGCAATCACATCTTGGAAGTAGGAAGCCCAACTTTGGTGAACACACAAGTCCCACTCCACAGTCACTGCAGTGAGTTGCTGCCTGGGGTATGGAGCAGCTCTGTGAAGTACTGGGATTTGGGAATCATAAATCTCCACCTAACCTCTGTGCTCAAAAAGGAACACAGCCTTCCATGACCTCAGGGTTTGCTTCTGCCAAGAAGTCTCATGTTCTAAGGAAGCCAGGGTCAGAGCACAGGGAATATTTACATGACAGATATCTTCCCTGGAGACTCTGAACACACGGAGGGTAGGTTAGCAGGCCTTCATTCAGTGGTTTACCAGGGACATAAGAGAAGATCCCTTCAGAGGGCTTTGTCATTGTAAAGAAACACTCTTCCTGTTAGCTGAACTCATGCTGTCAGGAAAGCAGAGCCTGTTACCTTTAAAAATAAGGAATGCTGTCCTTGGAAGGTCATCAAACCAGTGCTCCCGATTTCGTTTTGCCTGGAAGCAGAACAGCCACAATCAGAAGCAGTCGATGCTACATCCATACAGAAACGCGCAGTGATGGACACCCACCTTATCCCCCTCATCTGCTGCTTTTAGATTGCCTTGCTTTCCTACCCACCTTCTCTTCAATCCCTGGCCTCCCACACACACTTCCCTTCTTTGCCACCCAGTAAACACTCACCTTCCATTTTAAGCCAACAACTTCATAGAAATTGTAAAAATCCTTCAGACTGCAAAACAGAAAGAAGGATCTGATCAGAGCCTTGGAGCTGGTTACATCCTTAACTCTCCTTGGCAGGCAGCGGCAGCACAGAGTCCCTGGAAGTTATTAACTCCTTATTAGAGCTGGACCACAGCTGATTGATAGAACTCAACACTGAGCTCTTCCCAGCCTGGCCAAGGGTTACTGACTGGCACAAGAGGGGGCAAAGCCAACCTTCTTCTGCTACAGCTCTTAGAGGAAACTCTGACCCTGCTCATCTCCAGAACTTTACCACTGAGAGGGAAGTCCTGAGGCTCAGACAGCAAACTGAGATGAGTTTGTACTACTCTTCATGAAGAAGCCTTGGACTGTCTTAATGCCTTGTACAGACCTTTTCCATCGTCTTTGCACATTTTCTTTTCAAGGTAACAGTGGTATTTGAACAAGGACATGGAAGGAAAGAAACTCATAAACCATGAATACCTGTCTAGGTGCTCAGGGTCAGGCCTCTAACAGCTTTTAGCTGTCTGGAAGTGAGGATGCTGAACTTTTCAGACTTGTACTGGTGTCCTTAGGTGCCTGCATTTAAAAACTCAGTTTTTCTCCCTATGCCCTTTTCAATACTTCTCTGTGGCACTTGATTTTCAGTAGAAGCAGCACCAGCACCAGTTTCATGGGAGATTCACTTGAAGCCTATCTGTGGCCAGAACAAAGGAGAAGGAAGAGAAGGTNTAGCTGTCTGGAAGTGAGGATGCTGAACTTTTCAGACTTGTACTGGTGTCCTTAGGTGCCTGCATTTAAAAACTCAGTTTTTCTCCCTATGCCCTTTTCAATACTTCTCTGTGGCACTTGATTTTCAGTAGAAGCAGCACCAGCACCAGTTTCATGGGAGATTCTGTGACCAGAACAAAGGAGAAGGAAGAGAAGGTCTCTTGCTCTATTTCCCTCTACTTCCATGCTGGCTGGAGTTGGTTGCCCCCATCCACCTACCAGGATGGTAATTCTCTGCCTCATAACACAGAGGATAACAGTCCTGAAAGCACCAACAGAACCAGAGCTTAATTAACAGAGCCCTGGGGGACGCAGCCAGCTGCTGGTAAAGCACAAACTTGTTAAGCTGCGAGGCTGCACTGTGTGCAGAAATGCTCCTTTGCAGGCTCTGATGCTGTTCCTCAGCTCCTTGCTCTGCTCTGGCAGGGGAGGTGGGAAACAGGCTGCCAGCAGAGCACTGTATCCACAAGAGGGCACGCAGGAACTCCATTGCCTCCCAAGGAAAACCTCAGCTCTCAGGGTACCCACCCCTCCAAGCTGCTTTCCAGGCAAAGCCTTTCAATTGCCTCACTCTATTCCCACATCTCAATGTTCATTCCTTAAACCCAGCCATCCTCTCCAATAGTACAAGCCTATAGCTTCCGAGAGTAAAGCAACCTCCCTGCTCTGGGTGCAGCAGGAAGACCCCATCCTACCTGACTAAAGGAGTATTGCTTTGATTCAGTGCTTTGAAAGTGAGATAGCGCTCTCTGGCACGCATCCGAGGCTTGTAAAACCGCAACAGCCCTTCGAAGTGCTTGAAGGAAATTCCAGACGGCCTCTGGAAACAAAGGAATGCTGTCAGAAGCAGCACCATCAGGCAGAAGCACACAGAGGCTAACAGATTGAATTCTCACTCTGGATTTGGTTTAGGCAGGATTTCTCCATCACTGTAAGATGCCATTAGAACTAAGCCCCAGAAGTACCCTAAACTATTACTTCAACGTGCTGAGCTAATCCCAGAGCACAGAGATCAGGAATTCTCCTGGCAATCAGCTCCCCCCCAGCAAATGCAGAACTCTTCCCTGTTGCCCTATCATGGGAAAATTGTCCAACCAGACACCTCAAGCAACCGAATTCAACCCCTGTTCTTGGGAAATTAGGAGGCAGCCTAATAGATCCCATTACCAGCACTACTTTAAGACTATCAGCTATGTGCCCCAAACATGAACTAATCTACTAGAAGTGGGTTAGTTATTTTTGGGCCTTATTTCTTTTGCTGCTCCCCAGTTAAGCAAGAAATCAGCCCTCTCCCCAAGTGCTTTGTCCTTGTAAAAAGCTGTTTGTAGGTGTGTTAGCTCTGTTTCTGAACCATTTACTCAAGCAGTACCCAGCAGCTGTACCAGATCTTCACCTGTATGACCCACCCCTCCTCTCAGAACTGGTGCTAGAGAGGCAAGTCAAGTGACCCACACTGAATCAGAGAGAAATCAATGCCTGCATGCACTCCAGAACAGATTTCACTCATTTTATTAAGACACTTCCATGATCTCCCACTGAATTTCAGACTGCTTTGGTTTTCCTCCAGAAACAGGTCCACACAAGTTACATGAATGAAAAGACCCCGTAGCCCTTGGTGTGATTGCAGGCAACAGACCTCAAGCATCTCTTTTGGAACACGCTTTTTAAACTCTCCAGAGCACTGGTGGTGTTAGAACACTGCTGACCTGCCTCCTGCTGCACCCCAGTGCCTGCAGAGCCCTGTACCTGCTTGGTGATCAGCAAGCGGTACGCGTGCTGGATGGCCGTGCGCTTGTGCAACAGCAAGGACTTGAACTTCCTCTTCTCGATGTCATTGAAGGTGTCAAACACAACAGCCAGAAGCTGCAGAGAGAAGACAAGAGAGAAAGTCAGGTTTTGATCTTTATATTCTGCAGCTACCCGAGGCAGTGCTTCTTCAGAGGCAGCATCCTCTTGATGAGAGGCATTGCCTGCAGGAGGCATTTACTACACAGACTGAGGCACTTGGAGTCAGTGAGGGCCTGTTGGCCATAAGGGATCCCACAAAAGGGATCACCAAGCACGCTGCACACACACTGATCCACTTTTTTGGAAGAGACAGAGATGTTTCAGGCCTCCCATACACTTGCTAGTGGCTCTAGGAGCTAAGGCTAAACCTCACACATGCCAACAGAACAGTATTAAAAGGCTTGGTAAAATGCTGTGATTTCTTCCTGGAAAGTAGGTTTCGTGGGTTCTCTCTGGATTCACCCTTCTTTGGCAAACCCATGTAAAAGGTAACCCTCCATCTAGGACAGCAGCAGTGAGAACCAAGCATCAAATCACTCACCTTGGGCTGCAGAATTCCTCAACTCCTTTGGCAAGCCCTTTTCCACCACTCACATCCTCCCCTGAGCTGGTCCTGGCCCTACCCTAGATGCTGCAAGAAGCAGAGCCAGCACAGAAGCCATGCTCTCACACTGCAGTTGTCAGCACTCAAGTCCTGCCATCCTCAGTAATTCCATCCCCTTCAGACTGATTTAGAAAGTATTTTAGGCAAGGCCAGATCATAAAATGCCATTTTATGATAAATAATTAAGCCAGCAAAGGACAATAAATTTCCTGCAACCGAGGATGTCACTCCAAGCACGGTATTAATGTGAGAGAAGCTGAAAGATATCATTTTGATTTTGTGTGATTTAGTTCAGTTCCTTGTGGTTGAACATTAAGAGAGTCCTGTCTGTAGCAAAGCTGCCAATTCTAGGAGGATTCTGCCAAAGGGTCTCAGGTTATGACAGAAGACTTTTGGGAATGGGGAAGTCTCTGCTGGGTAATGAGCTCTGAAGTCAGGCAGAGAGAATTCAAGTGCTTTATCAGGGGACTCACCAAGTTCATGATGAAATAGAGCTCAATGGAGAGATACACTATGAAGAAGACACAGGACCAGGGGTTCCGGGCATAAGATGGCATCATCACATCAGGGAAACTGCATCCAAAAAAGACACAGATCTAAGCACCAAATAGCTCATGCTACACATCCCACTACAAAGGCAAGAGGCAGAGGGGTGTGGGTAATCTCACAACTGAAGAGCTGCACATTTCTGCTAACAGGGCTGCTCATGGCACAGGTTTGTGCTTAGCAACGAGCAGCAGGAACATGGAAGCACGGTGAAAAACATCAATATGAAAAGCACATTCCTTGCACATCCCAAAAACCAAGTGGGCAAAAGGGGTTTGTAACAGGGCTAAGGGCTGTACTTTGACGTGTACCAACAAAAGCAGCACACCCTCGGTGTGAGGGGGTTACAAACTGAGATTTATTCCATCCTTTGCTAATTTTCTAACCCTCAGAGCTCTCCTTCACAGTGGATCAATACTGACCCACTGCTGTTATCCCCCTTTCCTAGTAGATAGGTGAACTGAAGCAAAGGAATAGGAAGTTACTTCCCAACAGCAAACTGTTGGCTGACAAAGGAGCAAAACCAGAAACTACCCCTTCTTGGTGCAAGGCCTAGTAAAGGCATTTCCCCCCCTATTGCCCTCACAGTGATGAAGTGGGCTGAGCTGCCCAGAGATAACTCTGCATCTGAGCTCACAGTGTCCTAAGCCAAAATGAAATACCAGCTCATCCAAGAGATGGAGCATTTCTGCAAACAAACTCATGGTTCTGCCAGGTTTCCTTATGGACAAAGTGAAATCCTGAGCTAGGAAAGCATGCACTTACTTTGAAGTGGTCAAAAGCACGAAGAGATTCACGAGGCTGTTCTCTAAGGTATTGAAGTACTGAAAGAAAACACTGCCATGACAAAATGCAAGCAGAATTTCACAGTGACATTTCATTCACAAAACAACCAACCCTCTCCCTCCTGCCTTCGATACAGGCAGCTCTGCAACTCCCTGGCTGCCTCCCCTAGGGAAAGGGTACTTCAGCACTGCTCTGGTTTAAAGGTCTCTAACAGATGGCATGTGAAGGGTTAAACCAATTAAAAGCTCATCCATTTGGAGTAGTTACTCCCAACTCACAGCAGCAGGAAGTAGTGGCTGTCAGACTCTGACAGCTACAGGCTGTCACCCAGACACCTTCCTCCGCTGGGAACAGTGGCAGGTGGCTCAGTTGACTGAATTGAGGCACCAAGAACAAGGAACAGCTCTGTGAATGTTCCCTTTGGGACATCCTGTCTTTAAGGAAGTTCTCTGCACTGTCTTCCTTCTGAGAAGAGGGCAAACCAGGGTAACACTGCCAAGCAGCGTCCGACCAGCTTGCATCTGGCCTGCCAGGCACAGGCTATGTCTACACAACAACGTTTGATTCTTCAGCCTGCTAAAATGGGACTGAAGTTTCAGCTGCAAGAATCAGGGGTACTCACCGGGTCCGAGTGGTTAGGAGAAAACAAGTAAAAACCTGGAGAAGCAGCAGGGAAGGGAGAGGAGGAGAGAAGAAAGGGGGAAAGAACAAACAAAATCAGTTTGTTTAATTTCACACGTTAGTGAGCCTGCTCCCAAAAAGAAGGTCATACTAAGAGTGAGCCCTCTCTGAAACCATAAAGAGGAGAGTATCTGGAAGGCCTTCTCCATACAGATTTGCCAATACATCACATTGGCATTTCACCAACCTTTTTGGAAAGCAGACTTTCTGGGGATGGTTTGAGTATAGGACTTGTAACAGGTACACTACGGATATATGCATTTGTGGGAATGCAGACTAATCTTACAAGGATGGAGGAATAGTTGATGGAACCACAAACACACGGAGCACAGGCTATCCTCTAGCAGAGGTCAAAAGGACCTTTGTCTCAAATCAAATACTCAGGTTCTAGATCTTTTAGATCTTTAATTCTGCCTTCCAGATGACTGCAGATGAAATGGGATAAATGGAAGAACTTGGCAGGACTTTGAATCTCATCAGCTATATATTCATCCAGGCTGTGTGTCTGGTTTAAGAGCATGACTTCACCTTCCATAAATACAACTCACCCAGGATGGCAAAAATCACCATGAAGAAAAGCAGGAGGAGAAGAATATCAATAAATGGTGGGAGGGACTGGAAGATCTGTCGCAGATTTCTGGAAGACAGAACAGCAATGAAGTAAAACTTGCATGTTTTCTCTTCCAGGTTGGCATGAAAAACCCCCTGACAACACACCATACTTGAGGACTTCCTTCCCACTCCTTCCAAGGAACTGAAGTAGAAAGCTAACATTGTTTCCAAGCTACCTATCTGTCCTTTGCAGGCAGCTCTTGGGTACTGCAAACAGTATCGATGTCACCCTGTCAACTTTCCTGCTCCAGACTAAAGACAAGCTCTGTGATTCATCGTGCAGTTTACAGCAAATCTGGGAGCCAGCAACAATACGGCCACGTGTGCTCTCTGAGGTGGTTTATACAGCTGAGGGCAGTACACATAAATAACAGGACAAGGGGTAATGGGTTTAAGCTCAATCAGAGGAAGTTCAGGACAGATATAAGGAAGAAGTTCTTTACTGTGAGGGTGATGAGGCCCTGGAACAGGGTGCCCAGAAAAGCTGTGGCTGTCCCATCCCTGGCAGTGTTCAAGGCCAGGTTGGACAGATCTTGGGTGCCATGGTTTAGTGTGAGGCGTTCCTGCCCATGGCAGGGGGCTCGAAGTGGATGACCTTAAGGTCCTTTTCAACCCAAACTATTCTATGATTCTATGAGCACATCCAAAACGATGAAATTTCCCTGCATTGCCAAGACATCAGGTACACTTCAGTCGCAATTACAAAGGATCGATACAAGATCCAAAATGCCCCTTAAAGACACATGCTGAGATGCCTGCAGGATCAGGGTGCTTTTCCTACCCCCCCCCCAGTCCCACATACGACAGCAAAAAGCCCATCCAGCTGCCCTCTCACCTTCTGACAGCCCCACAGTAGCGGCAGTCCACCAGGAAGATGCAGCGCAGGGCTCTGGTGATGCGCACGTGCGAGGTTTGGCGCACCAGCACCACGATGGCCTCGATGAACTGTACGAAGAGCACACACGTCTGCAAAGAAAGGGTTAATGAGAGGCACAGCTCAGTCTCCTTTTGGCAAAGGCAAAGCTCTCACTGACCACCCATTTGTTTGGATACTTGAAGCATGGGAGCTGTCCCTGAGAGCTGAAGAGACCTCACATGAATCCCTTGGCAGCTGGGACACATGGCTAAGTCATCTCTGTTACAGCACAGGCCAATATCTAACCTGGTTCTTTGGTTACTGAAGATGCTGAAGGAGAACCACTAACACTCAAACACACTGCTTACCTTTACCATAGTTCTTTTGTGCCTGATAAAGGTTTGGAAGCCCAGCCACCTCATCTTCATGGAGAGTTCAAAGACCACCACGATTAACGCGAAGAGCTCCAGGGTTGCATGGACCTGTCAGAATGCAGCAAAGCTTCTGGTTAAAAGCAGCAGCACAGCACAGGCCAAGCTTCTGCCCTGCCTTTCTCAAAAAGCACATGGGTTTGACAATAGCCTGAGCACAGCTCTGACACAAGCAGGAAAACCCAAGGCCACTCTCAGAGCTAACACAGCACTGGTTTGCTTTGTGCTTTTATTATTGTCCTCTGATCAGTATGAGCTCAGAATTGCCTGAAATCCACATCCCTTTTGGACTTGAACACATCCAAAAATGCATTGATACATTTGAAACAAAAGGGCAAGACCCCTGTAACTTGAGCAGAAACACTCCGAGACTGAAGGGGGTCTAGCGTAATGCAGGAAGAAGAGTGGCTGGGCAGAGAGGATTTCCATAGGGAAAGGTTTTTTCTTGATCCAGACATTCTGGATTACCACAGACAGGGTCCTATCAAGCTCTGGAAGAGAGCACTGCTTTGGGAAGTGCTGAAGGACCCCGTCTCTGTTGTAATATGCAAACTGCAGCAGAAGGAAGACAACAGAATTTTCTTACAACTTCAGCTTTAGTCACAGCTCAAACCCCAATGGAGTTATGCAGCCGTGCCTCATCTTGAGGAATACTCTGACCTCCGGTTGTCATGGCTGTTCTACACCCCTGGCATGTCCTAGAGTACCATTAACAGCCCCAAAAGCAGACGTAGATTCTCCCAGCAGCAACAGCAGCTCCTAGCACTGTGCCTGACAGTGGTAGCCCATGAAGCGGTTGTGGACTGACAACAGCACACACCAGTTTGTGTGTCCCTTCTCTCAGCCTGCATTTTGGGAAGGTTAGACATAAAACCTTCAAGTCACTCACACATTCCAAAGAGTGCTCATAGCACCGGGATTTGAGGCCAGGAGAAGGTTTAGCAACCTGTCCCAGGCTGAGATCTGTTTGCATTCTAGGAAGCAGTGATGGTGCTGAGCTAAGGGCACTAACCCTGAAAATGACTTTAACAGCACACAGATTCTTGAGTGATCACAAGAAAAAGGGAAAAACCACATACTTCTCATCTGCATGAATGGAGAATATGAAGTACATGATACTTTCATTGAGGTCTCTGCCCATCAGATGGAAAAAGGATGTTTTGCTGGCTGGCTTTTCTGCTGTCAACTGATTTACAGAACAAGCCAGGTGGCTTTCTTCCTGCTACTGCTGCCTTCTTCCTCTATGCTTAGCCTTCTTCTTCCTCTCACCCAGCACTGCACAACAGGCAGACTTCTTCATTGTGCCCAAAAGTACTTACAAAGATGCCAAGACGGAGCATGGGAACAGCTGGTGCTTCGCAGAGAGACAGCAACAGGAGCAGCAGTGCTGTGCTCAGCTCCATTAGGTAGAAAAGGTGATTGTGTGCAAAGAGGTAGGCAGCAAGTGCTTTGGCATTTTTGGGGTGAGTGAAGAACTTGTCATTATTTTCTCCTTCCTAAGGGCAGCAGGAATAAAGAAGAGAACAGCATTAGTGACTCTTGGTACTGTAACAGAGTTTTCCACGTGAAGCACACAGACTTTTTGAAGGATTGCATACAATTCCCTTCAGACTATCCCCACTTTACAGCCTAACATTGATCTATTTATCGAGGAATGAGCTCTACACACACAGGACACCCCCTTCTGTTCATAAGCACGTTTCAGTAATGCAACCCATTCACATCCACAAACTCCTGCTTCAGAAAGCCTTAAAATGAAGAGTGCTGAAAGAGTTTATAAAGGTAAGCAAAGAAACTTCGGTCAACACCCCGACATAAACACAGCGCGCGCCTGCCATCACTTCCACATGGTTGCACACTGCTTTGATTACCTTCTCCAGGGCAGACCAGGAAAACACAGATAAGCTCCAGGGCACCTGCCTGACAGTTGCTCCTCTTTATCTTGGCCTTGCAAAATGTCTGGGAGAAAACACTGGAGCACACAGAGCGGTTTCTGCTTCAGGAATGTGGGAAGACGGACTCCATGTAAAATCAACAAGCCTCAATGCATATTTGTCACTCCCTCTTAACTAGAAAGCTTAATTAACAGGAAAAGGTCAGATGCTCCATCTTAGCAATCTGCCTGCAACTGATTTTTACACAGCTACATCAGTGCTATCTTTACCTCTAAGATGAAACTTTGCTTGGGGAGAATTGAGAGGGTTTTCATGCAGAAGCACCCAACAGCTTCTTTTCTTTCTTGAGGCAGTGGTTTAAGCAAGGGAGCCTTTGTTACTCACAGGAATCTTGCAGCCTCTTGGAAACCATCATAAGAGACCATTTTGGCTCAGCTGGGACACTCAGATGCACAAGAAATGGTTTGTTTGTGGGTTTTTAAATTAACATCTTTCCAGGTAGGCAATTACTGTAAGGACAGCAAACTATTGCTATCAAAGGCAAGTAACTGTGATTGCAAATGGGTAACAAGGTCAGGAAACACGATCTCTTCTAAGAAGTGAAGCATTCTTGAGACTAATTCAGAAGAGGGTTTCAAACATTTCTCATTTACTCATCTTGCTTCCTGCTGAAGAACAAGGGAGCGCTGCCAGGTCAGGCAGCCAGCTTGTGAGCAGGACAGAACCCAGCAGCCAGCTCCATATCCCTCACTCCAAGAGAGCTGCAGCTCCCAGCAGCAGGGCATCCTCATTCACGCTTGACAAAACACACTTGCAGGATAAAAACCAGGCTCAGTTCTGCCTCTCTGGTAGCCAAGCAATTCAAAACATTGCTGGACAGCAGAGTCCTCTTACTCAGATAAGACACTCTTGCCTGCAGCTACTGGTTCAAATAAACAAGCTGCATGCTCTTTAAGTTCTGCCTACTTCAGTTCAAGGACATTGTCATTATGACCACTGGTCAAGGCAACAGCAAGAATAATGTGCATGTGAAGGGCCAAGCCTGCTGTGTACATTACTATCAGCCACTGCAGCAACTCAATGACCCTTTGCAGAGCAGCTCCAATAATCATGAGTTTAAACAAAAGCCTGGGAGGGCCTGGAGCTTCCAATGCATTGTCAGCGCTGCTCCAGTGTCTTACAGGACTTGCAGGGCTTGACTGATGCTAAACAAACACCCCAGGGCCACCCAGCCAACCTGCAGCCAAGGTAGGAATAGGACCTGCACTTCCAGAACAGGAGATGTCTCCAGGAAAGCACTGACCATTCACACTGGGATGACTGGAGAGATGACAAGACAATGTGTGACAAGGTATAGACATCTCCATAGCAAGGTGGCAGAATTGAAAACACACTCAATCCCTCAACTACTACAGTCCTTGACACTAGAAGAGATGGGAGAGGATGGGTAGCTTGTTAAGCTGCTCCCAAATGACTTGCCAAAGCCCATGTGAAGGTACTTCCAGCACTGCCCCATTCTTAGAATCATAGAATCACAGAATGGTTTGGGTTGGAAACAACTTAAGATCATCCAGTCCCAACCCCCTGACATGGCTAAGAGCACTTACCACTTCTTTGGGCACCCTGTTCCAGCGCCTCACCACCCTCACAGTAAAGAACTTCTTACTTCTATCTAACCTGAACTTCCCCTGTTTCAGTTTGAACCCATCACCCCTTGTCCTATCACTACAGCCCCTGATGAAGAGCCCCTCTCCAGCATCCTTGTAGCTCCCTTCAGACACTGGAAGCTGTTCTGAGGTCCCCATGCAGCTTCTCTTCTTCAAGCTGATTCCTTCACAAGGAGCCAATCTATTAACCTCGAGATGGAAGCTCAGTGTTTCTTCTATCAAAGCACCAGCAGAGTTTGAGCAGTCCAGTTTCCACACAGCACCCCAACAGCAAGGCTCACCTGGAGGTAGATTGCTGCCTCTTGGTAGTTCATTTCCCAGTTGTGTCGGGCAGAGCTTTGCTGCGCGCAGCAGTCCCCCGCAGCAGGGCTGGATGCGTCGTTAATAACATCATAGCTACCTCCATCTGCAGCAGTAGAATAAGAGACACATTGATTCACAATTAAGCAAGCTGAGATTGATCAGGAGGCATGAAACAACAGGACCAGAGACAAGCATCAAGAGGTGGAAGAGTACCCAGGACACTGGCAGCTTTTACATAGACAAAATGATTCTTTGCATGTAGGAGCTTAAGAGACACACTCGAACCCTGCATTTCAGCCCAAGAATGCTCCCAGGAGATCAGCAAAAGAGACAGCATCTTCTTTAACGCCAATACCCCTCTGATGGAAACAAACAGCAAGAGTTTCTCTTCATATTTCCCTTCGTATCCAACAGATTGATGTTGGCACTTTCAAGTCTCACCAGGAAAACCCTACCAAAAACTGCTTTACTGAACACTAGCACCAGATTTTGTAACTAAAGATTTCATTAAAGAAATGGAAACGCATGAAAACCAGGCATGAAGACAATTACCGTTCAAAAACGAGAATGTCACCTGGTTGCTGCTTCTGGGATTGGGATTTTGCACCTTTGACAAAGAATATACCCCAGTGAGACCTGTGTAGGACCAGGCATGAAGCCTGCGGTGGAGCTGCTCATGCACTCAGTGCTCCAGAGTTTCAACCACCATTCAAACCACACACTTCTTGCTCTCAGCAGAGGCTTCCCTCCTCCAGTGTCTCATGTTCCCAAAGACAGCACATGTAAAATGGATCCTGCCAGTGCAGAAGTGCTGATTTCCTGCTTTTCATGAGCACAGAAGCTGTGATGTGGTAGCTTGTTCTCTCTGTGTTATGAGAAGTTATCTGAGGGTGGGAGCAAAATGACAATGAGCTTCTTTTCCTCTCTCGTGACAGCACGCTGAAGATTTGCTGCATCTCTCTGCTAGGACAAAATAATCCTGATAGAATTAGTGATTCAGTCTCTTTAGAACACCCTCCGGAGTGGATAAAATGCCACTGCCAAAAAGATCTACCCCCACCAAGAGAAACAGCACCACTGTGCTCCTGGCACAGAGGCAGGGAGTGGGAAGCAAGCAGAAACCCCTTCACCAATGTGGAGCCCCAGCTGCCTTTTCCACCCTCAAATCAAGGGAAGAAAACATTTCTCTGGGATTTGTGAAGCCTTTCCAGATTGCATGCTCAGATTGCTGAGAATCCTGCAGCATGAAGCCTATTTCTCTTCCTTGCTTCCCCCAGAGCCTTAAAATACCACTCAAAATCTGGACAAGTGTTTGAATGAGGCTGATTCCTCGCCCACATCCCTTTCACACCTTGAATGATCACATTGCTTGAACAAAGTGAATGACGGAGCTTTTTATTTATGTCTAGGACTGGAATCTTCTGGGTTTGTTTGCTTTGTAACTCAAAGACGACAGCAACATGCATTATATTGTGAGCTCTAAAGAGTGCTGAAATATTAGTATTTATGAGGCTTTTACCACGCGTGTGCTTCAAAGAGACAGACTGCAGCCTGACAGCAGAAACCCTTCTGCACTTTCAGTGCTCCTTCTGTCATAGAATCATAGAATCCCAGCCTGGTTTGGGTTGGAAAGGATATTAAAGTTCACACAGTTCCAACCCCTGCCACGGGCAGGGACCCCTTCCACTGGAGCAGCTTGCTCCAAGCCCCTGTGTCCAACCTGGCCTTGAGCACTGCCAGGGGCAGCCAAGCCACAGCTTCTCTGGGCACCCTGTGCCAGTGCCTCAGCACCCTCCCANGTCCAACCTGGCCTTGAGCACTGCCAGGGATGGGGCAGCCACAGCTTCTCTGGGCACCCTGTGCCAGTGCCTCAGCACCCTCCCAGGGAACAGCTTCTGCCTCAGAGCTCAGCTCAGTCTCCCCTGTTCTGGCAGGTTCAAGCCATTGCCCTTGGCCTGTCCCTACAGGCCCTTGTCCCAAGCCCCTCTCCAGGTTCCCTGCAGCCCCTTTAGGCACTGGAGCTGCTCTCAGGTCTCCCCTTCAGGAGCCTTCTCTCCCGCAGGCTGCCTTAGCCCAGCTCTCTCAGCCTGGCTCCAGAGCAGAGCTGTGCCAGCCCTCACAGCATCTCCGTGGCCTTCTCTGGCCTCACTACAACAGGTCCATGTCCCTCTTGTGCTGCTGCCCCAGAGCTGGATCAGGGCTGCAGGGGGGACGGTTCAGGAGACACTGAAAAAGCACAGAATCCACACCTTGGCTGCACCAGCAACTCTGGGGAGGAGGGACCTATTAAGCAGGTCCTTACAATATTACCATGTTATTGGAGCATTACAGTAGAACATCAAAGCATACTGTGGTCAAATCAGTGAAGGTTTGTAGCATTAAACAAATTAAGCATTAAAGCAAAAGATGCCAAAACCTTTTTCACGTAAACCAACCTCTCTTTGAAAAGGATCAACACTAGGAAAAGAGACACCCCAGTTAAAACCCAGGCCCCCTCTCTGCATTTCAGACAGAGGACTCGCAGCTGAAACAGAAGAGATGTCCCATGAGATCAAGGTTGTGAATACGAAACAGCACTCAGAGATGCAAATCAGCAACAAAAAATAACTCTAGAAACCAAGATGTTTTCCTCCTGTCTCAACCAGGCATCATCTTTCTAAGCACAGAAAATGTACTGGTGAAGTGGGGAGCTGCATTTTGCGGCTCAGCTCCTTCCCCATCAGGTACCAGAAGGTTGATCTAGCATCCCTGAGGCAAGAGCATCATCTGGATAATAAATAATAATAAAAATAATAATACATTTGAAAAGCAACCCTCTGCCTGTTTGTTTGGCAGCCCTCCAGCTAGCTAATTTCCTCAGCTGCTCCCATGATAACAATGACACAGACTAATGCAACCTCCAACTCCGCTCCGCTCGTGCTGCAGAACATCCCCGACGGCATTTACCATTAGTATGGAGCTCAATGAGATAGGAGGATCTCTCCACAGGACTCCCGTAATCCTCAAAGTAGATGGCAGGCTGCTCTCTCCACTGCATGGCAGCTCCCACATCGGGAAGCAGGCACGCTTGGCTTCAGAGATGGGGCCAGGGACACAAGTCGGATGTGAAGTTCCTCCCTCCCTCCCTTCCGAACGCCGATCCTCAGTTCGCGGCTCCTTCAAGGGAAGAGCTGCAGAGCTTTCTCATAGAAGCTACAGAAAGCACAGAAGGTTTTCCTCTGCTCTCTGCAGAACTAAACGTTTTCTCCCCTCCCCTCTGAGGAAGGTGGCTCAGACTTCAGTTAAATCGTTTCCCTATCGCTCTCTAAGCAGCAGGATGTTTCTAAGTGCAAGTTGTTGGAAGGCTTAGCTGCGGGACAAAGAGGTTTTAAGCATGACCGTGGTGGGGAAGCCAGGTTTCGTGTGCCGTGCTCTCTTCTTTTGGAATAGAGCAAGAACTTGCTCACCAGTGAACGTGAACAGCTAATGGGAAAGGAGTCCAAGTGCTCACAGCGAGGAGCCTCCCCCCTGCCCCCAGCAAGCAAAGAAAACAGATATTTGTGGAGCTCACAGTAGAAGGGGCATGACAAAGGAAACGAACTGAGCTGCTCACAGATGGCAAAGCTTCCTTCCACACTGGTGTAACTTATCCCAGGCGTTCCCTGAAAAGGGAGAGAGGGAAAGAAAAGGAGGGGTGGGGGGGAAGAAAAAGCAAAACCAGCTGGCTGCTTACACAAGGCATCCGGAACGATACTGCCGGGACTCCAACATTCCCATTCAGTGCAGCAGAGCATGCTCCTGTGTAAATAGTTTCCATATGTCATCATTACAATAAAAAACAAAACCACAAAAAAAAAAACCCCAAACCAAACCCAAGAAAAGAGAAAGAGCAAGAGCAGAAACTTTGCAGAGCCCAAACTTTTCCCTTTGCAAAACAAATTCCTTGCTTAGGGGAAGGGAAAAGTCTCCTTTGGCTCAGAGAGCAAACACACTCCTCTGGTTCAGAGATGCTCATGGGGGATCTTGAAAGCAGAGCTGGAAAGGGAAGAAGGGACAGAAAACATTCCCAGGAATAAACCACCCTCCCAGCCAGGCTATTACATGTCAAACTGAAGTCAATTCAGACTCTCATTGTGTGCTCTTTGGTGTCTGCATTTGTTTTAATTGATAATATATATGTATTTTTTAATCCAAACCAGTAACCTCCTAGAGATTCAAAGAGTTATAAACAAACTCTACAGGGTAGCTCTCCCATTTGCCTCCGAGCTCTCCCAGTCTGGCTCTCATTAGCCTGTTTGCCAGATGTTCTGCTTTCTAGATAGCACACGCTTTTTATGGCATTACACTGAAACAGACTGAGATGCTTCTAATTACCTCGCCTGCCTCCAAAGCCATGTGCCTTTACTGGACTCACCAGGGCTTTCTCCTGCAAGGCTGAGGAAGGCCTTGATGGAGCTGCTCGTTGCCATCCTGCCGGGATAATGCTATTTCAGCACGTATACCTGCGATAACAGAACTCTGCAAGCTGTGTGGAAGGCAGAGCAAATGACATAATGCAGCAAAAATATCCTTATAGTTCAATCTGTCACTCAGACTGACATCAGCAGCTTCTCTGGGCACCCTGTGCCAGTGCCTCAGCACCCTCCCAGGGAACAGCTTCTGCCTCAGAGCTCAGCTCAGTCTTCCCTGTTCAGGCAGGTTCAAGCCATTTACCTTGGCCTGGCCCTACAGGCCCTTGTCCCAAGCCCCTCTCCAGGTTCCCTGCAGCCCCTTTAGGCACTGGAGTTGCTCTCAGGTCTTCCCTTCAGGAGCCTTCACTTGTTCAGGCTGCCCCAGCCCAGCTCTCTCAGCCTGGCTCAAGAGCAGAGCTGCTCCAACCCTTGAAGCAGCTCCGTGGCCCTTCTTCATTAGATATAATCTGGTATCAACTCTGTCCTTTCTTTCAACCTTGTTTGCAAGAACTGTCTTGCATTTACCCCTACCCTTACAGTCATCATTTCTTCTTCATGAGCCCTGTTAGGAAACACACTTGCCAGCTATTTTTTCACAGGAGCACTGTCTTTTCCTATTGGAGCTGGACACGCTTCCAAGAGCGCAGGCTGTCCAAGGCAAATGTGGCTCCCTAGAGTTGAGCAAATGCTTCCCAAGCTTGCTGTAAGAGTCCATATGGATGTGTAAGCAGCACTAAGGTCTCACTGGGAGGCTTCAACCCCCCTGCAAGCAGGGAAAGGGCATGAAGCAGGCCGAGAGTGACCCAGCTTCAGCCTCTCATCACCATCACTGCTGCACCTTTTAACCAGAGCTGCTTCTCCTCAGGCTTTGCATTCATCACACCACCTCTGTTCCTAACACCATCCCTCTTGACTGTATTTGTACCCAACTACCCTAGCTCACAGAGCTCAAGCTTTCAGTTAAAAGGAAACTCAACCAGGCACCCAGCAATGCTGGAAGGCCATGGAAGAAAGCAGATCCCAACAGGATCAAAGATGCTTTCCTGGACCTCTTGAGCTGTCCCAGTGCAGGATCCCCATGCTGGCTCAAGCTGCCAGCTCTCTGGGGCTGCAGTGAGGATGAAGAAGGCTGCAGGAGGAGGAGAGATCTGTCAAAGACAAGCAGCAGCACTCCTCTCTCCTGGAAAGCCAGGAACTGCATGAAGTGCCCACACAGAAGATATGAATCCATGAAAAACCATGGAAATGAAGTAGATGCCTACCCTTCCTCAACACAAGCTGTACAAGTGCCTGCAGTCCCAAAGCCAAGATATTAGTCAAGTATGCTGGAGTTGTACCAGCACCAACCATGGCATTTTCCCTTCCAAGTGCTTACATGCCATGTAGCTTCACCTCCAGAGGATTCATCTCCCCGCTCCACTGCCCTGATAAGAAACTGCTTCTTTTTCAAGGGCTGAAGCATGAACATGTGTGCATTTGGCTTCTTCAAGGCCAGACTCACCTACCCAGGAGGAACAAAAGCTGGAAGCTGCCTGGAAAGCACAGCTGGTTTGGCATTTGGCCACACATCTCAGAGGTGAGAGATACAGACAGCAAAATCACTGCCTGCAGTGCCCGATTGCCAGTTCAGCATCGCAGGAGCGAGCTCTGCAGCTCAGCACATCCCAGCGCCTGTCCTGCTTTCAGGAGACGTTATGGGGAGGAATTGAACAGCCATGGGGTAGTTGAAACAATTTACTAGCTGTTTGCTGCCTAGGAAAAGCAGGGCAGCTCCAGAGTACAGTGCCAAGCCCTTCTACTGCAAGAGAAATCATTTACTTGTGAGTATTTCAAGTCAGCGTAACTGAGTCACGCTCTTCCTTAGAGACGACAGCACAGCAGAAACATATGGAAAGGCCTCAGGGCTCTTTGTCTTACTATACCCTCACAGCACTCACTTGCTGTGAAGCTCAACAACTAAAGTCACTTCTGCTTCCTATTTAACACAGAAAAGTTTATTGGTAAAAATATGGATGTTACCACTTCCTGTCAGTGGTACGAGGCGACCGAAGCACCGATCCCACCTTCCCCTGGGAATCCAGTCAGCTCCTACGGCATCAACACAAGCTCCCTTCACGTTATCATCCACCACACTCCAGGGAGCCGAATCCACATGAAGGATGAGCAGATGTCCCTCAGCATGGTAAGCCACTTCTTATCTATTATTGCCTCGTATCAGTTGTGCTGCCTATCGTCTTAAAAGCGAAGACAACTTAAGCCCCGTGTTGTTTAATTGGAGGACCGCTGTATCCTTGCTAACATCTGCACTGTACACATGTAACAACCCTGATGCACAAGCTGAACACAAGGCGAGAGCAGCTAAAGCTTGGGAGGAAACTGTTTTGTCTCCCCAGAAGCCATGGCTCTGGCCAGCAATTGAGCTGAGCGGGTCAGAGCCAATAGTGAGTTAACCCTTTGCTTTGCAGCTCACTCCCCATTCAATGATGAATGGGGATGAGCTACGACAATTCACTTGGACATTTACTTCCTGTACCACCCTACCAGGAAAAAAGGGACATTTGTAAGGAAGAAGAAAAAGTAAAAGGCTTCTAAGAAAATAAAGATAAGGGATCAGCTAGTTGGAGACCCTCATCTCTGCAGCTCACTGCCTTGTCTCTTAGGGCAGCCACCCTCCTTTATTCTCAACCTTGACTCACTCTGGGCTTGATTCTTTGTCCTCTTGCTTGACTGCTGGCCACTTGTCACTCTTGGATATGCAGCAGCAAGAGACAGATCCCTCCCACTCGGGATGCCTGGGTTCCACACTCAGGTTCGCGAGAGGCTTCAGTGGCTGGAGATGAATTGATAGATGCTTTGTCACCCTTAGAGAGGCCACCCTGACTCCTCTAAGCCTCCCATAGCTCACTGATACACACCAGACCACACAGCTCAAAGGTCTCCTGAAAGGAGGATCCCTCCTCATCTCTCAGAGGTGCATCCTGCAATAACATCACCTGCCTTACCAGCTCTTGTTCCTCAGCTGCATCTTCTTCCAGCAGCTCACACAAACCACTGCATCCATAAGCCCTCTTCCACAAAGCTGCTTTCTGCCAGATGTGACTAAATCCTCCTGCATGAGAAAGCCCATGAAATACCATAAGAGAGCTGAAACCTGACATTCCACAAGCTAAGACTGTGTAACAGCAGAGTACCTGCTTCTTAACACAGCTGCAAAGTCCAACCAAAGCAGTTTTATTCTGTAATACACAAACCGTTGTGTTAGGAAAACACAATTAAGAACCTTGCTAGTGTGTTAAAGCAAACTGCTGCCTGTTTCATATCCTTTATTTCTGATCTTCGCAAGCGAACCTCCATACCACCAAAAGGAGAAGTCAAAGCCACAACAGAAGGCTTAGCTACAGCCTTACATCACCTATCATTTCATATGCGCCGCAATCTTGTCAGACTGATCCTATCACAGGAACAAAGGCTTTACAGACACAGAGATAGAATTCTTCTGTAACTGGAATTAAATACCCGAGCCACTGAAGGGCTTTATGAGACACCTGATTTAGAATGGAATAAGAACAAGTGGGTATAATAAAGTTCTTACTTACCACCCCCAAAACAGAGAGACAAGCTCAAAGGCTATGGCTCATGAGAAGCAAGACACGAAATACACACAATTCCTCCTAATGCATACTTTTGGAGGAAGAACAGGAAGGGAAAAAGCCCATATCTGAATCTCTTGGATAGAGCAGTTCTTTAACACATCCTGTTACACGAAGGAATTTCCTCTTTTTGTACCAAAAAGGGAAACTGATGCCTCATGGTTTTAAGATGTTAAAAGCTCTGCTTTAGCACCAGGAACACCACAATGTCAGCGTTTAAAAAGCACATTCCTCATTTCAATTCTCCAAAGCAGAGCCTTTGGATTTGCCTGATGCCGTTTGGAAAGATGTTTGATTAAGCTGAAATCTGGCTTTTTTTACCCCAAGCAGTGTGCTGCCAGGTCCCACTGCCAGCTCCAGCCCTCCAGGGAAGTCACAGTTAGCAATGGGAAGGATTTCCCTTATGTGAGGAAACCAGTACTAGTTTGGGCAAAAGCCTCCTACATGACCACCCGGAGCTGGAGCAGAACAGAGTAGGCAGCAATAAGGCATGTGCCATATTGCCCTAAAGAGAGAGGGACAGCAAGAAAATGAGATAAATGAAGCTAAATAACAATATTATAGCAAAACTCCAATGCCTTACCATGACAGGCTGAGACTGATGGCACTTATTTGGTGTGGTACAGTAGGGAGAAGTAGGTAATTGTGTTTTGTGGTGTCAGAACAAGACTCCACCACACTGGCTTTGAATGATAACACAACTACATCTCCTCTGCCTCATCATCGTGTCTCAGCCAGGAAGGAGAAGCTGCCAACTTCAGAGGAAGCTGCATGTAAAGGAATGGGGAAGCCCCCAGTCTCTGGTGCTGCGTAACTGCTCTCCAGTAAGAGATCTCTGCACATGTGGCAGGAACTGAAGAGGTTACACGGCTGTAGAGGAAGGAAGGAGTTAAACCGTTAGTGAGGAAGGACGGAAGGAGTTAAACCATTAGTGAGGAAGGAAGGAAGGAGTTAAACATCTGCAAACCAGCAGCCAGGGGCCTTTCCCTCAACTGGTCCTTACTCCAAGTCCTACAGTTCTCATACTTAACCCTATCTTCAGAAAAGGGGCAATTTTGATGCCTGAAGTCTTCCAGCGTTGCAGAAGCCTCTCCAGCTCTCAGGAAGTGATTCCAAACACTGTCAAATACGTGCTTATTCCAACAGACACAATTTCACTGCTACCCAGTTACTGAAGCTACCTCTAAGCCTCATGGGTCTTGAATGAGCAGGAGCAAGGGCACTAGAACCACGACAAGCCTGAATACAATGGTACCATCACCTACCTATCCTAAACATATACACACTGGACAAATGTCCCAGATGCTCACTTTCAGCTCAGCTGATCATGCAAGGAATGCTGCAGTTGGCACAGGGACACCACGTAACCCCTGTGACTGTCCCTGCTAATAACATTCCTATTCACTAACCAGTCCCAACAACCAGCTGGATCTTAAGACCTGTCCCTCAGCCTCTTTGCAGAGTCATGGCCTACACAGCGTTCATTTGTAGTGTTCACTTCCTCAATCAAAATGCTGCGCGGGTGCCAAAGTAAACAGCTTCTCAAAACAGCATCACGCTCTCTTGTAACCTCACCAAATAAGTCAGAGCATGGGGTCAGGTCCATATGGCACTCACCTTTCCATAAACCCACACTGGCCAACATGGAAAACTGCCCTTTAAGGCCAGATCTTAGAAGAGCTGTTGCTGGTTTCCCATTACTTTGCCTGGAAACCCTGTTTAGCTGCAATGTCCTGCCTGGCGCAAAATCTCTTTGGGGGCTAGAAGGAAGTCTTTATCACAGCAATATTCACACTGCAGCCCTAAGGGAGAATAACAAGTGATCTGCTGCTTTTAAATGCCTACCTCTAGATTCAGCTGTTTAACCTCTATTTACTGCAGGAAGGGAAGAACGGATCACGCAATGACCAGGTTATCTGGTTTCTCAATAAATACACACTGCATAGAGGACTTCTTGAGCTTCCCCATAGCATTACTGACCAGTGTTCAACCTGGCATTCCTACCAGGTCAGTATCACTTCACATTTCTCAAGTCCTTTAAAGCACCTTCAAGTCATAGAATTACAGAATGGGATGGAAAGGACCTTAAGATCACCCAGCTCCAACCCCTGCCATGGGCAGGGACCCCTTCCACTGGAGCAGCTTGCTCCAAGCCCCTGTGTCCAGCCTGGCCTTGAGCGCTGCCAGGGATGGGGCACCCTGTGCCAGGGCCTCAGCACCCTCACAGGGAACAGCTTCCTCCCTACATCCAACCTGAACTTCCCATTCCTCTCCATGATTTTCCTTCACTCCCAGTTCCTGTTTCTTCCTTTGCTATACAGCAGTGCAGCTGCTTTCATGGTAGCCACCACAGGCATGTCTGTACCATGTTTTGCTACCTCTCCAACAGCTTTAAAGCTTCCACGAGCATTTAGTTGTGTTCTCTCAAAGTATAGGAATAATTTTGCACGTTTTGAAGTCTTCCCCTTTGCAGCCACCAGAGATAAGGTCCTGCCACCAGCTTTGTGTTTGAAAGGAAGGCGCTTCGCCTTGCTCACTTCCCCCTTCCTGACCCCGAGGCCAAACTCCTCCTTAGGAACTTGCTTGGAAACATCTACTGGCAGGACCAAAGCACCTGCAGCAGGTCAGACAAAGAACAACATTTACTACTACTTGCAGGTAGTAAGGCAGAGACACAGAGCAAAGCACTCAGCAAGAATGCCTCTCCTCAATCCCATTTCCTGTACTTGTGTTGTGCTCAGCACCCTGGCAAAACAATGTTCCCCTCAGCACCATGAAAACAAAGACATGGGCAAAACCCAGCCGTGTTTTCCTATTTCTGCAGTGACTCACCATGAGCTAAGTGAATAACCAGCTGGACATCACTGGGAGGTGGTGCAGGAACACTGCATTGACAAGAGGGATTACACAGCAGCGCTTGTGCCTCTCCCCAGCATGGATGCCCACAGCCAGGCTGAGCGTGCCACAGGAAAAAGGGGATGGAACATGGAAGTACTTCCTTTGGAGCCTCATACCCCCAGCCAGCAGCCCCAAAGCACTTACTTTGGAGGATGGCTTTCCTTCCTTCTCTTCCCATGTCTGATTATCCTGTAATGGCATGGCCAGGTCACCAGTACAATTTGGTCCTGGGGAGTTCTCAGTGCTCCCACTTGCAGGATTGATCACTTCAGCTTAATTCTATGGGCATTTCTTCATTTAGTTAACAAAAAGCAGGAATGTCTTTGTGCCTTCTAGTGCAATCCTTTAGCAGCTACATTGCTTTTGTGCAATGAACTTTCCCAAACCCACTGAGGATAGCGAGAGTGCCCTCAGAAAATCAGTTATAGCTGGAATAAAACGTAGACGATGAAATATTCCCAGATGACAATGTATGCACACACATGTGTGCGAGGCAGTCGTATAGGAAATGCGAGAGAGTCCAGCCCCATAGAATGAGGGGCTTTAACAAGGCTGTGCTGAGAGATACATCCTACATTTTATTCCCCACATAACTGGGAAAGGAAAAGCCTTTTGCTCCAAGCAGACACCCCCAGATTGTGACTACTGAACACAATAATAATCAATAATCTTTGAGAACAGATGAGGCCATGGAGATGCTGTGAGGGCTGGAGCAGCTCTGTTCTGGAGCCAGGCTGAGAGACCTGGGCTAANCAGACACCCCCAGATTGTGACTACTGAACACAATAATAATCAATAATCTTTGAGAACAGATGAGGCCATGGAGATGCTGTGAGGGCTGGAGCAGCTCTGTTCTGGAGCCAGGCTGAGAGAGCTGGGCTAAGGCAGCCTGGGGGAGAGAAGGCTCCTGAAGGGGAGACCTGAGAGCAGCTCCAGTGCCTAAAGGGGCTGCAGGGAACCTGGAGAGGGGCTTGGGACAAGGGCCTGGAGGGCCAGGCCCAGGGCAATGGCTTGAACCCGTCAGAACAGGGGAGACTGAGCTGAGCTCTGAGGCAGAAACTGTTCCCTGGGAGGGTGCTAAGGCACTGGCACAGGGTGCCCAGAGAAGCTGTGGCTGCCCCATCCCTGGCAGTGCTCAAGGCCAGGTTGGACACAGGGGCTTGGAGCAAGCTGCTCCAGTGGAAGGGGTCTCTGCCCGTGGCAGGGGTTGGAGCTGGAGGAGCTTCAAGGTCCCTTCCAACCGAAACCAGGGTGGGATTCTATGATTCTATTATAAAAGCAGCTCTGGATACAAGCTCCAACCCACACCACTATGATGCGAATCACATCAGGCTCCTCTTGCCACCCTCAGGATCTTTTGTCAGCTGCACAGTGCTGCGGTAGATCAACAGGAACACACCTTTCCTGCCTCCCCTCTCCCAGATGCAAACACCAGCAGTGGCGATGCATGAGCTTCCGGCTGAACCGCTCACTGGCACCAGATGGATGAACTCCTAAAGCTCCCTGTAAGGAAAGAAGCCGTGTAAAAACCAGGCATCTTCTCCACATGCAAAAAGCAATTATGCTAAAGACACAGGGAGAGCCCTGCAAGGTCCAGATCAGAAGCCAGAGACGTTGGAGGCAAGAGAAAGACCTATCAAATTCACCGCACTTTTCCCAGCTTAAGGATCAGAAATGGAGCGTTCTGGCTCATAAATTCTACTTCCAGCAAATTCAAGCTTAAATCCCCCCGAAGGCAATAAGGAAAAGGCAATCAACAACAACTCTAACCACTTCACAGATGCTCCTGTTTAGTTTATACAGCACTTCTTACAGCATTCAAATGGGTAAAATGGGATTTCAACGCAGGGGGGCTGACGGCAGCAGGCAGGATTCCTCGCTGAAGATACCAAGGGCAAAGGAAGTTCTGAGAAGCATCATATTGGTTATGATGAGTGAACTCAGCGTGCTCAGCCTTTGCTCATTTTAATCTGCCACTAAGCAAGCTTGGCTAAACTGAGCATCCTGCATCGACAGTGCCTTAAAAATCCACAGGAATCACCAAAATGAACAAACGGATGCGTTCCCTGGGAAGCCATGAAAAAACTCATCACTATTTGCTTCCAACTGTTGTTCCACTTCCCGAGCCAAATGCTTCCAAGTCAGCTGCGGTGGCTGAGGAGTGACCGGTTAGAGCTGGAAAGTTGTGGATTTTAAACTGCAGCCTGAACACTTTCAAGCTCTTTAACATCTTGGATAGTTCCAGGACAGCCTGTTCCAAAAGCGGAGCCCTCCGATGCCACAGCACATGCCCTTATCCCAGCGTCTTCCAACTAAAGCCATCACCACGGGGAGAAAACACTTGGCTTTGCTCTCACACCAAAAAAGATGCGAGCTGTGTAATACAGAAGAGGCACATCAAAAGGAAGGCACTCCCACCCCAAAGCATCAAGGTCATTCCTCCTGTGTTCACAAAAGGAGAAGCAGCTTCCAGACTCCTTGCCCCACTCCACAGCATCCTCCCTAATTTACAGTGAGCGTGTTTGAAGGATGATACCCATTGCAAGGGCTCCAGGAGATGACAAAGGAGAAAGAACCATTTGACTGCAGGATAATAGAACACTAACCCAAGGCTTCTTTGCCTTGTATCCTCTTTTACTCACTCACATTTGAACAGCATGGGGCATTCAAGACCAAATCACTGGGACTTCTTATTTTTTACTGGACCAAAGAGTCAACAGTGCAGAGATTCTGTTGGACAAAGCTTCCTCCTGTGAAACACACAATGTGTGCATTGTGCCAACCCATCTCCTGCAGGGCCAGGAAAACAAGGCAGGCTTGGAAAAACACACCCATGATGACTGCAGCCCCCAATCCCTCCTGGTACTTTCCCTCTGCTCCTTCTCTAGGTACCACGTTTCCAAAGTCCTGTTGAGAAGGCCTCAATGCAAACACTTTTGTGAGGTCTGGGCATGCTGTTTCTCCTGCATCAAAGGTACCAGCTCTCCCCTCTCTGTGCAAGTGTTTAAAGCATAGCTGAGGTGGTTGGTCCTGCCTTAAAACCCCCTGAATTCTCAGGATAAATGACATTCCAGAGGGTGATGCATTTGGAACTTAAAAGCAGAAACACATTTCTAACATTGTTTGAAAGATACCCAACATCTAAAAAGCAGCATTTACCTCCTTCCTCTGAGTTGCCAGAGCTCATCACCCAGGGAAACAAATTGTACTGAAGGAGAACACAATAATCTCCTTATGTTTTGGGTGTTCACATCCCTTTCCAACATCTTCACCCCTCGCTCATCTCAGAGGCAGTTCTGCTTCGCTTTGCTTGCTTAAAACATTCATTTACAAGTCATCGAGGCCAGGAAAGGATTAGAAAAGCACTGGCAGAAGATGCAAAATGCAACAAGGCTGTTAGGTGAGAGAAATGAGACTTCCAGAAGCATAAACAACAACCCAACACTGAGCTGCCACTTGTGCTTCACTAGAAAATTCCCCTCTCTCTCCATTTTAAGCAGGTATATATTAAGAAAAGCAAATCATGCACAGCAATGCAAAGCAGCACCTGTCAGAACCAGGTCATGAAGGCTTCCTGCCCACTTCCAGGCTTCCTGCCCACTTCCAGGGAGGTGTCATCTGTGCTTTACAGATGAGACATCCTGACCACACTGATGTCAACTGACGTACCTAGGTATGAGGAGGAGCAGGTTCAACAGCAGAACTAGACTGCTTCCAAAACTGAGATCCCCGTCCTGTGCTTTGGCCATGCTTCATCCCTACAGGCAGCAATGGAAGCACTGCTACTGGAACTAATTAAAAGCAAATCAGTCGAGCCTAGGAGCCATGAGGTGGGAAAATATCCTGCCCAGCATCCAAGACAGCCAGATAACCAAAGAGGCTGCTGAGAGCCCGGCTGTGAGAGATCCCAGATCTGCCAGCTCCATTGCAAGCCTTCACTTGTTCCTCCATCCCTATTTCTTCACACCAATTAGCTGCAGCATTTCATAACCAGGGCCCAAGTCCACATAAGCTTCGAAATCCTCACTTTCCTACAAGATCCTAAAGGATTCGTTAAATCTATTAGATGGCTGACATTTAAAATGCCTGTTTTCTTTCACAGGTAGCAAAGCCAGGATGCTCTCACAGCAACTAAAGCAGTTCCGCAAGCACAGCTACTGAGTTTGTGTGGTTGCAGCATCTCGGGTATTTATGCTCTGTCCCCTCAGTCCATCAGAAACCACACTTGTTTATACCTGGAGATTTCTTTCATCCTCAGATGGCACTATAGGAAGCAGTGGGAGGAATAAGGCAACAGAGATGTTTGTGGAGCAGGGACTCACTACCCAGATGAGCTGCGAGTTACCCAGGACAGACTTACTTTCCCTCACTGCTGATACAAACATGTTCTGGACCCTGATCCAACACAGAAGAGAATTACATCACTTCAGGTTGCATTGGTCACTGCACATGTCAAAACGTTCATGTCTCAAAGGAGCAACATTAACTGCCCCCAGTCCAAGAACAAGTGTCTACCTGTGGATTGGGAAAGGAATTGTCTGTTGTATAGAGCATCCATTAATGCTGTAATTAGACTCTGTGTCCAGAAAGAGGATTTTCCATCAGCCGACTCCACAAAGAACAGCTTTGCTGAAGCCTCTTCGCACATCCCATCACAGCATGGGGCCGAGGTGCAGAAGCAAGGCGAAGGGGAGGCCTCCTTTTGCAGCTCCAACAGCACAGCACACACCACACACTGCTCCACAGACACAACCCACAGCCTCCGGGGCAGTCACTGCTTTCCTTACTCACAGCCACATTCCTCATCAAGGACTTTGAGCCTCTTGCTCTCCACATCAATGCACATTAACAACGCTCCTTCTACCCAAAAGGCCAGGCTGGCTCTAGTCCTCCCCAGGCAGCAGAGCCTGAGATCACAAAGGCGCAGCTGAAACTTCAACTTTCCAAGTTTTAAGTTCCCAGGTTCCAACAATCCTTCCAGAAAACATCTCACTTGGCTCTTGCAGTTGCTCCCTCCCCATGTCCAATAATTCATTTTTACCTCAACAGCAGATGCAGCTGCTTTCTTGTAAAAACCCAGAGTTTAAAGGATGACTTCTTCCACTTGCCATGATCCATTGTGTGGGAGAAACAGACAATATTGTATTGTTCCCTATACGACACTTTGAGCTGTACTTTCTGCTCTGAACACACTGAAACTCCACTTGAGGCTACAGCAATTTCCATGCGGGAGGCAAAGGAGGATCTCGTATCTGATCTAATACAGGCTAAATCAATGTGCACTCATTTATTGCTTCTAGTTCCCATCAGCTCAAGGAGAGACACTGTCCTAGAGCTTCAAGGCTATCCATGCTGCCTTTGTCTAGGGAAAACATTGGAGATCTGTCGAGAACCACAGCTGAACGCTTCCCAGGAGTGTGGGTGAGGGATGGGAGTCACTAAACCCTGGCTGCTTCTGTGGTTTCAGCACATCATTTTGGGAGAAGTCACACGGGATTGCACCCCTTGGGTCTGCCTGCTACAGCAATGCAGTTCCTGTTAGTCATTCACTCACCCAGAGAGGTGCTGGGGAGCTTAATTAGAGTGTGTGCAGCACTTGGAGATATTCAGGTAAGATGGATTAGGGAAGGGCAGCATCATTAGCATGGATTTAAGTGATGAAAGCACTTCCCTCTGTCTCCTTCAGCTGCTGGAGCTTGAAAGGAAAACTACCCAGCACCACAGTCCTATGTGTTGTAGTCAGAAAACCATCAGCACCACAAGGACCATGGTTTTCTGGATGTGGTCTGAATTCCCATCACCTTTACAGGATTCTGACCGTGTGCTGTGTGCTGTGGCTCCCTGGAAGAGGTGTCTCCAAGGCAGAGCTTTACTATTCCTCCCCATGCAAGGATTTTCTCCTGCTAAGTGTGATTGGGGAGATTCATTTTTGCAGCTGGACATTTTACCTAAGAATATAATTTTCCACCCAGTTTTCTCCTTTAGCTTTCATCTATTCGAACCCAAGACACTCACTTACCCAGAAGAGGACTCTTCTGCAAGGTTCACTCTTGCACTTCACTCCTTTCTTTTGACATCAACAACAGACTTGTTTTCAAAAAGCCGTGTTATTACTTATTTCAACTTGTCTGCATTGACAATCAACACTAAGAGTCTAAAGCTATAAATTCATTTACCCAAGGACCCGATTGTAACAAAGCCACATTATGGATCAAGTTGTTTGCTTGACTTCTAAAGCAAAAGAAGTTCCTTAAAAGCCATGAGAGCTGAGACACTGAAATCACACAGATACACCGTGCTCAGGATGGAATACGGATCAATATTTAGAGGTTCATTGACACAGCAACACAAACCAGCTTGGTTCTTATCAGCTCCGGGTGTATGATTTAACCCAGCTTCACACCTTTACACTCACTTCACTTTGTCTTTCCCTCCATGTCACCTGGGAAGAGGCTGGTGGGTCCCTCACTGCAAACAGTCCCAGCTGGTATCTGGTAAGAGACTTCAATAACAGCTTTGTGTTTCACCTGCCACCACATCCCCAAGAGTTGATGGTTGGGCACAGTAACAAGTGAGCTATTCCTCCAAATGCTGGCCGACCCATGAGAGTCCAGGCATAAGGAACACAGAACCAGAAGGAAACAGCCTTCTGAGCTGCCCTGTCCCATGCCTTCATCATCACCCTGGCAGCACTCCCTCTCCTGAAAAGGGCTTCTCACATCCCTGAAAAAGCCAAGCCGAATAAGAACATGAAATCACACAGCTCTGTTAATGCCATCTCAGTCCTCAGCAGAGGAGTGGAGGCAGAACAGAAGGGAAAGGTCTGAATTGCTCTCAGCCTCCACGGGACATTGTGCATTTCACAGTGGATTTCCTTTGCAGGCAAAGAGGAAAGCTGGACCACACATTCTGCTTCCTAAACAAGCTTACTTTGCGAGCAATGGCATCAGCCTGTTTACTCACGAGTTCAAGCTCCCCAGAGATAAATAAATGTGCCTTGCAAGTTGTTTCTCCAGCTTTCCCTTTCTAATCTTTCATCCCCCTCTCCCAGTGCTCCCTGACTTCACAGGGCTCTGTATCACCCGGTATCCCTTGCATAGAACAAGCTTTGTAATTTCTCAGCAAATTCAACTTGAACAGTGATTCAAACACAGCAAAACTTCTTCAATGCCAAAAGACCCTTTATGCAAAGAATCCCAGGAAATGAGTTCTCAAAAACCACACAGCAATCTTTTAAGCAGCACAAAACTGGTCCCTAAACAGTCTCCCTGCATTTCAAGTGAAGCAGACTGGAACAGTTTTATTTCTTAATATGCTCATTCTCACGTTTGTGCTTTAACATGGTGGCTTTAAAGAAGTTGTGTAAGGTTTATCACTGGGTTAAAGAGATGGGAGGTGGGTGGATTAAAAAGAGGAGTGAAGAGGGATTAAAATTACTCACAAGAAAGCCTATAAATATACCAGTGAGGTGAGGAAGCATTCTCGCTCCCATTTCACTTTAGAGAGCTAAACTTTAAAAGACAAAGAGATGTAATGGAGCAAAAATGCAGCAGACCTAAGAGAAAGCCAACTGGGCAGTTTAGCCAGGGACAGGTATTGCAGAGGTGGGAGAGAAGGAGGAGGAGTGGGGAGAAGGGATCTCGATTGTCAGGAACCAGCCCTCGGCTCAGGAAGTTTCAGGAGGAAACTGAGGGAAGCCACACAATTGTGATAGAGAAATCACAGCACAGGCTCACCGAGGCAGTGTGGAAGAGAGGGATAATGGAGGGAAAAGGGAAGCCCAGCCAGGAAATCATTTCTTTGTTACAGATGTTAAGCTCACGGCAGCAAGGGCGTGAATAGGCTCACAAGACCTGCGCATACACCTGCGCTGCAGATTGGAAGTCAGAGGAGGTGTTGAACCAAACTGCTCAAATACATTCAGTGAGGTACAACATAAACCAGAAACTCACTGAACGTGTACATCTGCTCTTCCCACCTCTCCCAGTGCAGGGAGGATGCTGAGGAGAAAGCAACGCTTCCAAGAGATGGGCTTGTGTTTCCTCCCCTCCTGCCACACACAGGCTGGCGCTGTCCCACTGAATACTTTGGGGCTAACACAAGGGTATTGTCTAAAAGTACTCCAGCTTCTTAGATAAGAACACACTGAAGATGTTAAAGTGATTCAGCACCACGTATCACTTTCCTGACCGCAAAATTCAGAACGTAAACTAGAAACAGGTAAAACAGGAGTTGCAAAGGAACAGGAAAACGCTCCAGAACACCATCAGAGTGGCTGTATCCGCCAGCTCAGGCCTCAGGTACAGCACAGTGACCAGTGCTGAGGAAAGGAGATGGCAGCGTGCAGGAAAGGAGACCTGAGCTTAAGGACAATGAGGTCCCAGGTTATTACACGGAAACCACAACAATGTGTGGTAGAAGCAGCAGTGAAGGACCTGTCTACCCAGCGTCCTTCCCCTGGCTGCTGGGACTAAACAAGCAACACAAGAAGCAACTTCCTGATCTGGTGTTCCCAGGCAGGCGGCCGGGACGCTGAGTGACAGCTCCCAGAGGTTCAGGGCCTGGCAAGCACTACAAAGAGCAGCCACCACAAAGAGGGAAAGCAGCGAGGCCAGCACAGGAAACAAGGACAAAGTGATCTTACTTTCATTAGGCAGCTCCTCCCGGTCCGCAGCATCGAGGGGGGCTGAGGCGCTGCTCCCACTGTCATCCAGAGTGAGGATAAGGGGAACATCATCATCCATGCTCACAGCCATCCTCTCCCTTCAGAGGTTCCTGCTCCAAGCACTTTAAATGATGCCTGTTTCAGTTCCACTTGTAACACTGATGTCAAAAACTCTCCCCAGGGATTCCTCCATCAGGGGTGTCTTCTATACGTAAGAATACAAAGGCATGTGGACCCATTTCTCGAGACCACAGCTCAGAAAGGATCTAGTGATTCGCTTTCAAAGGGCAGCACAGGATACCAGACCCAAGGGCAGGATTTACACCGAAGCTACACGCAGAAAGCCAGGTCCAGGCTGTTCCCGTCAGCGCACAGCTCGCAGCGCAGCATGGAAGCAAAAGAAAGTGCTTCTTGACAAACTCCTGAGCACTGGGCGCAGGAAGCGAGCGGGAGTGACGCATCCAGAGCCAGCATGATGCTAAGTGTCACCATCACACATGGCTCTGTCCCCTGCCATGCCAAAGCGCCTCAGCTCCAGGTGGGGAGGGGAAAGAGGCCGAGATGAGGCCGCGCACATGAAGGTCCCGGGGGTTTCCTACTGGGTGACGCCACTGGCACAAGGTCCCGGGTCTCTTTAAGAGCCGGAGGAAGAGAAAACTCCAGCAGGGCCTGGACACCGTCACGGGACGCTCCACAACCGGTGCCGCCGTCACAATCCCATCTCCATCACGGCGGAGGCCGCATCCCTTCAGCAACAGGCCGAGCCGAGTCCCCCCTCCCGGGGCACCGGACGGGAGGCTTCGCGGCGGACAACTCCCGGAGCTGCCGGGACCGCGGCCTGCGGGAGACAGCGACACCGAGACCGGGCTGGCACCGCGCTGTGGGGGCCCCGCTCCCGTCCTCAGCCCTCCCCTGGCCCCGCCGTCCCCCGCTCCGCACAAACCGGCTCCATCCCCTCCTCTCCTCTCCCCCCCCCTTCCCTGCGTAGCTCTCCCCGAGCNCCCCGCTCCCGTCCTCAGCCCTCCCCTGGCCCCGCCGCCCCCCGCTCCGCACAAACCGGCTCCATCCCCTCCTCTCCTCTCCCCCCCCCTTCCTGCGTAGCCCTCCCCGAGCAGCGCCTCCCGCCGCCGGACCTCAGGGACAGGGACGAACCCGGCCCCACCGAACCGGCGCCCGCTGCGACGCCTCTCCTCAACGCCCAGCCCCGCCCCGCCGTCTCTCATTGGCGGCGGGCAGCGCGGGTCTGTCCCTGCAACCAATCCACGCTCCGCGCACGCTTCGCCCCGCCCACCGCCGGCACTTGGGCCCCGTGGAGAAGAGCTGAATTATTCCCGCCTCCCTCCCACACGCGCGTTTGGCCTCGCCATTGGGTAGCGGAGCTGTCACTCCAGCCAGGCGGGGATGCTGATTGGCTTCAAGCTGCGGAGGTGGGAGGAAGGGGCGAGCTCTCGGAGAGCTGCCATTGGCTCTGCTGAGGACCCCGAGGAGCGGTCGCCTAGCAACGGTGCGGCGCGACGCCGGGCCCGGAGAGGAGGCGATGGAAGCGGTCGCCATGCTCCCGTGTCAGGCAGGCCGCTGCCCGCTCTAACGGCGATGCCCTGGCTCCTGCACATGGCGCTCGCTGCAGTGCTGATTCCAGCGGGAAGCAACCCTCCGCCAACACAACTGCGGCCACCGAGCAAGCAGCTTCCTCGCAGCATCGCCTTTGCCAGCACGGAGAGGCTGCGCGGTGCCCAGGACACAGCAGCGAGGCTGCTGCGGATGAGGTGAGGCGTGTGCTGAGAGTGCAGAGGGCACGCTGACGGCACACAGAGCCGCCTGTTAGAGCTGCCTGCGGCACAGCGAAGCTCAGCAGTCCTCAGGGTGATTGGTCCTTTGCTGGGAGACACGAGGCAAGGAGTCAGGGTTGAGTCAATGGTGCAGAGGGTGCTGAGCAGATGGGGGATGAGGACTAAGAGCAGCAGGACCGCATCAGTGGCACTGGAGAGGGTGAATCTGAATCACAGCATCATAGAACAGACAGGGTTGGAAAGCACCTTAAGATCACCTAGTTCCAACCCCAGCCTCATTTCATGCACATTTGGTGTTGGCTTCACACAAGCATCAGCCTCTTGCAGGCAGGGCAGCTCACAGCAGTAACGGAGCAGCTTTAGCTCACGTGATGGATGCACAGCTCAGTAGAACAAGAGGCAGGAAAGAGTCAAATGTGAGTGAGAACCACGGGACAAAATCCATACAACCCATTTATATTGTAAGCAACACGGTCCTTGTGGTGTAAGAGTGAGGAAGTTATCCACGGCTTAGATGTTGGGGCGGTTACCCCAGATTGCTGCTGACTTCCCTCAGTGGATCCCAGCCATCCATTCACTGCTAAGGAACTCTGGCTCTTGTGTCAATCCTTAACCCTCTTGTCTCCATCTAGTGACCAAATCACGCTTCGGTTTCTCTCCCAGCCCACTTGAGACACCTGCAGGTTTGTTTGGCACCGTGCTGGCATCCACATGAAGCTGAACAGCCTCAGCCCCATCAGCATCCCCTGATGCCCCAATTGCCTTCGTGTCCTTACCCAGCTGGACAGCGCGTGCACCAAGGCAGAGCTTGTCAGGGCTGGCTGAGAGGACACCAGAGCATGACAACACGACTCACTGTTTCACATTGAGCTCTCTTGCCTTTCAAAAGCAAGAACAACCTTCCTTGCCAGCAAGCTGGATCAGAAACACAGGCCCCTGGCCTACGCTCCCTTTGTGTGCTCAGGTGGCTCTAACCCCAGTCCTGCTGCTGCTTGAGATGGCAATAAAAGCATTCCTGGGGGCAGTGATGCCCTTAACCAGGCTGGGTTTGTCCTTGGGTGAATTTGAGGGAAGGGTTCCCTTTGTGTGGGAGTTACCAAGCTCCCAGTGACTTCCCTGCAGCCTCCCTGCCCATGGGAGCAGTCCCCAGGTCACCCAGCCCATGTCCTTTACGTGCCTCCCTGCCTGCATTCCCTCAGACCGAGCTGCACTCTCCCACCTCAGGAATGGACACGGAGGAGCTGCTCTGCTCGGCCAGCCTCTGGACACACTACCTGTGTGCAGATCACACTGCAGCAGCCCGTGGTCTGAACATGAGGCCCAGCAAGATTCACCTCGGGCCATTTATTTGGTGATGAGCGGGGTGTTGCTGTGAGAGCACCTCATGACCCTCAGTACAAGCTGCAGGATCACACGTTCACTCACGTCATCATAAGCTGCTGAAATCCCTGTGGCAAATCCTTCTCCATCACAAACCCCATCCAGCCCAGGGGCATCCCACCAGCAGCAGGACGCAGGGTGATGCCAGTCCTCACCTTCTCCCTCCTTGCCAGAGGAGACCATTAAAGCGTTGATGAAAGGCCAGCAGAGAGCCATCAGGATGGAGCGCGTCCTGTGCACAGGGGCTGAGGGATTGGGGCTCGTTCAGCCTGGAGCAGGGATGGTTTTGGGGGGCTTCAGAGCAGCCTGTACCTGCGAAGAGGAGGTGACCATGAGGGCTGAGCCAAGCTCTGTGCAGAGCAGAATGAGAACGGACACAAACTGGATCAAGGAAGGCTCTGCCTGGGTATCAAGGGAAACTTTTCACCCCAAGGACTATCAAGCAGGGGTCCGAGGTTGTGCCTGCCCCTCTGTCCTTGAGGGTTTCCACACCTCACTGAGCAGGTTGGACTAGAGATCTCCTGCAGGGCTGTTGAGCATGAGTGATGCTGTGACTGTACACATGAGGGACCATGAAGCAGGACTCCTCTCCCCATCAGGGCCCTCAGACCTTACCTGCCCCTGTGGCACCCACTGCACCCAGCTCCATCCCTGCCTGTCCCCACCGTGCTCTGCTATAGCAATACCTGTGCCTGGTCCTTCTCCTGGACTCCATGCTGCAGGCAGTCCTATCTCCTGCTGCTCCAACTTCCCAGCTGGACTTCCCGGTCAGAAGGAACCTGACCCATTACCGCACCTCTGATGACCGCTGGGCAGTCACTGGAAGCTGCTGTCACCACCGAGGCTGTCCCACTCCGGTGCTGCAGGACTGTGCCCCGCACAGGGAGCTCACTGCTTGCTTGGCGCTGCGGGCACACACGGCTCCCAGCACACAGCACCCCCATCCTTCATTTCCAGCCATGGAAAGGCGCAGGGTCCCCATGCACTTGCCCATCAGGAGGTCTTGAGGAGGCATCCAGAGGGCACATCCGGCTTCACTTCCAGGGAGGCCTGGCCTTGCAGGTACCCACTGCCGTGCTGCTCCTGGCCAAAGGAGGCCCGGACACACGCTGTGACCGACCCAGCCCTCGAGGGGCTGTCAAGGGACCCCTGTTTTTACACCTTCCTGGCTCGGGGTTGTCCAGAGCCTGGCAGGGCCCATCCGAGGGGGTGCTTGGCCAGCCCAGAGACCGGGGTCGAGCTCTGCCTGCGGAGCTCGGCTCTCCCTCAGGACACTTCCACACACAGGATGCGTCCCGGCCCGCTGCCTCCAGTGGGGGGGCAGCGCTTACCGGGGAGCCCCTGCAGCAGCGGGAGAGGCCAGGCTGGGCTCGGGGGGCAGGCGGAGGGCTCCAGAGCAGCGCCTGGAGCTTGGCTACATCTTCCTTGGTGACGCGAGGGGCGGCGCGGGCCGGGCCGAACAGGGACTCATCGCAGAAGGAGGGAGCGTGGCCTCTGAGCCTGCGGGACACAGGAACCATGCAGCAGGACCGGGCACCGCACACAGGGGAGCATCAGAGCCACCCAGGAGCCTCCTGAGGGTCACCCGCCCACCCCTGGGTCCTGAATATAGAGACTTAGCCATAGGCAAGGCTACAGGGATTCCTGAGCGAGGGTTTTACTGCGCACAGAGGACACAGAGAGCTGCAACACCAGGACCAGGTGGCTTCTCTCAAACCAGTGCAATGCCTCCTGTTGATGAGCCTTAGAAATAGGTAAATGGCTGTGAAAGAAACAGCTCAAGGAGCCTCTCAGGGTTGGAAATCAGCCCATACACGGACATGCAGTTAACCTGGGAAGAGTTCATCAGAGACTGCAGTAACAGGACAAGGGGTGATGGGTTCAAACTGAAACAGGGGAGATTTAGGTGGGATTTAAGGAAGTTCTTCTGCTCTGGAGCCAGGCTGAGAGAGCTGGGCTGGGGCAGCCTGAACAAGTGAAGGCTCCTGAAGGGGACACCTGAGAGCAGCTCCAGGGCCTAAAGGGGCTGCAGGAAACCTGGAGAGGGGCTTGGGACAAGGGCCTGTAGGGCCAGGCCAAGAGGAATGGCTTGAACCTGCCCGAACAGGGGAGACTGAGCTGAGCTCTGAGGCAGAAGCTGTTCCCTGTGAGGGTGCTGAGGCGCTGGCACAGGGTGATGGCCCAGAGAAGCTGTGGCTGCCCCATCCCTGGCAGTGCTCAAGGCCAGGTTGGACACAGGGGCTTGGAGCAAGCTGCTCCAGTGGAAGGGATCCCTGCCCGTAGCAGGGGTTGGAACTGGATGGGCTTTAAGGTCCCTTCAACCCACCCCAAGCTGTGACTCCATACTCGCACACACATCCCGATGTCCATAACTAACGGGAGTTCCCAGAAAAGCCCCGGGATATTTCTCCCCAAACGACCCCCAGCGACCACTCCTCCCATTCACCCGCATTACGCCTTTCTTCACCCCAACGACGGAGGAACGGGAGCGGACGGGCATTCCACGGCGTTATAACGTCTCTAATGAACACACATCACCCATGAGCCGCCTCCGGAGCGATGCCGCACGCACCCGGTACCGCAATACAGGGTGTGGGGCGGGTACGGGTACAACCGTGCCTATAGAACGACACCCGCAGCCCTCGGGGCCCCCGCTCACCTGCCCTGGCTGCTCGGCCTGCACCGGGGACCGGGGGGATCGGCCCATGGGGGAGCGAATGCGGGCGGCGGGGCACGGGCAGAAGCGGGGCTCCCGAATAGGGACTCGTCCACGAACGATGCCCGAGGGAGGCGGCGGCGGCGGCGGCACCGCGGTAACGGGGCACCGCCAGCTACACGCATGGACCCCGTTCCGCTCCGCTCCGCCCCTTCCGGTTCCCGGAAGGGGCGGAGCGGAGCGGAACGGGGTCCATGCGTGGGGTAGTTCCGCTTCCGCCGCCGTTACCGACTATGGCCCCTGCGCGCGCCCGCCGGCGGACCCGGGATGCGGCGGTAACCGGGGGGGGGGGGGGCGTGGAG
>NDXB01007510.1:208382-219053 GCA_002631895.1 Agapornis roseicollis | reverse complement strand
GGGAGGGCAAGCCAGGGGGGTTGAGTGAGTGAACGAGCTGCGTGGGTTTAAACCACGACACCAGGACACTGAGGGAGATGATTCTGCACCTCTGCTCTCATGAGACCACGCCTGCAGTGCTGTGTTCAGTTCTGAGGCCTCCAATGTAAGTACATGGACCTATTTGAGCAAACAGAGAGGAGGGCCACAGAAATTAATAGAGGGCTGCAACACTTTTCCTGTGAAGACAGGCTGAGAGATTTGGGCTTGTTTAGCCTAGAGAAAGAGAAGGCTCCAGGAAGATCCCATAGTAGCTTCCCACTGTCTGCAATATCTCTGTTCTACTGTTGTAGTGCTCATGTGCTTGAAAGTACAATGACCTGCAAACTGGTTTTCAAATGGGTCTTTAAAATCCCCTTTAGTAGAGGAAAACTTCAGAAATATAGGTGTTCTGTAGTAATTCTATCATCTATGTTCATAATCTCCATCTGGTACCTACCTCACTTCTCTGTTTAGATGTCTTACCAATGAGTAGACTAAGGAATATCCACACTATCTGCATAAATATCTGATGTGGATGCTCTAACTTCTTTTCCACTCCATTGTCCCTCAACCTCTTTGTTACATGATGCTACTACCTTTCTTTTGAAAATATTGTCTTTCTACTGACTATGTAAGCTTCTTCAGTCTTCTCAATGATCTTAAAATAATTAGATTTGGTGTCTAATAATCTTAATTCCCAAATTATTACAATAAGCTTCATGTAGGATTAAAGAAAAGGTTACAGTTTAAACTGTGTCTGTGATTGAGTGCAGATGCCTTGTGTAAATAAGTTTGTGTAATAAGATCCCTTATTGAATTCCTGTATTTAACGTATTTCCCCCCCTTTTTTTTTTTTCAGATTTTTTTTAGAATCAGACATTGGAGATACTTTTTTTTTTTTTGTAAGGACTGAGAAACATTATTTCTCAAAGCTGATACAGTTCTTTAAAATGTCTTTTATTGCAGAAGAAACACTTGAAATATGCCTATGGATATGAGGAATGACCTGGATAGCAATGGTGTATGATGACAATGCAATCAATTGTAGGTGTTAGGTTTTAATATAGAAAAAAGTTATCAGTCTCTTTGGCAAAATGAAGTTTGACATATGTTTTTAATCAGCAGGGCTAGGAATACCAAGGTCAAAGAAGACTGAAATAATTTTGAAAGCTTCTGGTTTTAGAATTTGTTTCTTTCCAAATTTACATTCTTAATACTTCATATAATCCTGTGCTAAAAGGAACTTAAACTTTCTAGAAACTTAATTCAGCTGATTCATTTTGGAGAATACTTTAATTGTTTTGTGTAGGATATAATCTCCCATGTAAACCTCATGAAGTTCAGTAAGGCCAAGTGCAAGGTCCTGAATTTAGGTTAGGGCAATCCCAAACACAGATACAGGCTGGACAGAGAATAGATTGAGAGCTTAAGGAGAAGAGAAGGCTCTGGGGAGACCTTACAGCAGCTTCCAGTACTGAAAGGGGGCCTACAGGAAAGATGGAGAGGGACTTTTTACAAAGGCATTTAGGGATAAGACAAGGGGGAATGGCTTTAAACTGAAGAAAGGCAATTCTAGATCAGATGTAAGGAAGAAATTCTTTACTATGCTGGTGGTAAGACACAAAAACAGGTTGCCCAGAGAAGCTGTGGGTGTCCCATCCCTGGCCAGGTTCTACTATTCAAGGCCAGGACTACTATTTTCTTGGCTGCCAGCTGATCAGCTGTGCTTCCCTATGAAAAAAAATTCTACGTTTGTGAAGCTCAGAGGTTAAAAATCTCTCTTAATTTCTTTGAAACTATTACCACAAAGAGAGGTTTAAAAAAAAAATAAAAAAAGAAGAGGAAAGCCTCCCCCAGGCTTTTGTTATTCTGGACTGCAGTGTGTCCTGAAGTTACTTCTGCATTGCACATTTTTAATGTATTTCAAAAGTACAGTTAAGTATATTTAAATGATAATAAGCAGGATAAATTGCAGATATATTCCAGTTAACAAAAAATATTTGTCCATTGTTTTCTTTTCTATTTAGAAACATAGCAATTCATGCTCTGTATAATCTAAATCATACATTTTCATTAAATATATTCTACCACCAGGATTACACTCAAAGCACGGTTGCTTTTCCTTGTGTACTGTAGCCTCCTAGCACTTCAGTGGTCACAGTGTAAATATTGCTTGTTTGCTTGCCATTAGGTTTGTCAGACAGGTCATTGCTCTGAAGCAGGAATGGTGATTGATGCACTGCTCTGAAGTGATGGTTGCAGTATTGAAAATGAAGATAAACTGGAAAACATACTTCCTATGTAGAAAAAAATGTTTTCCAGTTTATCAGAATATAGTTAAAAATCATAGGACAGACCATTAGCTTGTTTAAAGAGGCTGAATATTTATAGGTAAGGTATGATTTCTTGAAATATGTTTTTATTTTGAGCAGCTTCAATTTTTTTTCTGGGGTGAATTAAAGAAAACCCAACCACATAACATCCTTCCCACATCTAGTTTTCTATTCTTTTTATACTAGTTTGTTACAACTAAGTTTTTATGATTTTTTTTTTATACTCAAAGATTCATAGTAGTAAAACAATTATAAACCTAATTATTGCTTCAGGAAAGGATGTTTACTTTGAGAACAAGAAAACAAGCCTTCAAACTCAAATAAGGCAAAACCCCCCAACTTACTATTTTTACCTTTGTGTTCGCCGTCACCCTGAGGTTTTTTTGTTCTCCTGGGCTGAGATCAAACGATAAATGAACCAAAATACACTGACACATAACTGACTACAGCATTGCTAACAAGGATATAGGAGATCTTCATAGATTGCTGTAAGATAACCTTAGGGGCACTTTATGTCACTGAAATAGAGAACAGAGTTAAAAGTCTTCATTGTGAAATATATATATATATAAAAGATACTTAGTACACCTATTTTTGAGTACTGCATATGGAAAACATATTTTTTTGCTTAGTAATATATATAGTAGAATGCATTGTCTCTTTTTTTAAACTAATTTACATTGTTTACTAAGATGGAAATATAAAATTTTTTTGCTTGGCACTTGAGGGAATGAGATCTCTAGGATTTGAAATTTTTGGCATTCTTACTGCATTTTGCTTTCTAAATGGACATGCAGTTGGAAAATGTCTCTCTTAATACGATGAAGGCTAGCTCTTAGGGATGTGAGAGGAGAGCCTGGGTAACACCACATACAGTAATTCTTTCTGACTTTGCAAGAAGTATTTTATAATCACAACAATAAAGCATTTATTTCACTTTAAGTTCACTCTAAGATTGCAATCACAGTACATTCAAGCTGAAGAATTAGCTGCTAATATCTCTCTGACCCAAGGGAGGTTAAGCTGCTTGTTTTCTAACTTCCATTTCTACAATGCATGGATTAGCTACACCTTAGAATAGGGCTCAGCGCTGACTGTAGGTCCATGTGACATATCAGCATGTACACTGAGATGGATTTCCCTTTCTCATTAAAGATTTTGTAAGTGTCTTCATGGTTTGTAGTGTCTTTATTCATTGTTGAAATGAGTGTGTTCTCTGCATTTTAGAAGCAGCTTTTTCTCTTTTCCTCACAAATACATATCCTTAAAACACTATGAAGGACTGCTGCAAGTTAATTAAAAAAAAAAAAGTGCAAATAAAATGGGATTACAAAATAGGTATACTTTCTCCTACATACACCTGCATAAGCTTACCTGTCAAAATTGTATGGAAGCGCTTAAGAATATTATACATAGTAGAAGTAGGTAGTATATACACTAACACTGTCCAGTGCTTTCCAATAGACTACTTTACTAATGTGGTCTCTGTATTTGGAGTGATTTTTAGTTTCTCCCCTTTACATTATGAGAACAGAAGCTTGTGACAACATCTTTTAGTAGGAAAGTGCAAAACTTCAAAATTACTAAATACTTTCTTTTAATGCATCCATATATTCATTATGAAACAGTGATTCAGACCGCACATTTTCTCAGGAGCTAGTACTTCTCTCAAGAGTAGTCCTATTGTCCTTTCTAGGAAACTGCCCAGTCTAACTCATAATTCAATTGTTCATATCTAAGTTCAGCCTCAAGAGCTAATCAAACCATTTGGCTCCAATTAGCACCATGTCTGCTATTGTGTGGTTTCTATGCCCCATCTCCTCAATACAGAAGTAGGTTGATTGTAATGTTGTTTTCCAGAATCTGTGCAATCAGTATTGGAGCTGCTAAATGAAGCAGTTGCCTAGCAAACAATGAAGCAAAATCAATGCAAACCTCTTAAATGTTTTCATTTTACCAATCTTGCTTTTCTCTAAAAAGACTTTCTTGTGCAAATATTTATCAGTTCTGATTTTTCATCATCAGATAGTCGCCTTTGATGCCATATGTCTTAAAATGACCATTACATAAGGACACCTTATATTATTGTATTTAAAGAATAATTAAACCTTTTATTTTTTTTAATATCTAACCCTAAGGCTTTTGTAACAAAAATGAGATTTTTTTTTCATGAAGATAATTAAGATTTTAATATTTATAAATTAATTTCAAAGAGGTTTCCTAGAATTCCTTGTTCTAGAAGTGAGGTACTTTTCTCTGTGGAGAGTCTTTTGTATCCACACTATTTCTTTAAAATACCATTAGAGAAGAGTATCTTCACAGTCTTTAAAAAAAAGAGAATTTCTGTTCCTAGAGAACAAAAACCTATAGGGTGTACACTTTTTTTGGTTTACCAGTTCCCTAAAAAATAGACTTATTTTCATACATCTAGTAAGCTGTCAGTTAAAGTCAATAAACGCAATAGTAGGGATCTGTGTCTGTATTGCTAACCTAAAATGTATTGTAAAAGCAATACAGAAGTCCAAGCATTACACTAGAAGTGATAGGGCTAGATTTTTTTGTAATAAAATATCATTATTCATGGCACTTCTAAAAAATTACACTTACAGAAGGAAGGCAGGTGTGATGTAGAAGTTCCACTAATCAGCCTGAACCTAATGTAGTGAAATTAGTTACAAAAAAGGGAAGTGAAAATCAGCTATACAGGTCTCAAAGCATCCTGTACAGAAAGACAAATTTATTAACCGCCAAAGATTATCATGAAATTTTTTGTGTCAACTATGAGGTATATTTTGATTTCTCTTTAAAGGCAATTGTGAGGTGAGAGTTAATGGTACTCTTTTCTCTTTGAGAACATAAAGTAATCTGCTTTTACTCCATCCCTGAAAAGCTATGTGGTTGCTTCATCAAACATCATGATTTGAACTAAGAGAGGAGAGATTGTGGAAATCTGCTCCAGATGAGCTATTAGGGTCAAAGAATGTACAGAACCCGCCCCAGCATTTCTGATCACAGATCAGACAGAATTCTCTCATTTGAACACAAATCTACCAAAATACTTATGCATGGGAGATGAAGCCAAAAGATGCCTGCATCTGTTGAAGTGCTTTGCTGGCTCAGGACCAGAGAGGCTGGCCAACCTTTGCTTGCTACATTGATTTCATGCTAACTGTCCATATGTTTATAGAGAGCTATTCTTCCTGGAATGCCTCAAAATGTTTTACATTACAAGCTATATAGAAAGAAATTGCTTTGGCCAGTTCTGCAGTACATTTGTGAGGTAGTATGCTGCAGTTAATAGAGCACAGCCACACTAAAATTGCTTAGGACAAAAGCATAAGAATGCCAAGTCTAATTGAAAATGCAAAGGACAATGAAGCAGAGTTTAATCACTTGAGCTGAAATTTAGCCAGGACATCAGAATTAAAAATTTATTCTTAGGAAGCTTTCTTAACTTTCTTAATAAGCATTAGAGGTACAGGGTATTTCTGAAGTATTTGCCTGTACACATTCTCTTGAATTTACATTGAATTCAAGCAGTTCCCTCTTAGCATTAACATACTGATAAGCTACAAGTTAAAGGTTACTATCTTTATATGGCAAGGTGTTATGCCTGAAGACAAGTTATTCACACCTAAAGTACTGTGTTTCACATAGCATATAGAATGCTGTTGGAATTCAGGCTACGCAACCAAGTTATTAGAGACTTGGCACAGAAATCATAGAAAATAAGAACAAAGAGAGTATATACTCTTCAAAGACATTCTAGTCTATGTACTATCTTTGTGTTTTCTGCATGTAGTGGATACAAAGGTACAGGTATGGATCAGTGACAATAACAAACCCAGTATACCTTATTATGTATGGGTGGGTAGGTGCTTAGGTGATGATACCTGACTGCTTGATCCTTCTTCCATAGAGGTGTTTCCTTACCTGGCTCACAGCTCCCTGTTGTAACCACCTATGAAATCCAGCTATCTTTCTTGGCACTGTCTATAACTTCTGCCAGATCCTCATGCTGTTACCTCATAGTTACAGCAATTTGTCATGTATTATCCAGTAGTCTGCCATGTCCTGTTCAGTTAACATAACCTGGAGGGCCAAGCTATCAGCTTGGTGAGTTGCCTGCAGCCATAACACATTTTCTGTGCAAGAAAAACCAATTGGTCTACCGGAGAAGCAGAATTTATGAAGCTGATTGTAAGAGCTTCTAGTGCAGGGAGATCATTTGGCAAAGACCTATTTCAAACTTCAGAAATATGACCACAGACTTAAAGTTCACAATTACTTCATATAAATGAAAAACCAATGAATGTAACTTTAATCTGTGTCTCTAAATATGTTTTATGGTGATCTAATGGTAGAGAAAGAATGCATAAAAAGGGGGGGGGTGAGGAGGGTAGGAAGGAGAAAGCCCACAAATCTCCAGTAATTATTCATCTTCATCATGTTAATAAGATTAGTGTGAAAAGGTTTTTGGTGAGTATCACCTACAGCTGGGCTTCTGAACTTCACCTAAAAACAATGGGAATTTCTGTCTTTAAAGTTGCTCAACAAGGAGTCTTAAACAGGCAGAGCAATCTGCAGGATGGTTACAGAGTATGACAACAACCAGAGAGGATTCAGAAAATCTGATGGGGTTAAGTTAGAAATTTGAGGCATAGAGAAAAGTGAATTAAAAATAGTATGAGGTCATAAGATGGGTTGTGGTCATGAGCTAGGAATTTGTTCTAGAAAGCATTTCAATATTTAGGATGGGAGAATTTAAAAGCTAAGTGTTAATGGCAGAGTCATAGGTTGGTTAGTTTTTGAAAGCATGAAGAATTTGGGATTTTTGGATATCTATAAATATAATCCTAGTTTGGAATTTGGTGATTCACACAAGACCATCTCATCCGCCCTGAGGAGACTCGGCGCGGCTTTTAAACCGACCCCGAGCACACTGATGGGGACTTCATTTCCCAGCCTGCCTTGGCTGGAAGGAGGCTGGAAGGAGGAGACTCGGCGGGGCTTTGCTTCTTGTATTTAAGGCTAAGAACTTCCAGGGAGCACGGCAACAGGAGTAGGCTAACAGGGTCGTAACTGGACTATAGTGAGGCAGTTTGCGCGGCAGTTCGTGCAGGCAGGGCAAGCAGGCAGGGTTACAGGTTTCCTGCTAATAAGGCTAGTCTGCTGTTTGCTCTAATTCAGTTAATTGCCTGGTTTCTCAGGGCTTTTGGCAGTGATGGTTTCTACGCGTTCAAAACCTGTACTGAGTGTGAGTGTAGGTAACCTAATGGAACCCTCCAAAAAGGATGTGTCTGTACAGACCCCTTCCTGTGCAGAGTGTTTGAGCTTATCGGCAGTACCAGGAGCAGAAGACATTTCCCTGCGGTGCGAACAGGTAAGCAATCTCCTCTCACTGGTGGCTGAGCTGAAGGAAGAAGTTGAAAGACTAAGGAGTATTAGGGAAAGTGAAAGGGAAATAGACTGGTGGAGTTCCACTCTTGAAAACTTGAGGGAGGCTCACCAGCAGTCAGAAGACTCCCGTGCCTCCAACTGCCAAGAAAAAGGAGGGCACCTGGTTGATGAAGAGGATTCAAAATGGGTCACTGTTTGGAGAGGTAATAATAACAATACCTCCCGACCCCCATCACCTACAGATACCACTTCAGAACAGGTATGAGATCCTGGAACTGGATGATCTAGAGGGTCAACCAGGCAATTTAGAAAACAATAATATACCCAGTGAGCCTCCCAATGCTTCATCTGTAGGACGAATCATCACCTCTAATGTCAAAAAGAAAAGAAGGGTAGTTGTGGTGGGGGACTCGCTTCTAAGGGGAATGGAGGGTCCCATATACTGACCGGACCCAACCCACAGGGAGGTCTTCTGCCTCCCTGGGGCCCGGATTCGGGAGATCACTGAGAAACTCCCCTGGGCTGATTCAGCCCTCTGATTATTATCTGCTGCTGATAGCCCAGGCTGGCAGTGATGAGATTGAGAGGAGGAGTGTTAGGGAAATTAAAAGGGACTTTAGAGCACTGGGTCGAATCATTGATAGAGCAGGAGTGCAAGTGGTGTTTTCCTCAGTCCTTTTGGTAGCAGAGAGATTCAATGAAAGGAACAGGAGAGCCCACATCATCAACAAGTGGCTCAAGAGCTAGTGTCATCGGGAAAACATTGGATTCTTTGACCATGGGACAACCTTTATGGCACCTGGGCTGCTGGATGCAGATGGGTTGCATCTCTCAGTTAAGGGCAGAGGAATTTTTGCTCATGAGCTGGCAGAACTCATTGAAAGGGCTTTAAACTAGATTTGAAGGGGGAAGGGGATGCAGATGGGCTGCCTGGGAGCAGGTCCAAGGGTAATCGGCCTGGCTTGGTGGTGAAATCGGTGGACATGCTGAGATGTATGTATACTAATGCACGGAGCATGAGCAACAAGCAAGAAGAGCTGGAAGTCACGGTGCAACAACGTGGCTATGATGTAGTCGCCATCACAGAAACATGGTGGGACGAGTCAAATAGCTGGAACACTGCACTGGATGGCTACAAGCTCTTCAGAAGAGGCAGAAAAGGGAGAAGAGGTGGAGAGGTGGCCCTATATATTAGGGAGTCTTAGATGTTATAGGTATTGACACTAATGATGATGAAGTTGAATGCATATGGGTAAGAATCAAGGGGAAGTCCGGCAAGGCTGATATCTTATTGGGGGTCTGTTATCGTCCGCCCAACCAAAAAGAAGTGGACAACTTGTTTTATAAGCAACTGGAGAATGTTTCTGGATCTTCAGCCCTTGTTCTTGTAGGTGACTTCAACCTACCAGATATATGTTGGGAACTTCACACAGCATAAAAAATGCAGTCCAGAAAGTTTTTAGAGTGTGTGGAGGATAACTTTCTGTCACAGCTGGTGAGCGAGACTACCAGGGGAGGGTCTATGTTAGACCTGTTGTTTGGTAATAGAGATGGACTGGTGGGTGATGTGGAGGTTGGAGGCCGCCTGGGGCACAGTGATCATGAAATTGTAGAATTTTCAATACTTAGTGAAATCAGGAGGAACATCAATAAGACCTTTACCTTTGGCTTCTGGAGGGCAGATTTTGACATGTTAAGGAGGCTCATTCGGAATGTTCCTTGGGAAACTGCCCTTAAAAACAAAGGAGTTCAGGAAAGATGGGTGTGCCCCAAACCAGAGATCTTGAGGGCACAGGAAAAGTCTGTTCCTGTGTGCCGGAAGATGAGCTGACGGGGCAAGCGTCTGGCCTGGATGGGTAATGAGGTTATGAAGGAACTCAGAAATAAAAAGAAGGTGTATCATCTTTGGAAGGAGGGCAGGGTTTCTCAGGGAGTGTTTCAGGAGGCTGCTAGGGCATGTAGAAAGAAAATTAGGGAGGCCAAAGCTCAGCTTGAACTTAAACTGGCAACTTCTGTAAAGAATAATAAAAAAAGTTTTTATAAATACATTAATGGTAAAAGGAAGGGTAAGCCAGATCTTTGCTACTTATTGGATGAGGCAGGAAACTTAGTAACTAAAGATGAGGAGAAGGCAGAAGTGCTTAATGCCTTCTTTGCCTCGGTTTTTAGTGAGAAAGTGAGTCCTCAAGATAACTGTACTTTGGGGTTGGTAGGTGGTGTTAGGGAGCAGAATGGTCCTCTTGTTATCCAAGGAGAAGAAGTTAGAGAATTGTTGAGGAACCTGAGTGTTGATAAATCAATGGGACCAGATGGGATCCAACCCAGGGTGGTGAAGGAGATGGCAGATGAGCTTGCAAAGCCACTCTCCATCGTTTACCAACAGTTGTGGCTCACTGGAGAGGTTCCGGATGATTGGAAACTGGCCAATGTGACGCCCATTTACAAAAAGGGTAGGAAGGAGGATCCTGGGAATTACAGGCCAGTTAGCCTGACCTCGGTACCGGGAAAGTTAATGGAAAAGTTCATCCTGAGTGCTATTAAGCAGCACTTAAGAGATGGCCAGGGTATCAAACCCAGCCAGCATGGGTTTACAAAGGGTAGGTATGTTTGACCAACCTGATTTCCTTTTATGATCAGGTGACCCCCCTGGTGGATGTGGGAAGGGCTGTGGATGTTGTCTCTTTGGATTTCGGCAAGGCCTTTGACACTGTCTCCCATAGAATACTCCTGGAAAAGCTGGTGGCTTCCGGCTTGGACAGGAGCACTCTTTGCTGGGTCAGGAACTGGCTAGATGGTGATGAGAGAGTGATGCGTCCAGCTGGAGGCTGGTCACCAGTGGTGTCCCTCAGGGGTCTGTGCTGGGACCAGTTTTGTTCAATATTTTTATTGATGACATGGATGAGGGTATCCTTCATCA
>NDXB01007510.1:191039-202857 GCA_002631895.1 Agapornis roseicollis | reverse complement strand
ATTTCTCTTTTTTTTTTTTTTTTTTTTTGATACTTGTTACTGTATTATCATTTCTATATAAGTACTCTTATGGAAAATACAAAGGTTAAATTTGTGCATCTCATCTTCAGTGGAATATTTACCTCTATTTGCCTCTGATGTGATTTGTCTCTTTTTTTTTTCTGAGGCTTTGTTATTTTTCTGATGATACCTGATCCAGGATTTCCCAGAAAAAAGCATATTATTCATCATTTCTTGGGACAGTGTGCATGCTGAGCATTTCAAAGTTGTATCCTTAATCAGTGCTTGAAGCAGCACAAAATTTTAAGAAATCTGAGTGGTTGGCTCAGACTTATTTGGTCAAAGTCTTTTGTGTTCTGGGATGTATGACAATCAGGGACTATTAAAAAACAAAACAGGATTCTGGCTGTGGAACTCCTGTGAGTGGAACAGATTGTTCTAATTGTCTTCGATTGTTCAGCTTTCCTGGTAATTTCCCCTTGTTCATTATCATGCAACACATCTTCTGAGGTATATACTCTGTCTTCATGCACCAAGTTTTCCTGTTTTGCTTTGGTCTGTTTTGTTGGGTTTTTTTTTCTTTTTGGATAATTTAATCTACAGAACCATCCAGATATGTACATGTTTATCCTGATTTCTACACCTTTTTAATTCTTCCAATTAACTTTTAGCTGTAGAGCACAAGTTTAATAAGAGTACCCTCTTTCACTCGAGCCCAGTGGTACTCTGTTTTGTATACGAGGATTTAAATGTAGAGAAACTCCACTTGATGCATTTTTTCCTTCACTTGTTTGCTTTTTTTCTAAAAGTGCTTACAGGGAGAGAATTAGGTTGATTATGGGTCACTTAAATGTACTTGAATTCCAGTACAAAGTACAGTGAGTCTGTTTCTATGTTTTCTCTTAGCTGATAAACAAAAATATAATTTAAAAGAACCTGCAGGTAAAACCATAGGGTGCCCTGTTCCGTATACCTTCTATATCTTCCCTCTCGAACAATAGGCCACCTTCTGTTAATAGCTGAGACATATGTTGGTACATGCGAGGAGCTGGATAGATCGTCCCTCAGTTGTTTGAGATCCTGGGACAGTTTTTCTACAGCTGAGACGATGGAATGGGTGAGATTGTCTTCAAACTCTCGGAGTTTATGAATTATTTCATCCACTGTTGGTGGTATTATGTCATTCCAGGTTATTGTCGCCAATGAATGGGCATATGATGACAGTGCATTCCATGTAAGTTTTCGCCACATGGGTCATGTACATTCAACTTCATCTGGGTCTATGGGTGTATCCCCGTTATTTGGCTTAATGTGATAGATCATCTCTATGATGGCCGATTCCCTCAGAGACCGGATGCTTTTGTCTATAGTAGTCCACTTGACTGAATGACTCATAACATCATCCTTGTATGGAAACCTTTCTTTCACAGCTGCCAAGAGCCATCTCCAAAGACTGAGGGACCCTCTCTCTCTTGCAATTGCTTTGTCAATTCCCCTTTCTCTAGCAAGTGATCCCAGCTGCTTGGCTTCTGTACCTTTTAGTTCATGACCATCAGCCCCATTGTCCCAGCATTGGAGCAACCAGGTGATAATGTGCTCCCCTGGTTGACGAGTGAAATCTTTTTGCATATTCTGTAGCTCGGTTGATGTCTAAGGTTGAGAAGTCGCCCTTTCTTCTTCTTCTTCTTCTTCTTCTTCTTCTTCTTCTTCTTCTTCTTCTTCTTCTTCTTCTTCTTCTTCTTCTTCTTCTTCTTCTTCTTCTTCTTCTTCTTCTTCCTCTTCCTCTTCCTCTTCCTCTTCCTCTTCTTCTTCTTCCTCTTCTTCCTCTTCCTCTTCCTCTTCCTCTTCCTCCTCTTCCTCTTCCTCCTCTTCCTCTTCCTCTTCCTCTTCTTCTTCTTCTTCTTCTTCTGGATTTTGCACTTGTTCAGTGGTGAGATTCCAAAGTACTGGAGGGGCCCACTGACCTAAATGCTTGCCCATACTGTCCCACACACCCTGCCACTCATGGGTGTCCAGCCTCGGGGAAAATTGGTTGGTCTGCCCATATCGTTGTCTAAAGATAGACAAGACCCAAACCTGACTCTGGTTAACCCTTGAGATCAGACCAAATGATCATGAGCCAAACATAACCTGTATGCGTCCCATCATGGTGATCGCCATCACTATCAGCAAACAGGTCTCAACAGTATTAAAAGGCCATTCAAAATCCCCAAAACTCTCAAAGGATGCTGTAAATCGTCTGGGGGGAGGACTGAAAGGGTAAAAGAGTTTTCTCCTTCACAGGTTGACCACCCCAGAAGGAGAAAAAAGAAGTGTAATTGCCAAACACTGTTATTATATACCTCCCAAAGTATAAAGGTGGTGACTACACTGGGAACATATACCAGATCAATTTCATGATCAATGACTCTATGGTATTACAAGTCATTATTATAAAATACAATGAGACAAAAACCTTAGTCCAAGCCCCCCTCCCAGATAAACACCAACACAGGAAATATCGGCTGTACATAAGGTATGATATCCTGAGACCGTGAGATCAAGAGGAAAAACCTCGAGAGCCAATAAATCAGCATTGTGACGAGTGACTCCCAATCCGGTCAGATTTGTTGTTATCTTAACCCTTCGTGCCCCACGTTGGGCGCCAAAAAGAACTGTTGTAGTTTGAACCCAGCCAGGCAGCACGTTCACTTGCTCACACCCCACACCCCCCCCTTTTTTGCCCTCCCCTCCTTCCTCCCCGCTCCCGGAGAGATGGGGAGGAGAATTGAAGGAATGCAACTCCCACAGGTTAAGATAACAGCAATCCAGTAACTAAGGTATAACACAAATCACTATTGCTATCACCACTAATAATAACGATAAGGAAAACAAGGGAAGAGGGTACGATACCACCCGCCGAAAATAAGCTTGACCGGAAAGTCCTGTGTCCTTCCGAGTAACTCCCAGTTGTTTTCTGGACATGACATGCCATGGTATGGAATACTTTCCTGGCCAGCCTGGGTCCTGTCCCTCCTTCCTCCCGGCCTCCCCTCCTCCCCGGCAGAGCATGAGGCTCACGAAGTCCTTGGTCAGGGCAAATATTGCCCAGCAACAACCAAAACCACCGGTCCTATCAGCCTTGTTCCCAGGCCAAATCAAAACACCAGCTACTAAGGAGAAGGAAAAAACTGACTGCAATTGCTGAACCCAGGACAATGTTGAATAAGAAAATCATTTACAGAGCACATATAAGAAGACATTTGTGTATGCTTTTACATTTCCTTTAAAAATTTTCTGTCAGAATTAGGAAACAACATGATATAGGGAATTGCTGAAACCTAATTCATGAGTTTCCATCTTACCACTGCTCTGGAAATACCCCAAACCTCTCTGCTAAACAACCTCATAGCAGATCCAATAGCCCACAAGTCTCCATTGTCTCTTAAGAAACCTGCTGTGTGTATCATTTTGGGAAAATGACAAATCAGATTTCATTAGAAAATGTCACACATGAAATAACATTAGAAAACATCAGCCAAAACCCAATTGAATAATATTATCCTATACTTTATAGAAACACCATTTTGGGAATAGCTTTCTCCTAAGTGAAATAAAAACTTACTTGTCTGTTGTGCTAAATAAGGCCTACTGGAATAGAACTAGTAGGAACTAGTTAGCTCAGTGACATACTTCGTGCATTCTGAAACTTCCAATTAACATGGATCAGTAAAAAGGAAGATGTTGGATCAGACAGCTCTCAATGATGCATTAACAGTTGAAAATTAAATTTTGGTAGGTTTATTCATAGAAGAAATAAAGAGATTTAATGGCAGCTACTACTTGCAAAAGGACCAATCATTCATGACTCAGCTGAACACCCACAACAGTTTTTGGTACAATTTGTTTGTTTGGTGGGAAGTTCATTAACAAATTCCTCATGCTGATCTAATTGATTTGCAGGAGGGCTAACAACCCTATTTCCTGCACCTGGTTTGACAATTGATACCATCTGGTTCATTGGATTAGCAGCTGTAGTTCACAACTTCTATCAATTCAGACATGTTTGACAAGAGTTCTGCATCTTTGGTCTCTTCTAATTCATTTCCCTCTTTATATGCTGAAATCTGCAGAGCTTCTTCACTGCAAAACAAGGTTTTCTTAATTTATAGCACAGGGATAATAGGATGATTATAATTATTATTCTAGTTTAGTTAGAGCTGAAAAAAGCATGCATCGTGCTTACAGCAAACACAAGGGGATGAATTAATGTTGAGGGTCACATCTGCATTTTATTTACTTCAGTGGAGATGAAGGGTGCTCAGTATCTCAGAGGAGTAGAACATTCATCATGAAGAAAGTAAATATAATTATCCCATTTTAGAAATTAGTATCAGGTCTGCATGATTCCTGCTCAATGTCTCATCTGCCATAACAAAATGACAGTTCAGTAAATGTTTCAAGATGTTTCTCATAATGTTAAAAACCAGGATAAATTTAAACCTGTGGTTTCCTTAATATATACACAATTTTAGAAGTAGGAGGAAATGATCAAGGGACACACTGCCCTGCTCTAGGAACACACCTAACTAGCAGGATGCTTTCCTTCTGTTTTCCATGTGCAAGGATGTCAGCTACCTTGTTCATAGACTTAACCCCACAGTATCATGAGGTACAACCATGCAATGGTGACCATTCAAATTGTCTTCCTAAAGTAGTAAAAATAAACTGATTAAAAGCTTTTTGATGATTATCATAGGATGGTGCTAACTGGTGTGGATTACTCACCAACATAATTTGTGGTGCACTATGTCTAAATGCCCAAGAGTTGAAAAGACTGTAATGGAGGGAAGTATCATTGTCTTTGTGCTCTGTTCTCATACCCTCTTTGCTGAATGTTCTACTTTCTTAGCCTGAAAAGAAAAAAAGACAAAACCAAAAACAACCCCTCCCCAAAACCCGAAATACAACAAAAACACCACAAAAAACCTGGTTTTGTTTTAACTAGACTGTTCTCATAGTCTTATGTTAGGCAGATTTTGCTTAAAATCTGCTATTTTTACTGCCAAAACTCTGGCCGATCACCACATAGGGCCTTTTTGGTCAGTGTACTGCTTTTTTTCTCACCTGCTGAGATCCTGCTTCTCTCAGCATATAATTTCCTAATGGCATATAAATGCTTATGAACTAAAATCCTTTATAAAATGGAGGGAGTTTCTGTCATGCTATCCTGCATGAAGGTTTCAGAAGAGAGCAAATGAATATGCATGAAGGGCATATATAATATGCATGAACAAGTTGCTATTTTGCAGTGCTGTTTTAACAAAGAAAATGAACTTACATCTCATTCATACTTATGTCCACGATTTTTCAAATCTTGAAAGTATCTCAGCCTATTTTTCAAACTCAGTATGCTGTATATCTCTATCATAAGAAAAAAGAATTCCACCATTTGTACTGTGTGTACATGTACATAAAATTGCAATGCTCTAATACAGAAATATCTATTTCAATTTCTATATATATATGTATATGGAACCTTTATTGGCCTTGGAAAGAGGATAGGCTGAAAATACAGAAGGTGCTGTGATTAAGAAAACAGTGAGAAAACTGCAATAAATTTTTAAACTATCCATTTAGCTAGTATGACTGTCATCTGCATGGTAACACCAGTTATGGGGTTTTGGTGTACAAAATGTAGCTCAAGTATTAACCAATTAAACATACAATGTTTGATTAAAAAATTATTTTGCTAAAGTATAAGGTGCTTTACATGACCCATTAGTTCATTAAAAAGATTTAATGTTTTCCAGTCACTGAATAATAAATTTCTTAGCAGGGAAAGCTGCCAGGGCTGAACCCTTTGCAATATATTGTCTCCCAAAGAATAAAAACTCAGATCTTGTGAGTTCAGCTATGTAGCAAATGTTTTTTGCTCTTGCAGTTCACTGTCACAGTCTGGTTTTTGAAAATGTGTTAATTAGTAGTACTGCTGTTTCCTGGGAGAGAAGGCTCTCTTAATTGCCAGCTACTATCCAGAAAGCCATTGTCTCTGAACTATTTCAATTGAAAAAAAAAAAAATAAGGTAAATGGAAACTCAGGTTTCCCCATGGCATCTAGATTTTTTTCTATAATTGCAGAATTTTATAAATCACAGCAGAGACATCTTTATTACAATTTACATAGCATATTAACAGCATTTTCTACAAATGCGTATGTTTATTTTCTATATATCATAAACCTAGTTAGGGAAAGGAGCACAGTAGTTCAGAGTTTTAAGACTGACACATACAAATATGTTTATGTGTGTGCATATATGTACCTAAATGTAGAAATATTTATTTATGTATGCATATGGACTGTAGTGGCAGGACAAGGGATAATGGGTTCAAACTTAAACAGGAGAGGTTTAGATTGGATATAAGGAAGAAATTCTTTCCTGTTAGGGTGGTGAGATGCTGGAATGGGTTGGCCAGGGAGGTTGTGAGTGCTCCATCCCTGGCAGTGTTCAAGGCCAGGTTGGACAGAGCCTTCAGTGACATGGTTTAGTGTGAGGTGTCCCTGCTTATGGTAGGGGGGTTGAAACTAGATGATCTTAAGGTTCTTTCCAACCCTAACTATTCTATGATTCTATTATTCTACGTATGCATTTTATGTATAGCAAAACATGTATATGTGTATGTATATACATGTATATGTATATACATGCACATGTATATGTGTATGTATATACATGTATATATGTATATGTATATTATATGTATAGAAAAATCTAACTCTCTTTTTGTCTGTGAGAATTTCAGTCTTATCAAGTGGATTTTTGTCCTAATTATTTCTGGTCTAATTTACAGAAAGCCATTAGACTGTAGGTGGCTTACAGTCTGTTGACAGGTAGCTGCTTTTGACAATCAAGATATATTGTCTAGTTTTGATTGGACACATTTCAGTTCCTATACTGCAATGATTTAACTTATAGAATCATTTACCCTGTATAAAATCTGAATACATTAATCTAACATTTACTTCTCTTGCACATTCTGTAATATTAATTTAAAATATATTCTAGTATAAATATTATTTTCTAAAAACTTAGTCTCCAGTATACTTTCTCAAAATGAATATAAGAATATATGAACAAAGACGTTACAGCCAGGTGAACTTTCCTATCTTCTTTAAATTTTCCCCTAGCTCTAGTAATAAATCTTTTTGTATAGTGATATCCTATGAGAATCTAGGATATCATGGTTTGTTTTTGGAATTATGGTTTGGTTTGGAATTAGTAAGGCACTTTCCTTTCTCCCTGTTTTTAAAAATAAAAGCTTTGGAAAATTGCAAGGTGAATTTGACTTAATGTAGTGTAATTGAAAACATATTAAATTATTCAAATTAATAACTAAAATAAAAGAATGCTTTGGGAGCTATGGATAAGTGTGTTGTACAATACCCTACTGAAACAATTTGAAAATTTTCAGCTAAATGAGATTATTGAGCAGCAAAGTAATTTCATTTATTAAGTCATGTTCACATTACTGCTATCTAATTGTGTTCAAGATGCATTGGTAGAATTACATTTAAATACTGAAAATAACTCCATAGAGATACAAGCAATCATTTGTTTTCAACCTCATTATTGTATCTAGAAGGTAAATTTAGAGAATTGCATAGAATGTCCAGTCAGTAGTTGGGCATTAAGAGAACTCCTGAAAATGGCAATAAATAATGTAAGGTCAAAATGTTCACTTTTTCTTTAACATTGATAGATCAATTTAAAGCAAAATAAGAATATATTAGGACACAAATTTCTTCAACAGTTTCCAAAATGTTTATTTTTAAAAGGTTTTGAATAAAGTTTGGGCTCACAAAAGTTTTCTAGGGTCCAATTATAGAAAAGACAGATGCTGTTACAGTGATTTACCAAGGACAATTTCTGTGATTGTGCAAAGAATAAAATTATAATTAAATTATAGGTAGAGATCTAATACTCAGTGAGTCTCATTTTCTGTTATTGTAGGGTGGGAGTAGTACTATTAAGTCAATACTGACCTATAAACTGAACAGAGCAGCAGAGTAGGGCCAGTGCTTTATTCTTGGCCTTTTGCCATGTGCTGTGATCACAGATGGCAATTAAGTCTTTCCTCTCCTCACTCCTAACACATGTATCTTCCCAGAAAAATTTTCTTACAGAAGAGCTCTGTAACTGTAAAGATGTCAGTTCCCTTAAGTGGCAGCAGAGGATACTGAAGCACATTCTTACCTGCTTCTGTTTCCTTTGCTGAAGGATCCCAGGTGCCTTAGTAATACATAGCCTTGAAAATACTCCCATGTGTATTTTACTGCCAGAAGTCATCCTAGTAAAATCAGTGGAGCTAGTTATGTTGGAAATGTTAAGCAAATATTTGCTGGATTGGTTCCAAAACAGTGTGGCTGATATTTGTTGTGTGAGGGTCATCTTTTCTAGAGAAAACTATGTGTTTGCATACATAAAAGGGGAAGAAAGGGAGACAGAAGGGGAAAGAGAGACTGAGAGAGACAATGACATAAATACATGCTCAGTACAATCAAAATGTGCTTTCTGCCGTATTGAAACATTGGATTTACTGATTTAGATCCTTCAGATTTTATGCTCCTTCTCATAGATATAATAGAACTCTAATAGTAATTCAGAATACAAGCTTAAGGGTTGTCTGTGTTTGCAGGGTTATGGATCTCTTCATGAGATAAAATTTAATTCAGTTTAGGAAAAAGCTAATACATATATAATCTGTAAATATCATGCACAATTCCTGTTTTTCGGGGATCATACCTGAAAAAAAGGACAGAAAATAAAATAAACATCACACCCATTTGAAGGCTGAAATAATTTTGATTTGGATGTTTTGAATTTAAAGAGAAAACAGAACAATTGGGGATAACAAGTATTCAATCTAAGAGCATAAAATGCCATTGTCACCTCTTTGCCGAGTAAACCTCTTTTGGCCATATGTTCACACTTCAGCTGTGCAAAAGTGCTTACCATTAAAAGCATAAGCCAATCTATGAAATCATTGCTAATAGTGTCTAAAAGAGACAATAATGATAATACAATTGGATTTAAGAATCAGTGCTATTTGGCACACCTCTAGCTTTCTGTACAGTTCTGTGTTCCCCAAGGCTGATGAGAGGCAGTTTCAAATATTGTGTCACCAGCTGTGCACTCTGTGAGCCTGAATCAAAACCCACTGATACCAGCGTGCTTTGGTTTAAACCAAAGCCTGCACTGTTATTTCAGACACTCAGAAATCATAGACTGATTCAACTTCTCTTCCAAATTATAAATTCAAATAACATTGTGATTAGGATTTTTAGAAAAATAGTTCTGGTTCCTCAGTCTCTAGGATACAATTCTGACTGTGAAAAAGTGATTTAGAACTGGTTGAAATAAAAAGGAGCTTTTTGCATGTTCATAAGCTACATAGAACATTTCTGAGTTTGAATTTCAGGTAAAACACCAAGCTCTGAAGGAGTCTCAATAAACCTCAGGTTTTTTGCAATAATATTTTTGCAAAATTACTTCTAATATGCATTGCAATTTCATTATACAAGCATGGTTCGTAAGGATAAATGTTCCCAAAATGCAGTGTCCCGTGGACACAGGTTGGAGGAGTGAACTTAATTAAATTCAACAAGGGGAAATGATAAATTTTCTATCTGGAAAGGAATGGTATTAATTTTTAGCAAGAAAGGCTGGCGACTAGCCAGTCAGGAAGCAGCTCTGCTGAAAAGGCCCTGGGGGTCAAGGGCCAGCAAAGACAGACAGTGCTGTCCTGGGCTGTATAAATAACAGCCAATAGATGGAGGGAAGGGATTATCCTTGCCTACTCAGCATGCTGTGTGCTTCACATCTGGGCTCCCCAGTACAAGAAAGGCATTGATAAAATGGGACAAGCTCAATGGAAGGCTACCAAGATGCTTGGGGCTGAGTATGTACCCTTTGAAGAATGGCTGAAGGCCTGGTACTTGTTAAGTCTGGAAAAGAGAGAACTTTGGGAAGTCTGACAGCTCCCTGCGTGTCTGTACCAAGGAGATGCAGAGAAATTCTTTGCAATCTTACCTGGTGGGATGACAAAAGAAAATGAACATGAATTGAAATAGGTGATATTCTGACAGGATATAAGGAAAAGTTTTTCCACTCTGAGAGCAATGAAGCTTTTGAGCTGGCGGCAAGAGGTTGTGCAAGCCCATCTCTTCAAGCTGTGAGCAGCCTGGTTTAATGCTAGAGCTGTCCACGTTTTAGGTTGGAATTAAAGGCCTCCTGAGGGCCCTTCCAGATCAAGCTGCTTTCAGAGTCTGGACTTGTGCAGAATGCTGCACAAGTGAAACTCCCCAGCATTCCTAAAACTATGGGTAGATGTGTTTTGTTAGGAAAGAAAGCCACCAAAAAACAACCCATAAACACTCAGGAATTTTCCACTCACTCCATTATGGCCTAGAAATTTCTTAAGTGCTGCTGCATTACATGTTCAAATATTTGGGGCAAGTGGTGGAGAATTATATGGCATTTTGCTGGGACTGGAGGAAACACTGAGGTGGAATAGACTCTGATTTCCCATAGAAAGCTCATCTAAATCTTCCTAAATTTTAAAAATATTAATGAGAAATGAGGGCTAAGCTGATAGGGTTCAGCTGACATTTACTCAGTTGACATGTATTAATATTTCAATTTGGATTTTCTGTTGAAAGTCCACAATTCTCCCTTCTGATTCAGGCTGAGATCCATTTGTACAGTACTTGAAGCCTGAATATGTTTCTCAGAAACATAATATAACCATCTATACTGCATCTGCCATTTGTGAGGAATTATCTGCAGGAGCCTTTAATGGTAAAAATTTGTACTGACATAGAAACAGAATCTGCAGAACAAATGATTGAATATATATTATTTAAAATAAATAGCAGAGGGAGCAAATAATAATAATCTCTATATATTTCTCCTTATCTACAGTTCTTCATTTCAGTATTTCCTTGCACAGTTTTGTGAGTTTGCCTTGGCTGTACTACTTCCCCTCCCTGATTGCTTCTGGAGAAAGCGCCATCTCAGCACAGTCTCAGCATGTTCCTTCTATCTCCCTATACCTTTTTGTGTTCCTGACAGCTTTTACTGATGCTTTGTGGGTGGTCTGATCTTCCAGTGTCTTTAAAGTTTCTGACATCATGCCAGAGTCAAGACAGGCATGCAGTTCTCCTCCCCAGCCTTATTCCCTTGCACATTTTTCCTGACTGATTCACTTCAATTTTGCTTCTTCTATATTAATCCCTTACCATCAGACAAACAGAGAAAAATCTACAAAGGCAATAGAGGGCCATCTATTTGTATCAGAAATACCCACAAAAACCTGGCAGCACAGATGTCAAGAAATTTTCACCTACGAGGAAATAGCTTGGCAGAATGTAGGAAAATCACCACAAACAAAAATGTCAAATTTACTTTGTTATAATGTGAAGATATAAAACGGAGTTACATTTAGTGCAATCTTCCAAGACCTAACATTTAGGAGTACCTGTTCAAACACCAGTTTGTTAAATTTGTTGCATGCCGACTCAGAATAGAAAAAGTTTAGCTTCTGAGTCCAATTCTGCACCCAACAGGAGCAGTGCCAGGTTCAGTGCTCTAGTCCATCCCCTTTCTTGCTATATGGGAATCTGAGTTCAGTTGGTTTAGATGAAGCCTGGACTTTAATAAGCACCCTTAGACTCATGGGTTGCCTGCCTGTATTATTTCTTCAAGCAGTCGAGTGTAGCTCTGGTTTATATCTAATTTAACACCACTAAAGAAAATATGTGAGAAAAAAAAAAAAAAAA
>NDXB01007510.1:167270-183844 GCA_002631895.1 Agapornis roseicollis | reverse complement strand
CTATTCACTTTTATTTTACAATTTTTTTTTTTTTTTTTTTTTTTTTTTTTTTTTTTTTTTTTTGGGGGGGTGACTGGCTCATTATTTTGCATATCCTTTAGTATGTATTCTGAAGACTAAGTATTGCCTGAATAACAAATGCAAAATAGAACACTTTAAATGTTTTAGTTTTATTTTAAAGATACACAAATGAATGTTTATAAAACCCTGTGAAATTGTTTAAGAAATTAAGGCAATAAATGTACAATCCCCTGAAATATTTTTGCTATTATTTCTCTCCATCCTCTGAGCAGTAAAATTTCTGACTCCATTTGTTTCAGTGCAACCCTTTCCAGTTCTGTGTTCTCCTTGCATGTTATTCCCAGATTAGAAAATGCTAAATTCTCCTACAGGATTTTCTTTTGTGATTTGCTGGGTTCAGAAGCATTCCAGAAGACATACCTTTCCTTCTTTCCTTAAGAATGTACTATTGCAGTTGAAAGCTGGTTGATAAACTCTAGCATCATATCTGTGTCACCTTTCCTCCAAGATGGCAATCCTGCCAGAAGGACACATACATGCAGAAGAAGGAAACAGAATCCATAATGCAGTGAATGCTGCTTGAATCCTGACTTTCAGAAACATAGCCATTTAATACTCTTAGTCTTTGAAATGTATTGTATTGAGCCATCTGTGCACAGTACAGTAATGTTATACAGTGCTCCACATAGAGTTAGGTATGTTATGCTGTCTAAAATGTTCACAGAACATCATATACACTAGAGAAAGCACAATACAAGTCAGCCATCATGGAAGTAACAGGAATATGTACTTGTTCGTGTCACTTTGTACTGCTCATGGTGCTTTGTCTTTGTTCCTTGGACACACTGTAATACTGGCTATAACTTTTTCCCAGCATTGTGGTCATCCTACCCAAAGCAATCCACAGCACTCTGTTAAGCCAACTCAACTAAAAGCAAAACTGTGTGTAGCAATTAACCCTCCTTGTGTAATCAAGTTTCCTGTGTCTGAAAAGAGAAGAAATGATTTGTAAAATCAAAGCTGAATTTATTTGAAATACGTACCTTGTTTTCTCAGTCTAGCCTCCAGTCACAAGTGTGCAGTACCATATAGCCTTCAGCAGCCAAATTGCTGCTGCTGCCCTTGATAGTCATTCAAACTGCTTCTGAGGTTCTCAACAAAAGAGACTCTGAGCTGTTTGACAATTAGATTTAAAAGGCACAGAGGAAATAACAGACCATAAAAGTGAATGACATCCTCAGAGACACTCTACTAGCTTTTTTCCTCTCAACGGAGAAACAAAAGGATGACTGTAGTGAGGAGAGTATAGTTGTAATTAACTTTTCATTTGTATTAATAATTATACAGCTTCAAGACTGCATATTTTTACAGTTAAGGTCATAGACTATAATGCAGGTTCAATTCATGCTTTTCTTAGGCTTCTCATGGGACGCTGCACTATGAATCTATCTTTAAATGCATTTATTACTTTTAATGTAAAAAGGAATAGTAATATTTCTCTTTTTTTCCGTAGTCATTCATATGAATTTGCAGTTCTGTTTTAGTATATTTTTCATTATAAATCAGATCTTATAAGGAATTTGTAAAACCATTTTTTAACTTGAAAATGGTGAAGTTGGACGAAGGAGCATTTTACTAAGGGATCTAGTTTGCTAATTTCCAAAATTTCCTAGAAAATCTTTTTCCCAGCTCATTAAAATACTTTATAAGGTACCCCATTTTATATTAAAATAAGATTTATTTTTCTCAGGCAGATAGATTTTTCTTCCTTATTTTTCATTTCTCAAGCTTTAGAGATTTAGAAAGATTAGTTTAACTAACAGTAATAATTTAATTTGGACTACAGAATGTTCCAAGGGAAGGCCATGAAGATGACCAAAAAGTGGGCATCTTACTTTTTTGGAGGAAAGTCTGAAGGAGCTTTGCCTTTTCTCCCTTGAGAAGATGCAAGGGAGAACTCATCACAGTTAAAGTGTGTCTACAAACTGGTCAGAGGTTTTTTCTTCACAAAGGACCACATGGAGAAGACAAGGGGAAATGTGTACAAGTTGCTATAGGAGCAGTACAACCTGGAACATTTCCCAGTGCAGAGATGTTCATCTCAGTATAAGAAAGATTTTTTTTACACAAAGATCAGTAATTCACCAGAAAACAACATCCAGGAGCATGGTAGAGTCTCCATCACTAGAGGTTTTTAAGATTTGATAGAAAATTATACTGGGCAATTGGAAATAGATGATCTTAAGGTTCTTTCCAACCCTAAGTATTCTATGATTCTATGATCAAAATGGAATGAAATTGTAGCTGGGGAGGTTTAGATTGGATATTTGGAAAAATTGTAGATACTCATCTAATATCTAACATCCCACTTATTTCAGATAATTTATGTATATAGAGGCACTGACTCTGCATTTCTGGATTTTCCTCTGAGTCTCAGAGTACAGGACAGATAAGAGTTTGTGAAAATTATCTTTGAAATATCTCATTCAGCTGTTTCAAGTGAAAAAAGGATAAAAAATAATTGTGCACCATGTGTTTTTGTTTACGTGGTTAGTCTAAAAGACCACGTGGGGTTTTTTTTGGATAAGTCTAAAAAAAGCATTCGTCACACTGTTCCATAGCACCATAGAATGGTTTGGGTTGTAAAGGACCTTGAAGATTGTCTAGTTCCACTCCCCATGACATGCACAAGGATACCTTCCACTGGACCACGTAGCTCAAAGCCCCATCCAACCTGGCTCTGAACACTTCCAGGTATGGGGCATCCACAGGTTCTCTGGGCAACCTGTTGCAGTCTCACCACCCTCATAGTGAAGAATTTCTTCCTAAAAGAATTTCATTTTGGCATTTTCTCAGTTAAATGTAAATAAATGTTCTTGAAATAAATGGTTAATTTAAAAATGTACTTCAGTTTTATTAAATGTTAATTAGACTGGAGAAATTTGATTGAATAAAACTTTTCACACTGTCCTGACCAGAGTTTGATATTCAGGGAGGGGAATGAGGGTCATGAATCTGAGTGTGGGAGATTTCATTTCAAGTGTGCCCCATGGGAAGTTCATCTTTTTTAAGTATGCTAAAATACAACCTTGCATACCTCAATCTTGTCATTTTCTTGTAAGTAGCCATTGACTTTGAGGGTAGCTCTGAAAGCAAGAAAGGAATGTTTTAGATTTATCATCATCTCTACTGTCTAACAGAATTTGACACCATGGAACTACGAAATGGATAGAATGATTAAAATTTAAATCTAGCTATACTTGCAGTAGGTATCAGTGCACTCCTTAAGCCAAAAGTCATTGGGAAGAGTTAAGGCAGAAGCACTGAACCTTTTGGGGTCCATCAATTCCAATTCATTTGCTCTGATTTTATGGATCAGTACTTGGTCTCTTCACTCTATTGTCTGTGAAATGATAGTCCTTCTAGTGACAGCTCCTGAACAAAATGACCTGCATATGTAGCTACAATTTCAACACTTTTCCAACATTTGTATATTTAACCACACAATGTGTGTCTGTTAGAATTAGATTGATGCAGTGGTAGTACACAGCTCACTTTTTTTTTTTATCTTTGCATTGCAAGTGGCATTAAATGCAGTCAATTACTGTTCTGTGGTGCACTTCTATATAGTCTGAATGAATCTGTCTATGCAAAACAGACATGGTTTATTTAATAAAATTCACTGATTTTTATAGGCAAAGCAGTTAAAACAAATACACATTAAAGGCACTTCCCCCAATTGCCTATTAAAGCAGACATTTTCAGGATAATTTCTGGAAGAGATATTAAGCAACAATCATTACTGATGAAGAGCATGCTTAAAAGTTTTTAGTTCTTTTAGTTCTAAAATTAATTACCTGTTTTGTAGTGCTGAAACTACAATATAACATTTTAAGCAAAATTAAAACTGACATCTTACTTTAAATGCTGAAATATATATGGAAAACATAATAAAACCATCACTATGGAAAAAGGAGCTTATTTTAGCAATGAATGGTCATTAAGAAAAGGAAAGCCTAAATAATAAAACTTGTTTTTTTTTTTTTTTTTGTTGTTGTTATTCTTAAGAAAAATCAATTAACAATTTACAAAAAAGGAAAAGTGACTTATCCTTATTTAAAGAAGTCACCTTATTCGGAAAGAAGAAAAATTGATATGTTGTATCAATGATCCCTTACATTTTACAAATAAGAAGTATAAAATGCCAGTCAGCATGCAGGAGAGAAAAATGTGGGGTAAAATCAAAGCCTAGTAGATACAAATACAAAAGTTTGTAGCAATCACTGTTTACTGGCAATAGATTAAAGAAAATTTGCCAGCTAGATTAGGCATGGGGTGTAATTGCATCTTTAATATAATCCAACGTTGCATTTCCTTTTGAAATCCATACAAGTTTTATATTAGGTTTTTCTGACGTGGAGCAATACTGCAGCCACCATTTCCGCTCGTCTTACAAATAACATATCTGTGATATGTACACAATGATCTTTTAAATTCCATGCAAATACAATGAAAGCTTCTAAAACTATTTTTCAAATAAGATAAAAATTCTAAGAGAAGGAAGATTTAAAGTTCTTGTTAATAGAACTAGAGGTAAGCATAATAACCATAGAAGGATTTACAGTAGTGAGCCTTTATCCTGTTGATGTCACTTACCTCTTTTATCCCTGTCCTTTTTCTTTGTTGAATTTATTTAAAAGTGCTAACAAGTAATTCAGCCCTATATTTTCTGTTTGCACTGAATTAACAGTGAAATCAATGGAAATTCTTGTGATATGTCTCCTGTGGGATGTGGACAGGCTGTCTGACAACAGACATTTTGTGAGCAATCCAGAGACCTTGGTGTAAGGCAGCCTGCCTGAGAACAGAAACAGAGTCGAGATAAACTGAAGGCCATGGATTAGGGAGTAAAAGAAACACCAACTGTAAGAACTCAGAGGTAGGCAGAGGAGAGGGGGAGCTGGGAAGTTCTGGGGGTCAAGTTCCCAGGACAGTGTTATCCAATCCTAGCATTGTTAAGGGTTAAGGTGCCCAATCAACAATTGCCAAATCTATGTAGCTGTGCTAAGAATCTCTATATAACGTTGACACTTTGTCTAATAAAATGGAATTCGCTTGATCACATTGATCGTCTAAGCGTTGTCCGTGACTCCTGCGTCAACAGTGGAACACACATATATTGCATAAATGAAATCATACTTATATTACAGACCAGGAAAATAGGTAATGAAAACCACAAATATGTGACTTGAGTCTCAGACTTGGTATGTTATCCTTGATTGCCAAATATATCCCATGCAGCAAAACAGATATTAGTACAGGGTTGATTCAACAGAATTCCACCAATGTGTGGAATCTGTGTCTCTGTTTCACTAACAGATACCGAGGAACAAGTTCTTGCCTGTTTTTAAGGAAATGAGAATCTTTTCATGGCTTTTCTGTTGGCTAAAATTTTGAGTAATGTCTCTTGGTGTATTAACATGGATTTTACTGAAAGTGTACACCCTGAAATTTGCCACTGCATCTGTAAAAATTCTTAAGATTCATAATTGGAAGGGAATGGAGAGTAAAACCTCATCTACAAATTTATCCTTGATCATCTTAATGGAATTTAACATCAACACAAAGATAGATATGTTCAACAGCAATGGTGAATGGCATATATTTTTAGCAATTTTGAATATAATTTTATATTTGTATGAAAATGAAGGAAATAATTAATTTAAAGATTTTAAGGAATATTATTACTTTGGACTAATTAAGACAATTAGGTTTGGGGGAAGGGCTCAGAAAAAGAAAAACATTGCGTGCAGAACTAAAATCCTGCCATTCTCTTTATTCTTTTATTGTGACAGTCTCTAGAATCCAGGTTATAAGTGGAAGGACAAAGAGCAGGTATACCTGTCCATTCTTCTGCCTCCAATCCACTCATCATTTGATGTTTAATGTTTACATCATCTGTCAAAGGACTCATTTATCAATGAACAATTCCTGATGCACAGTCATTTAACAGAGAGGTATGGAATGTCAATTCTATATACTAAGAACACTGTTATTGTGCTTCCATGATGCTTTCCAGGACTTGTTTTTGTGTTTCCTGTGTCCTATGCAGATCAACAACTGGAGGAGGAACCCTACAGTTAAGATCCTTAGAAGGACTACTAGGAGACAGGAAGATTTTTAGGGCAAATTGATCTGTTTCAAACTGTATTGAAGGGAAAAATCTTCCTGGTCCCATAGATGATCAAGATTGCTCATCATAGCGCTCAAGAGTCAAGCCTGGAAGATTTCTAGGGAAGCATGAGTCATCATCATGCTTACAAGGCTGAGAGGAGGGGGAAAAGGAGCACTTCTTTGGTTAGTTTTTTTCTGGTTTTTTTTGTTGTTGTTTGTTTGTTTGTTTGTTTTGTTTTTTTTGTTTTGTTTTGTTTTGCTTTGTTTTGGTTTTTTTATTGTGTGCTGATTTAATCCAGAGCTTCAAATGGTATGCTCTTTAAAGTGCAAATTCATGCTTTGTCAATATTTTTAACCATCACGTATGTAATAGGAAGCAAAGAAAACAGGCAAAGCAGTGCAGAAGCTCATCCACCCATTATGCTCATTCTGCCATTAAAGTTCACTGACTAATGGATTTCTGATGCAGATGGAAGTTTTTGCACCATTGAAATATTGCCATGACAGATCAGGTGCAATAGCTGTGACTTAGTCTTTCAAGCCTGAAGAATTTTCTTTCATGGCTTCAAGTGAAGCATTTCCAGTGCAGTGAGATGTTCACGGCAGCCACCTTTTTAATGCAGGGTATAAGCTTTCTGAGTTTATAAGTTGTCATGTACCTTAACTTGTTAGAAAGAAAGAGTATGTGAACACACTGTTCTTAAGAGACATAAATACAATTGAACAATATGAATGATCTATAAGATATATAAGCATGAGAAATTTAATTCTACTGTCTGCGATCCTTGTCCCGTCTTCAGTCTACACTGACTTGTGTTGTGAAGATTTTCCTTTGTTTACAAGTATCTTCTCCTAACCTTCATTTATTTTATAGAATTTAGTGATATTTATTATAAAATAAATGGTTTAAAACCCAAAGAGAAATAATCTTGTATTAGTCCTTTAATTTTCTCTGAAAAAAATGTTTTTAATTTCTATGGACAATAATAAAATATACTAAATAAGTAATTCACTTTATTCCTAAAGAAAGGGGAATAGATACACCAGTAGCAGAGATATAAGTAAACCTGCAAATTGCTATTGACAATAAAAATGATGACACAGAAAGCAATGGAACATGTTTATGCAACTGGTAAAACATAAAAATCTAGTATAATTTATAAGATCTGTGACATACTTTATTTCAGACTGTAACAAGCTTCTTAATTTCGAAGCATAATAAATGAAGAAAGGCAAATGTCTCTAAATGGTTACTCTGAGTATGAAGCTAAATGCATTAATACCAATAGCCCCCTTAAGCCTTGAAGTCCCACTAGCTTGGAGGTAGGAAGAGGTAACAGCAACTCCTATGTCACAGGACTTATCTCAAGGAAAGGATACTTAAGGTCTGCAGGGCGTGTGAGAGCCTAAACTAGAGATCTTGACCTTTCACACACAAGATAAGCAGATGGGGGAAATGCAAGCACTGGTGTGCTTTGTGGTATACTGCTGTGCAACAGTCTGCCTGTTGTCTACCCAGTCAGTGCAGGAGTCTGGATGTCATGGTATTGTCAGGATTTTCACAGGCTCAGAACTGTGTCATTAATGAATGTTGCCCTTTTCCAGCAGTTGTTCTCCATTAGCCTTTGACCCCATTACTATCTTCTATTTGTCTTTCTCATCTAATTTTAGATGTCACTCACAATTCTTCGAGTCCCTTAAAATAACGCGTACTGTAATTTTTTTAAGTGGGAATATAGATTTATATATTTTTTATATTTTATATAAAATATATATATATTTAGTTTTTGTATACCAGTTGCTTGCGCTGCATCCCCTTTTCACTGAGCAGGCCAAGCAAGATTTTTATTTTTATTTAAAATACTCATGCAAGCCAGAATGTTGGTGCCAGTACTTGCTCTTTCTCAACACTCAGTAAAATGCAGCTTTCTTTTATTGAAGACGAGTTTATAAGGCTACACAGACTGGCCTCTGTATCTATTGCAATTGTTTCTTCAATGTACACTCACCCAATATCCTAATATATTGCCTCTGAAGCCCTACATTCTGCTTTAACCAAGTTATTGTTGCTTTTTTGTGAATTATCATGTGGTATATCTCAATGGTCTGTCTAAGTTTCTTCATTATTATTTTTTACAATGAATCACCCTTATCTATATCTGACCAAAATGGAGACTATGATCAGATTTGGATATTAGAATTTCATAGTATATTCTATGAGAAAAACTACAATGAAACATACCATTGTTACATTCACTTAAAAATCTTACTGAAACTTTATATACATCTTATTTTTTGTGCAATAAACCATTTTTATATTTTTAGCCCAAAATCCCAAGTGCAACTGCTCTACATGCTTGATATGACCTTTGCTTTAGCTGAAAATATACCTTTAATTGCAGGTGGTTTTATTATTTTTAGGATAGTTTAATTGTGTTCATATTCAAATGACTGAGCTCCTTTAAATAGACAGTGAGAAGAACTACAGCCTTGGTACTTTTCACTACAAGCTTGGCCACAGCTTGCACTTACTCAGTATCTTTTTTTTGTTAATAACAATATTTTTAGTATTTGCTCTTTCAGCTCTGTTTTGATGTCTAAGCCAAATCAATCTGCTCATGCTAAATACAGGGTTGACTAACCGTTTCTAGGTGTACACTGTTTTCTTTGTCTAAATTAAAGGATTCTTCCCACCCTTAAATTAACTTTCCCTGTTTCAAACAACTCCTATATAAGTAATTATTAATTAAAATTATGCCAAAATTCATTTGCTAATAGAGTGATGGATGAGAAACTAATGGAAAGGGAATGAAGAACTTCAGATTTTATTTCATTTTAGATTTGCCTTGTAATTTTGTTTTGGTTTACAGTAAGTCTTGTCAGTTTCTATGGAAAAGCATTACATTGCCTTATTTAAGTATTATTGTTTAGAATTTGACCTTATATAATCCTTTTGCTGTATTCAGAGTATTCGCATCTTCCAGAAAAGTGCTGAACTTGCCTTGGTAAAGTCAAACAAAGCTTTAACTTTAGTTAAAAGATTAAAATATACAGTCCCAGTGTGGCTAATCATAGATATTGGGTTGGCTATGAGTGTAGCTTCAAGTTCAGTCTTGGAAAAGTAAAAATACTTCAGGCAGGCATATTTTTTATGTGAGTGGCTCTAGGAAAGTCCTCTTAGACTACAGCTGTTAGCTGTTATTCCTTTCTCCACAAACCACTGATACTGTTGTTGAATGTGTCAAGGGCATCTTTGGAAAGACAATTTCTGTGTGCTATGCCTGCAGCTCATGGTCTGTTGTATTGAAGAAACTGGGTCCTCAAGTGAAAAAATCATGGACAGAGGGCTGGGATCTCAGCAATAATGACCTACCTGCCCCAAATATGAAGAGCTACATCACAATTAAATTCTAATAAATTATATAAGCACCAACTAGAACAGTGTCTGCATTCATGATCTGGTTTGGTTTTGTCCTATTTCTGCCCTATTAATTCCAAAACAGACATGTAGCTCTCTAGCTTGGGCAAACTTCAGTAAGACTACCTTTATGGTTGCAGGACTTTTATCTTTGTCTTGCAGAACTACTTCAGCTGTGTCCTTCAAGTAATGATCTCCTGAATTAAGTGGGTTTAATCCTTATAATAATATGAATAGTCTTATTTTGTCAGGCCCACACTAACCGTCTGCGTTTCAACAGAGAAATGCAACTTTAATGTCATCATCATCATGGCTTGACTTTGCAAACGAAGATTAGGGAAGGTCTTTACGCACACTTGCTACAAGTGCACTTATGACTAAAAAGGCCAATGTGGGAAAGGCAAATCTGGTTGCGAAAAGCACAGCAAAAGGTCTCCTTGCGTGGTATAGGCAGGGCATGATTCTTTCTATGCTGTCTTTTCTGCTTGAGACTAATTCTGCATGAGTTCTCAAAGGAGACAACAGCATTATGTGTCTCCAAACCTCCCGATTGGAGGCCAAGGTGGACCACTGATGGTAGTCAATATGGCCAAGGCTAAGATATTGTTTCAGGGAGTCCTTATATCTCTTCATTGGGGCACTTCTCTTGTGGCAACTAGTGACAAGCTCACTGAAAGCACAATCTTAGGGAGGCGGTGATCCTTCATCCTAGAGACATGCCCTGCTCAGCGCAGCTGCAATTTTGGCAATATAGCCTCAATACTGGTGACCCCTGCCTGTTCAAGGACAGTAACGTTTGACACATAGTCAGTCCAATGAATGTTTAGAATTGTATGGAGGCAGTGCTGATGAAAGCATTCAAGGAGTCGCAGGTGATGGCCGTAGATAACCCATGGTTCAGACCCATATATAAGAGTAGACAGTACAATGGCTCTATAGACACTAATCTTATTTACTTAATTAATGCACCTTCATGACATTAACATGGAAAGCAAATGTAATCAGCTATTGAAGTTTATCAGGTCAATGATCATTGATCTAAAAGAGATATGTGTAGAGCCTGTAATGAAGTAGTAGCAGCTGGGGGTGTTAAGGTAGATTTCCATCTCCTGTTTTATCAATAAGATACTGAGATCTTGAGTTGAGTCGAATATTTTGCCATAGTTTTGCCAACTATACATTGATGTAGAGCACTGGTTTTGCTGAGTTTGTTGAGGGCCACAGATATCACAAAACATGCTCCAGTCAAACTTTTAGAGTACATTAATTTATACAGTTGCTTGTGGTACTAAAGAGCCAAAAGAAACACCTCATTAGTATTGCACGAGCTTGCTAAATTTCAGAGCTATTATCAAAGACAGAGATTTGCATGAAAAAGTCCCAAATCTGAAACAATGATATCAGGATAAGAGAAGGGGGATCCCAAATTCCTTAGTAGTCAAATGAATTTATAATGCGTAGAAGATATACAATTAGAGCTGAAGTACAAAACCAACATTGATCCTATATTATATTTTAAAAATTATGTACATTACCGCAGCACTAAAGGAAAGGAAAAGAAAGATCAGATTATTGATCTTTACTTTTCTTTATGTAGCAATGCTGTCATTGAATAAAAATACTAAAATAAAAACTTCGATTAAAAAGTCTTTGTGGCCTGTTTCCATCAACTCTGATGCTTTTTCTGCTCTGACTTGTTTGTGAATAACCAACATGCATGAAATTCCTTGTAATCAATCAGAATCAAATCCATATATTTATATCCATATGTCTCCAAATGACATTCTTCTTCCCTAACAGTATACCTTCATATTTGTGTGCTGCTCATGCAGCAAAAGGTTACACAATCACCCCTGTGTTCCAATTATGAATTTTATTATGAATTCATTTGTATTATTTTCTTTTCTGATTACAGAATCAGTTCCAGACTTGTTCTCAGAAACCAAATCCTTGTGTTTAAACACAAGTGTGGCAGTACATGTATGACCAAATTTAAAAATTATGATGTTTATCTAAGCCAAGGAGAAGTTCTGTATCTTTGTGAATTTGCTGCTGTTGTGTGTGCCTTTATGGATATTTTGGTATAAGTTTCATATTTGGTATTTTTCCTGTAGTTGAAGGTAAGAAAATAAAGATCCTAATGTACTAATATAACTTCCAGTTGTCTTTGAGAAGATTCAAAGTATAATGGAAAAGGCAGTAAAATTGCAAGATTTAGCAACACTGCTGGGGTAGATCCTCCTGCAGCATCTCAGGTGCTGTCACTGGATAAGCCTTCTGGAAAATTTCATAGCCTTGCCTCCAATTCAGTTCATTTGTCTCAATGACCCTCAGTCTGCTTAGCTTCCTGTCAAAACCAGCACCCAAAACTGTTGCCACTTTAGGTTTTTTAACATACTGCTTAATATAGATGTGTTTCTGAGTAGCTGTTTTCCTCCAAAAAAATGTGTCACAAATGGAAGACTTGTAAATAAATGCTGTCTCAATAGTGGTGACAAGCTTTGTTTTCTTGCTAGCAGGACATTTAAATTTTACTGCTTGGTTGTGAATCCTCACACTGATGCTGTATCCATTATATCCATTATCACTGTAGGAAATAATAGCAAGTTGAGATATTAATGAGGAGTTTTGCACAATAATAGTAAAGTAAGGTGTATCTACATCTTTGTGATTTGCAGCTATGTGAATCAGAATAGCTAAAGACTGACATAGTAATTCAAGTAACTGCATTTTTTTTTGCAAATAAATTATTTTATCTGCCAAATAATGTGGGCAGAGCTAGCAAGAGACACCTAGAATGATAAATTGGAATGAAGTTGTTTGACGCTAAAATTCATATGAGAAACTTACCATCTCACAGGCCTTGGATAAGTCACTGGACTTCATTTCTGCATCTCCATAGCAATACTGGGGATAACAGTTAATAGTTTTTCAGAGTATGATGGTATAATATAGGCAAAGCTGCTGTGGTGTCTAACCACTTAGCATTATTATCACTAATTTTTTTAGACTTAATGTAGAAATATAAATGGTTTAAATGGGATATGAGAAAAAATGCTTTCACAGAAAAGGTTGTCAGGCATTGGAACAGAGTGCACAGGGAAGTTGTTGAGTCACCATCCTTGGAGGTATCTAAAAGACATATGAATGTGGCATTTAGGGACATGGTTCAGTGGTGGACTTGTCAGTGCTAAGCCATTGTAAATACATATACATCAAACTATGCCTGTGTGTTTTTCATTTGTATGTGTGTGCTAGAGTCTTCCTCAGTTACATCATTTCCTGTACATGCAACAATAGCCAGGCATACTTTTTCTTTCTCATCCCTGGTTCACCATAGGATTAATAAAGAAAAATCAGGTAAGACTAATATGAAAGACAGAAAACATCTGGCATGTTGCCACTCTGGATAGCCAACAGGTCAAGACAACAGGAACACTTCTGTACAGCAGTACTCTCTGAAAACCCAGTCATGAAAAAGGAAGTAAGTAATGCAGATGACTGTGATTGACTGTGGTTGGAATGAGTTTGTGGGAGAAAGGTAAGAAAGCGTAAAGCTGAACATGAACACAAGGCTGGAAGCAGGACACTGGGGTGAAATACTCTATTGAAGCTGCCTTTGTGAATCCAGGAGTCAAACTGTTGATTCCACTTTCCCAGTTGTTTTGTATCACTACTCCCTTCAACCAGCAGACATTTATCTCAGCTTATACAAATATCCACATGTACAAAAAATGCCATGTATCTGCTGCACTTAAGGTAACACAAGGAATAGAAGTGGGTTAAGTTGTTTATCGGAAAGATTGTTTGCTTCCTGGTTTGCATAAACATTGCAATATGTAAGTGCTGGATCAAGAGTATTGAAAAGTCTCTGAAAATATTTTGAATCCTGTGAATGCATTAAAGTTCAATGAAAATGAAAAGCATTGGTGCTAGCTAAGGTATTTTAGAGAATGCATTATATAGGAAGGATATTAAGAAATCATACAAGAAAATATGGATAATTTGCTGGCCTTTACTGTGAGGCCAGTAATTCTTCACTCTTGCCTCCACTGCACATTTCCTAGTAATACCACAGTGAGTAAATCCAAGTTTTAATAAAGTTCCTCATGAAGACTTTTCCAGGTTGGAGCTTGACATTATATATTTATACAAAACAGATGTTTAAAACATGCAGGAATTATAGAAATATAGGATAGTTAGTATTGGAAAGGACCTTAAGATCATCTAGTTCCAACCCCTCTGCCATGGGCAGGGACTCCTCACACTAGACCATGCCACCCAAGGCTCTGTCCAGCCTGGCTTTGAACACTGCCAGGAATGGAGCATTTACCACTTTTCTGAGGGACCTCTTCCTGTGCCTCACCACCCTCACAGTACAGAACTTCTTCCTTGTATTGAATTCCCCCTGTTTAAGTTTAAACCCATTACCCCTTATCCTACCACTACAGTTGCTGAAGAATAGTCCCTCTCTGTCATCCTTGTAGGCCCCCTTCAGATACTGGAAGACTGCTATGAGGTCTCCACGCAGCCTTCTCTTCTCCAGGCTGAGCAGACCCCAGAGAGAGGCAGATCTGCATACATTGTGAAAACATTCAATAAATTTACTCCATCACCTTCCCACGTATCAAGATTAGGCTGGAAGGGTTATTGATGCCTATGGACAGAAAACATCAGACAGTTTTAATAGCAAAGATAGAAGATTGATTTAATTGGCATTTAACTGACTCTCAAATGTCACGTATCCATGTCTGAAAGGCCTAACACTGCCATCAAATTGGATTATAAAAAGAAGAGAATGTAATCAACAAGAAATGAATTTTAAAGGATTTATTAATAGCTTAGATGAAAATCAAATTTGAACATTTATACTGTAATTATATTCTGTCCTCACCTTCTAGCCACTATAAGCAGAAACCTGACTTTGGAAAATGATTCTCCCACCAGAACTAATTATCCTTAATCAATACCAGCTCCTTGCTTTTGTCAAATTGCTTCCTAAATGTATAGCAATCAAAAAATGCACGCTGTAATTTGCTGCTGTTTCAAAAAAAAGGAAGTCATATTGCACATTTTAATTGAAAAAAGAAGTCTTCCTATATGCATTTGTGGTTGGAGATGAACTTATATTTTCAATAATAAAAGCCAACAAAGCAGTTTTGAAAAAAAAAAATCTATATCACAAATTTTTCTTAAAATATAAGAGGTTTTTCATGCTCTTGACTTCTTCTCAGAAGATCATCAGCTGGGAACATTTATCCTAAATCCACTGAAGCAATTTGCTACATTAAGGGACCTCTAAATCAATAAAGAAGAAGAAAAAGATTATAAAAAATGGAGAGAAGACAATGTCTTATAATACTGTAAAAACTTCAGTAATGGTGACTGAATGCTGTTGTCATATTTAGCCCATACTTTTCATAGTATTCTCAAATGTACTTTCATAATGTATAATGAAATTTATCTTTCTAGCTTTTTCTAAATCTGTTTCGTTATACAGAAAGAGCTGAATTGCTCAAAACAGAACTGGTAAAAAACAAAACAAAGGTTAAAGAGTACTAATTGTCTGACTGGGATGATTGACACTACAGTCTTATCCAAAAGATATGGTTTTGTCTACAGTAGGGATATCAGGCACTGTGTGAGCAACAGTCCAGCTTCCTAATGAAGTAAACCGCAATCTGTAAAAGAAGTGATTCACTACAGTTTATTGTGAGCCCTGCATTTCAAAGTTGCAGTTCTATCAGTGGTTAGAAATTCTAGAATAGAGCTTTTCTGCACATAAAATTTGGAGTTGGAGAGAAGATAAGCCTGTAAATCTAAACATGATCTTGGGTACTCCCAATAAATGAGATTACAGAATGGTAATAAGCAGGGTTAAAAAAATACTTGTGGAACTGATTAATGAAATTATATGTTGTTCACATAAAGATAAGGACAAGAAAGATAAAGAAGCACAAAACCTAAGGTTGTTTATTTGATTTCATCAGGACGAAACAAGAACCATACTTTGTGAGACCTTTGGGTGGAGAATAAAAAAAAACCCAACAATTTGAGCCATAAATTACTGGCAGTTAAAGGACTATCTGGGGAGATGTCATCATATGTTTGCCCTTTTTTCATAGTCTTCTTTAGATATCTGCTTCTGACCACGGTCATTAGGAGAACACAAATACCAGATAGATCTTTGGGCTGTTCTTATGTTCCCATCTTATATTTGAAGACTGCATGAAGAAAGCAAAGCAAAATAAATAAATCATTTGACAAATGTTAGCTAATAAGCACAGTAAGAATATGTTTCTGTTGGACAACTGGATAGCATTCAGAAACAGAGTCTACCTGACTGCTTTATCTAAACAGACTTAAAAATGACCAAGCCATCTGCTTGAGGGCAATGTTCTCATATTCTTGAAATATACAGGTAACATGTCAGTAAAACTTTATGTTTACTAGCACTTCAACAAAGGACAAGAAACACCCCCCTTAGCACATAACTTCATTTCATATTAAGTTCTTGAATCTCTTCTGTATTTCAGCATGACTTGTTGCAAACAACAAATAAAATTGTTATCAGATACCTTGCTCTCAGGACATTTTTTTTCACCTTTGATTATTGAATATTACAGATTATTTTTTCCCTCAGACATTGAGATTGCCTAATGTTAGCTGCACACAGCCTTCTCTTCTCCAGGCTAAACAGTCACAACTTATGTAACCATGTATTAATGTATTAGAATGGGCAATTGTTTAGAATTTATTTTTTTTTAGTTTCATTTTTTTTTTAAGAACTGATTGCTATTTCTGTACCTGGGAATTAAACAGCTATGGAGAATGTACAGCTTTACTCTAGAACTCAAATTTTTACTCATACTTTTCATGTCAGAATATCCCATACTATAATGACATATTAAATACTTTTTTATAGATAATGCTGACTGTTAACTGTAAAAAAAAAAAAAAA
>NDXB01007510.1:152472-167187 GCA_002631895.1 Agapornis roseicollis | reverse complement strand
TTTTTTTTATAAATAAAATTTAATTTTAAATTTAAAAAAAAAAAAAAAAAAAAAGGGTAAAAAAAAAAAAAGTAAAAAATAAGTTGTTTTAGAGTTCAACCATCTGTACACTGGAGACAGCAGTCAGATAAAGCACTAACAGATGTAAGGTGAAAGTTTGTTTACATATTCTTCTTCTAACTACTAAAAAGCTTATAAAAAAAATACTTTGAAAATTAAGCAATTCAGACCTTTTCTGTCCCAGAAGTTCTGTGGTAATTAGAAAACAACTGAGGTCTCATGACAGTGCCAGTTCCAGTTCAGAAATTCAAAGATGAACAACTGAGTGAGGAAAATGTCTTTTAAGAGTTATGGATTTGTCAAGGAAAAAGCTCTGTCAGACCAATTTAATTTCCTTCCCTGACATGGCAATAAGACTTGTGGCTAGAGAAGAAGTAGTAAATGTCATTTTTTCATGCTAGTAAGACTTCTGACACATGACATTCTTTGTGCAAACAAGGAAGCATGATCTAGCTGAAAATAACGTATTGGGCTGTGAACTCATTGAAATCTGAATGCCCCCCAGTGTTTTGCTATTAACAATAGCAAAAGGTTATCAAGCAGAATTAGTCATTTGTTGTTTTCAATATTCTTATTAACAATAAGAATGAAGAAATGTGCTTATTCCATTCACAAATTACATCACTTTGAAAGACATTCCTCAAATACAGGAGTGGGAATTTGGGACTCAGAATTATCTTGGAAAATTGATGGTATGTGACATGAAATATGCACAATGTTCTTTAACAGAGGAAAGGGAAAGGTGCTGCTGCTCAGGCAAATTCATCTAGCAATCAATAACTTTGCAGATTGCAGCTATGCAGTAAAGGCATCAGGCTGCATCACTGAATTGTAAGCTGAGAATGAGTCAAGAACACCTAGATGCTCTAAAAGAGAGTAATCTAGCCTAGTTAGTGACCACTACATGTCCAAAATGGTCAAAAAACTGAGGAAAGGAACAATTGGAAGGGTTGCAAATAAACAAATGTCTCCTACGCTTACCCAATATAAATTGACCAAATGCCATACTCGAAGCGAATGTACTGCAGAAGTGAGAAAAAAAGAATGATTCCTTATATATTAAATGTGTCCAACTTTGTGTCTTCTAAGTCAAAAGAAATTAATATTGAGAATGGACATGGTACAGATCTCCAGAGTTAAAAATTTGCTGCAGGTAAGAAAGCCTATGATGACAGGATATTTGTTTTCTGCTATGAAAGTAAATGAATTGGTCTTCACCCATAGGAATCTTTAAGAACAAACTAGACTGAGACACTGGCAAGAAGGTTATAATCTAAGTTATCATGCACTAGGACAGGGAAACAGACTTGCTGAGCTCTCAAGGATCAGTGATTCTGTGACTTCAAACTCTTTTACTCATATTTGCTTTAACGAGTGAAAATTAGAGGGGTTTTAACTAAATCTAGTTTTTATTCATTGTTTTCAGTATATTTCTAGCATTACCATTAGAAGCCATCTCAAATCAATTTTAATCATCTAAGATTGAGATGTTGAGGCAAGATTACCCATTTAGACTCTATTTAGCTAGTAGGGACATCTGGAAAATTACTTAACCCACCTCTTGTTGGCAGAGGAGTTGGGATGAGATTTTAGGTGATGATATTTTCTTCTTTTCACTGGCTACAGGAGAAGCTGGCCTATTTTAAATCAGATGTTCAAATTCTTGTTACATACATCCTCAGTCTTCTCCAACAGTAGTACTTATTTCTCACAATAGCCTTCCTCTTTTAAAAAAGTGAATATCTTATTTTTCAACTTCCTTTAAATGTTATATCTCCCCCTTCTTCACAATCTTTTGAGATGGATGGTCTACTGGTCACCAAGTAACTTGCATACTTTCTAAACATTTCTCTCTTGCCCTGTCCAGTCATTACAAGTAGGCCACCAAGATGTAGAAAGAAAATACAAAAATTAATGTACTTTTTATTGCTTCCAGAAGGATTTTGCATGAGTAATATTTCAACCTGCAATGCAAATAAAAATAGAATTTTCGTGATTAATTAAGTATACATAGAAGTAACAGAAGTCTGCATGACTTTGAAGTCTATCTGACAGTGTTGTTTTTTGTTTGTTTTGGTTTTGTTATGTTGGTTTTCCCTGAACCCAGTATCTGATATGAGCAAGGTCATTTTGGAACGATTTTATAGAAATACCAGAGAATATGACAAAAACTGACCATTTTTGGATGTATTACACTTTCAGAGGTTAATTATTCTTTCCAATTATTATGGAAAGTGATCCTAGAAATATTTAATTTATCTATATAAATTAATTCTGTGTGAGCATTATTGCTTCAGTTAATCTCAGTACATCTGGGAAAGGCAGGAAAAGACTCAGGTTTTTGATAGGGGTTATTCAGTGTTTGAAGTATCTGCAGAATTAGGTGAACTCATGGTTAACATGAGTTCTTGCATCTTTTATACTGATGGGCAAAACCCTGAAATCAGAAAATAAGTACAGCTTTCCTTTCAGAAATCTTGTATGATTGAGGGTTTTCTTACTTTCTAAATTTATCAAAACCAAGAGACAATTTTGATCCTCTTATTTATACCATGTGCTCTTCAAAGTCCATTCTATAAGAAAGAGAACTAACGTCCAGATATCTTTCTTTCAGAAAATGGCAGGTTGTCATTTTTAGAGTGGAAATGATAGAATTGCCAATAAACAGAATGCTCATGTATGAATTCAGAGAACATATTAATGACAGGAAAACTATATTCAGCTTCAATAGAAATAACGGATAAAACTTGAGTATTTATCTGTCAGGTTTTTTGGATACTTTATAGCCTTTTTATTTAGAAGCAATTAGGTATTGATAACATAATGTCATGAGAGAAGAGAGGACTAGAATACTGTTGTGCTATTTTTATTTTATAGCTAGATAGTTTAGAATAGCATGTTTCATTCATTCATTTAATTAGCACTAGATCACATTTTTTCTTATGGCAGGTGCTGTTTTGTAGTCCCAATGATTCTGGCTGTCAAACAGCAGCATTACCAGCTCTACAGCCAGCCCATGTAGAAGTTCTCCAAGTCCTAGTCTGTTTACTATTCTCCAAATCCACACCTAAGGCACAGTCCAAAATTATCTTTGAATTAGTTTAGTTTATTCAGTATTTAAGCATCAAACAAGTCTGAAATGGTGAATACCATAGATATCATGGTGAATGCCAGGATACTACCATGCATCTTTCATCATTGGCAGGACCTTTTGCCATAATGGTTCATCTTCTTAGTAATTCTTAACTTCAAAGAAATTATGCAATATTTTGCATAAAAGTTAGTATTGGACATCTCTCCTCACCAACATTTGAGCTTTCTACTGATGTAGAATTGAAAAAAACATGCAACGCTATTACTAAGATTGAATGACCAAGGCACCTGACCTGCGGGAGGCTTTTTCTGTAGCTGAGATTGATATGTTATGGTAGCACAAGGCTATTTCTAGCCTTTTCACAATTTTGCAAAGATACAAAAATGTAAGCAGATTTTCAGAAACAAAATGGTTCCCTAGAGTTGTCCAGACCTACAGTTTTGGAAACGATAAAATACAGGTAGTTTGGAGAGATTTTTATGTGGATTAAAAACACTACCTGCCTTCTAAATCTAGAAACACTCTTACCCCTTAACAAATAAACAAACGCTAACAAACTCAACACCAAAACAAAATAACAACAAAAAAAAAAAGTGTGGACTTTGTGTGGACAAAACCCACTAAAATCCTTCTGACAGAAAAGCCCTAAATTTAGAAACTCTTAGAGTACTTGAATTACAAAGCTTATATGAAAATGTGTTTCACACTAGGGCTCCTCATTTCATGACACATAAGTAGATGCTTACTTGCTCTTCTGCAGATTTCCATTATAAGTTGTTCTGGATCTTAAAATATCTTGTTATGTTTTAAACCCCATGGAGAAGAGCTTGTACAGCATAAACTGTAGAGAAAATCTTGCAACAGGTTTCAAAAGGCTTAAGGTTTGAAATCACAGGTCCTTGAAGCAAGCTCAGATTAACACAGTACAGTTAATATTTGATTTTTCAGTGATTAAAATCTAAGTAAACATTGATCTATTCCAGGAGTAATATTTATAAACATTGGATGAACATTTAATTTATATCGCATCTAAAAACCTGTCTTATATTAAGAATAAGCTAGGAAGAATTATAGGTTATATAACTTAAGCTTTCCTTCATTTTTTATTTAAGACTCCCACCACAATGTTATGATCTGGAGTTTTGCTTCACTAAAAATATCCTTTATAAAATATTAATTTGAGAGGTGAACAGCAAAGTGAGCTATGCCCCATCTTGATTTCAGCTGTGGATCCATACACTCTCAAAGCATTTAAGAGCAATACTAGGATTCATTTTCAAGAGTACAGTTTTCCCACACACAGCCATTTAATCTGATCAAAGACAATAAAAGAGAAAAAGACAGGAGTGACTGAGCAGGATCGACCATAAGCAAAGGAGAACCTGATATTTCCTATGGACAGATTGCTTGACCAGGAACAGGGCCCTGCCCTTACCCTCTGGCTCCTGAGTGTGGCAGGCAGGGCTGTGGGAGGCCATGGTCCCCTCAGCACCCCCGGGCACTGCAAGGGGGCAGACTGACTGAGATCTGACCAGGGAAGATCTTCCAGGGGCAGTGGGAGGCAGGGCTGGTGACATGATTTCACCTTGGGTCTGAGCTCTACCAGCTAGAAACCAGCCTCCAAGAAGCCAATGCTGCAGGCTCCTGCTCTCATGAACAGGGGTGTGGGTCCAGGTCCCACATAAGGCTCCTCACAGCAATAAAGGTCAGCTGTTCCATTACAGCATCCTCAAGATAAACATGTGTTTGCTGCAATATCCTTATATCTGTTATTTAGACCAATGTATGTTTTATTAAATTAAGGGGTTGAGGAAAACACTGTATCCCGTGGACTTTAGGAGACTATGAATCTAGTATATTACACAGCTACAAGATATGATCTCCTTTATTTGCCATCTGAGTATTTTATATAGTTAATCATTAGTAGAAACGCTCTACAGAGAGATCTAGGCAAGCTGAATCAATGGACTGAGGCCAATTCAATGAGAATAACCTGACTTCAGCTAGAACAGAAGTATTTTTCTTTCTAGTAGCTATTGCAGTGGTATGTTTTGGTTTTAGTCTGAGAACAATGCTGATAACACATCAATGTTTTAGTTGTTGCTCTATAGCACTTACCCTGGTCAAGCACTTTTCAGTCTCTCATGCTCCGTCAGTGAGGAAGGGGCACGAGAAGCTGGGTGAAAGCAACGACATGACAGCTGACCCAGACCAACCAAAGGGGTATTCCATGCCACAGCACATCATGCCCAGTATATAAACTGGTAGCTAAGAAGGCCAGTATCATTCTGGCTTATATCAGAAAGTGTGGCCAGCAGCAGGAGGGAAGTGATTTTCCCTCTGTGCTTGGCACCAGAGAGGCCACACCTCAAATCCTGTGTTCAGTTTTGGGCCCCTCATGACAGGAAAGACATTGAGGTGCTGGAGCATGTACAAAGAAAGTCAATAAAGTTGTTGATGCATCTAGAGAAAATATGAAGATTGGCTGGGGGAACTGCAGTTGTTTAACCTGGAGAAAAGGAAGCTCAGGAATGACCTCATCACCCTCTAGAACTACCTGAAAGAAGGTTGTAGCAGAGTGGTGTTGGTGTCTTCTCGCAGGTAACAAGTGATAGGGCAAAAGGAAATGGCTGGAAGCGGTGCCAAGAAAGTCTTAGACTGGCCACTAGGAAAAATTCTTCAATGAAATGGCTGTCACGCATTGGAACAGACTGCCCAAGGGAAATGATTGGAGGTATTTAAAAGACATAAATGTGGCACTTAGAGACACTGTTCAGTGGTGGATTTGGCAGTGCTAATTTTGCAGTTTGACTTGATCTTAAAGATCCCTTGCAACCTAAATGATTCTTTGATTCTATGATTTCATGGACAGATTTTCCAAAAGCTAGTTAATTTGACCTGCCTTGATAATCCGTGAGTCAAGAAAAAGCTTATTTTGCAATCATGCCAGTTTTTTTTTGGAGTAACACTTTGGAGTGGGTCTGTCTGAACAGACCCGACTTCTACTTCTTCTACTTCTATTGACACAGTGAAACAGGAAAGAGCAGAAGCTGCATGGGCAACTCCAGAAGTGTAGACATCTGTCAACAGAGAAAAAAGTGGTAGAGTAGGAAAAGGTTTTATCCTGAAGATCACAAAAAAAGAAATAACACAATGAAATGGGAACAGAAAAAATAGATGAGGCAAGAGAGACAGATAAAAAACATGCAAAAAGAACTGTGGAAGATGGAAACTAGAACCTGAAAGGGAACTAAGCTGTTGATGAACCAAAGTCTTAACAAATACCCGTGTTACTCACATTAGAGAAACAAAAGATAGGATGTTTCACAGACTCTAAGGAATATGAAGGGATCTAAGACTATTACAGGTACCAGAATGAAATGTGATGGTTGGGAACATGTTGACAGGATAAGTAGAGAAGCCTGTCACTTGGGAGGGTTTAGGAAGAAAATAAAACATCTTCATGATCCAATATACAGATGTTCCTCTATGGGAAAAGGGCTTTACTAGACCTGCATTTAAAAAAGTTAAAAAGTTGTCCCTATATATTTTTCCCCTAGTCTAATTAATTTGGTAGTTAATCATACTTCCTCATATAGTCCAGATCAGCAAACTGTTCCAGAAAAAGTTTGTCATGAAAATTTGGTCTGAGAGTGTTACTTCTTTTAAATGTTATCCTCAGCTGAGCAAAACAACAGATCAATAGGAATTTTGCTTTCTGACATAGTCCTGAAGTTATTTATCTTCTAAAGAAAGAATTCTGGCTCATAGAATATGCTGTCTTCACTCCAGCAATGCACTAATTTTTGTTCTGGTAATACTGGGATTTCCTACAAACAACCTAATTCTTCATTGTTATGCTCAAAATCTTGTTTATATGCAAAGTGCGGGCATATGTTATATATATAAAAATATGTATATAAATATGTAATATATATGTAAATATGTATATAAATATGTAATATGTATATAAAATATGTATATGATATTTTTACTATGACTGAAATCTTAGTACCATATTTCAAGAATTGTGAGTCTAGTTCTAATTGTTGGAAAAAAAAAAAATTATGCAGTTGAATCTGCTATATGTCTTAGTTTCTACTCCTTCACCTGCAGCGATGCTCACCCTGCCATTGCTCCTCTGGGTCCTAAGGTCCAGATGGAACATGCTGGTGCTAAGGTGGGATGTGTTGTACAGAGTCTTCTGCATCTGGAGTCCTTCACTGGCAGGATTATGCTGAAGCTGATCACTCCTTCTTCCTTGGTCTAGGATTCCCTTGAGTTATTTTCCATATGTTTGGTAACACACTACATCTTTCTGCTGCTTCACTACTCTGCAGTTCCATGTTACACCCAAGTTTACCATACATGGTACCTTTTACATATGTTAAATACTATTTCTGTGTTGTCTGTGTCACTCTCAAGCCTCATTTTGTTCAGGTCTGCATTTCTACAAAGGACCATTGGTGAGCTTTGTATAGCTGTGGGGTCTCCAGGGCCACCTTATGTCCCAATTCTGACCATCCCATGTCTGTGCACCTGTGTTCAGCATCCTGTGCTTTACTTGACAAAGTTGCTGTTGTACCAGGCTGTTTCCCTACACTGTGTCTCTGTGTTAGTCCCAAAGGTTTTCTGCACGTAGTAGCTGCTTGTTGCTGCTATTTAAAATTGTACTTGTCTCACATAAACATAAACAAAAGTAATCAATCTAGCCATGGATGCCTGGTCAATTAGAGAAAATGCTGTCAAAGCTAAACTGAATAAAATGAAGCTGCAGGCAGGTCAAGAAATGTTAATCCAGAGAAAGACTTTCAAACATCAGTGCTGAGGCTTTGTAAACTCAATACAGTGCTTATGGCTCATTGCTAGCAATGCCAGTGTAGCCAGCTTGTTTACATTGTGCGTGCAGCAAGCAGAAGGGACCAAGAGATGACCGCCAGGCAGTGGGCTTTTTTACTGGAGTATGTGCTTAAATTTAAGTGTGTAAAGCAATATTACGTATTTCAGTTCTAGCAGTGAAGTGTTTGCTGACATCATGCTACTGTTTGTGTGCCTCAATAAATACTGCTATAACATCAAAGAATACCGTGTTATTGTTGTAAGTGAAACCAGAAGTTTAAATTTAAATATATTCTTTAAGGACTTTTTAAAGCAGAAGTGCTCAGTATAATACAGCATTAAAACTGATGAAAAAAAAAAATCCTCACAGCTTCTTGTCAGTACAGTATCACAGTATATTAAAGAATTTCTTCCATATATATAAGCTAAACTTCCTCTGTTTAAGGTTGAACCCATTACCCCTTGTCCTATCACTACAGTCCTAGTGGAAAGCCCCTCCCCAGCATCCTTACAGGCCCCCTTCAGATACCAGAAGGCTGCTATGAGGTCTCCACACAGCCTTCTCTTCTCCAGGCTGAACAGCCCCAGCTTTCTCAGCCTGTCTTCATACAGGAGGTGCTCAGTCCCCTGATCCTCCTAGTGGGCCTTCTCTGGACTTGCTCTAACAGCTCCACTGTTGGTTTAAGATGGAAAAGTAGTTTTCTTGATGCAACAGTAAAAACTTTCACCCTTTTTTGAAACAGGGTTTATTTCTGAAGTAAAATTTTGAAACTATTTCTTTTCCAAAAGACTGATGTCTTTCTTTTCCCGTCTTTCTATTTGCATCCTCAGAGGATCTCTTTGTCTAACAGGATTTTTCTCTCTCCTAAAAATTAATAGGGAAAAGGTAAAGCACAAGTAATTACAAAAATAAAAGTATTAAAAAGGCAAAAATGTTAGAATGTTCATGCCCCTTTTTTCCTTAAATAAATCAAAACAATTTTCAAATTCTATTTGAAAAAGAATATCTGTTTTAATATATTTTGAAAAACATTTAGCAAAAGAAATAGATGTTATTCTCATATTCCATGAAAAAAAGACTATTTTGCATTTCTTAGAAATAAATTCACTGCTTAAATAATGAACAGTACTTCAGGCAGCATGAAACATTAAGGTCATTGTAGAATAGACTTATTTGTGATATTTAAGGTCTATCTTATATTACCTGAACTTTTCCTTTTTTGATGGACATATAAAGTACACTGGAGTGTATAGGTATATATACTCACATATATATATAACATATATATGTTAGGTGAGGGAAAGAAAGAAAAAAGAGATAGATATCATGCAGACTACTTGTGCCTTTTTAAGCTTTCCAATATTTCCACAATGTGTTGTAAATAAATGAGGAGGAGCATCTGCAGTTTAAATTCTTCTTATTCTATATGTATGGGAAAAATGAAGATGAGTGATTACAAACAACATGAGGTAGTTAGGTAAATGGGCCAACTAAATTGCAAGGCAGCAGAAGTATTTTCAAATAAGCAGAAGGTACAACAGGGTATTTTAGTTTCTGTTTTAAAACTGCCTGATAGCTTGGCCTTAAATTTTAACCAATTGAGAGTAGATCTGCTTGTATAAAATCAGCTGATGTTTAAGAGGAGGCTTGAAAAACCTGTGATGATTAACTACTGGTAGCAAACATACACTGCTATCCACAGCAGCTCTAATGTAAATGTCGGAAAGAGAAAGTACTTCAAAGAATGCCAAAGAGTTCTGTTGCATTCACTTACGAAGAGTAATTAGACAGTTCCACTTAGCTTACAGAAAAATTCTGTTGTACCTTGCAGTACATGATTTAAATAAGCTCATAAAGGAGCCTACTAAGCAGTTGCTGACATTAAGCAGAATGTGGTTTTCAGGGAGTTATGTTTCCTTTGCCTATTTATACATTCCCAGCATGACTGAAAGGTACATAAACTGAAGTTTATTATGGTGCATATTAAAGCACAACCTGACAAATGGACTAACACACAAACACTGAAAAATACTTGCAAGCTAAGAGAATTTTTCACTAAAATTACTAGCGCCTAGTTCACTCTAGACTGACATTAGATGGGATAAAAGTTATATAAAACCTTAAGTCTCCAGGGTAAGAGAATAAACCCTGCAGTTTAAAACAAAATCTGACAGCTGTTTTACTGCTGGATTTTGAAGATTTCCATCCAGCAATATATCATTTATGATGCATATTTTTTTTATCTCAAATTTTTGAAGACAAATCCCACCAAGAATCATGTAAGATGTTCTAGCAGTTAAATTGTGTATTTATCTCAGAAGTTAATCCAGAGTCTGTCATTCTGGCTAACTATCCTAATAATAACCTGGAAACAAGTGAAAATGCTCAGTAGTGACATGATTGAAAAGGTGACACATGCTAAAATGACTGGATTGAAGAGTGGTCTATAATAAAGTTTTGATTTATAACTAGATCTTTGTCCAGACATGTTGAATGATTGGGTGTATGTATCATGCACTCTCATGGCAGTAGGTCTCCAAAATCTTGGGTTGATTTAGGGGTTATGAAACATAAGAGGGAAAGATAACTTGTCCTCTAAAAACCAGAGGTCCCCACCTTTTTTCACCAAATGTGGCTCTTCAAGATTAGAGGCACTTCCTGAAGTGATCTGAACCTTGATTCGTTAAAGTCTGCTTGATTCTTTGTTTCACATCCCACTGCCAGCAATATAGTGCATGTTTCCAGATTGTATCACATATGCCTGGTTAGACTGACTAACTAAATAACTTTTCAGTGCAATACAGCTTGATGTCAAGTCCTCTGTCCATAGACAAGTGTCACCTTTCATAGACCAATTTGTGTATTTTATTTCCTCAAGTATAATCATATGGCCACTGAAGTTCATGGAATCATGTAAATATTTGACTCAGCTGTTTTGATGACATATTCCAGCCATATGCTATAACATCTAACCCACCTTGGCTATATTGAGGACAATTTAAAATAGATCTTACACCACAGATCAAAGAGCAGGCTAATGTCTCAGTATTTCCTTTTTGAGTTCTCTTACCAGATAGTTTACAAGGTTGATCTCCTTGATCTCCTCAAAACAAGTGATCAAGATATCGGCTGCTGTTTCATGATAAGCATGGAATTTGCATAACTGAATGAGGTGATCCCAGAGAACACATAATAATACTGTAGCACCAGCTACTAGCAGTCTTGTACATGCCTAAAGTATGCATAACAACTTATACTGGAAAAGATCTCTAAGAACCAGTGGGACATGATATATAATGCTGGAAATTTGCTAATGAGGTAGGTTTTGCAAATTCCTCATCCAAGTAGCAATGGATGCAATGAAAGTGCAGCCTCAATTTCAAAATTACCCTAAATTTGGACATATTTTTTTTTAATTAACATTGAGTTCTTTGTTTATGCACTATATATGCAGTCAATTTAACTAGTACTGTGAGTTAGTGATCAAAACAATCTACTCACCTGTTTTTAAATTCTCTGTATTATGACAACCACTGCTACTAAGATAAAGAAAAATTACCCGAAGCTTTATATACTGAACAATACCTATGCTCACCCAGGCTTCTTGGACGTCTTTCAGGACAGAAATGAAATTTAATTTACACTTTGAACTCCAACTCTATTGCTTTTGAAAACCATTTCCCTCCTAAATTCTGAGTCCTGCAATGCAAGCACACCATATCTGACCCAAGAAGTAAACTCATATTTCCAGGTCATATCTCACATCTTTACTTACCCTTTTATTATTGTGCACTGGTGTCAGTGACAGAAACAGCATCAGTACCTGGTTCAGATTAGTCTTCCTGATGATTTTCTCTTCAGAGAGTGCATGCCTAAGCAGCACTTCAGTATAACATATAACAGTTTATCCTTTAATTAATGACATTGCCCAAATATTGTACTCTGGCAAGCATAATCTCTTCACTTCCCTCATGAAGTGAATTTAAAATGTCTGAACTTTGGCACTTTATCCTGTAGAGATACTCTGTCCATAGTAAAACCCAAGCATTCTAAAATTACTAGTATGACCAAAATGAAAACAGACATTCATTGATGGGAGAAGAGAAACAGCTTGATGTCTAAGTGGAGACTGGTGACAAGTGCTGCTCTTCAGGGGTCAGTACTGGGATTGGGACTGTTCTATATCTTTGTCAGTGACACAGACAGTGGGACTGAATGCACCCGTGGCATGTTTGCCCGTGACACCAAGCTGTGTGATGCAGTCAATAGCCTGGAGGGAATCCTCTGGCCATCCAGAGTGATCTTGGCACACTTGAGAGGTGGGCCCATGCAAACCTCATGAAGTTCAAGAAGGCCATGTTCAAGATCCTTCACCTGAGTCAGGGAAAACATGAACACAAATACAGGCTGGGTGGAGACTGGATTGAGAGCAGCCCTGAGGAGGACTTGGAGGACTTGTTCTATGTATAAGGAAGGTAGAAAAAGAAATTAGTTATTGTGATTTGGAGATTAAGTAATGAACATTCTGTGAAGAGGGAGGAAATGTAAAAGCCACAGGGTGTTTTTGGTTTTGTTTTTGTTTGTTTACTTTGTTTTGTTTTTTTTAACATTGTCCTAAAGGGTGGAAGAAAGAGAATGATGATGGTGACTAAGAAATATATATATTAAACGTAAAAATTCCTATCTAATATACTTCCTCTGAAAACAAGAATTTTCACCTTAGCCCAAGTGTGTTCTGTTAGTGAAAGCTCAATTCATTTTCTGCCAGTGAAAATTAAATTATATGGATTACATGTGCAAAATTCAGCAAAGCAACATCCAGAATAGAAAATGTCAGGAACCAATAAACTTTTCTAATGTTAGGAATAAATGTGCCTGATTAAATCTTTTGTTTTGATAACAACTGGGTTTAAATTTTGTACAGTAAAAGTCTTTTTAGTAGAGAACTCTGTTACAGAAAACTGGGTAAAATCTAAAGATGACATTGATGAAGCTTTTCAAATATTGTTTGAGGGAATGTCCTGGGTTCAGCAGTAGCAGTCATTTTTTTCTCCTTCTTAGTAGCTGGTGCAGTGCTGTGGTTTTGACCTTTGGCCTGGGAACAGCGCTGATAACACCGATGTTTTTAGTTACTGCTCAAATGTTTAGTCTGATCATGGACTTTCTGAGTTTCATGCTCTGCCAGGGAGGAGGGGAAGCTGGGAGGAAGCAGAGACAGGACACCTGACCCAAACTAGCCAAAGAGGTATTCCATACTACAGCACGTCATGCCCAGGATGTAACTGGGAGTTACCCAGAAGGGCACACACTGCTCAGTTGGGCTCGGTTGGCGGATGGTATTGTGCTCTCTTCCCTTGTTATTTCCCTTATCATTATTATTAATGGTGGTAGCAGCAGTGATTTGTATTATATCTTAGTTACTAAACTGTTCTTATCTCAACCTGTGGGAGTTGCATTCTTTCGATTTTCATCCCCATACCTCCAGTAGCTGCAGGAGTGAGAGCGTGAGACTGCATGGCTGACAGAGTTTAAACCATGACAGGGAAAAAGGCTTGAGAAATAACTACTTATTAATTAACCAGAAAAATAAAAAAAAAGACTAGCAGAAAATTAACATTTCTAAATCAGCTCATGGAGACTTTACAGTTTTTCATTGAGTTTGGCAGATAGGTGCTACATGTGCTAGCACTGTCAGTGGAAGGGATATACCTCTTACTCAGTGGTCACAAGAAAGCATCTTACATGAGTCATGTCTCAAAGACCTGTGTTCAGCTGCTGGTCTGGCTTTGGGCATTTCAAACACAGGGCTTGTGGACGCTATATAAGACTTGAAAGAATCACTTAAAAGGGATCCAGCTTTTCTGCTTGGACAGGGTTCCAGTTTTTCCTTCAATTCATATAGCCTATCTTATAATAAGTATCATATGCCGAGACTTACTTAGTAGTACTCTCTTCAGTTACTTACAGAAAGTTTGCCTTGTGCAGATCTAGTGGTGTGAGCAAGATTAGGATGCATCATCTCTACAGAGGCAATGAAGCTGAACAAGGTGGTAGTTCCAGTACAGTTTATGGCTTGTATTACAACATGTTTTTGAGGAGTGCAGATTTTAATGAATGCCTTATGCTAGGCCTTGTATGATGTGATGCCAATTCTGAGGAAGGACTTTCCCCTCTGGCAGGCACAAGCATACATCCCTGCTGAAGCAAGAAACAGCTGAAAGCTAATTTCCAGCTCCAGGCAGAGCTGGAACAGAGCTGTACAAAGGGGATCCCTGCACTCTGTCTGAAATAATCATGCTTTACAAAAATGCCATATGGATATTTTGTCTCCCTCACATTAACTCTGATCAGTTGACAAACATTTTAACTAACAGAATGAGGAAGATTTGCATAATTACACTGTATTTTTTAAGAACTATACAAGGAATATGAAAATCTTGGTTTGGCTGCTAGTGTAAATTTGATTTTATTGGCTCATCTTTATATATCTCCCAGGCTGTTGCTCAGCAACAAAAATGTCACAGAAGATATTCATATCCATCTAGTAAAAATGTCTGTCCTAAAGGAGACAAAATAAGTTACCTGAAAAAAATCTTTCCTATTCTAAATGAACCAGACATCTGTCTGTCTGTCTATGTATGTATCTATCTATAGTCAGCTGTTACTGTTCTTTTTGATGTTTTGTTGTTTTTTTTTTTTTTTTTCTTCACCTCCCCATTTT
>NDXB01007510.1:95251-116209 GCA_002631895.1 Agapornis roseicollis | reverse complement strand
TTTTTTTTTTTTTTTTTTTTTTTTTTTTTTTTTAGTGCATGAAAGGTACAAGATTGTTGTGTATTGCATTTTGTTTTCATTATGGGGAATAAGGCCAGGCTAAGTAAAACATAAGCTGAGATGGAGAACAGCAGAACCTTTGCAACATTTGGGTATGTTTGTAATCTGTATGCAGTAAAATACAACAACCAAATCCAGTGAAGAATTGCAATTTACTTTCCTTCATCTTTTGGTCACTTCTATATGTGTGTGTTTTGACAGATTAAATACCTGTATCAGGATGATTATTTCAGCTACAGATCTGGCAATATAAATAGCATTTTTTTTCATAGATTAATTCCACCTGCTGAGCAAGCTCTACCAAGTGTTTTAAGAACCTGTACTTGTAGGAAACTTAAGGATTTTCATATTCTCTGTGCCACATCTCTGCACAGGATGACTTTACACTTCAAGCTAAACAACATGCTCTGTTCTCTCACTTTTACTTTTTAAAGTAACAGTCGTCATGATTACTTGACATCTAGAAATGAATCTGCCTTTTTGTGAACCAAGTTGATAAATCTGTCAATTGTAGAATTCAATTTTAACTTTTTAAAGTTTCTAACAAAGTTTCCTTCTTTCTTCAAGAAAACACCTTAGCATATGCTTAAAAAAATTGGTTTCTAAGCCATTTTCCTAAATTGTTTTGCTGCTCAGTTTCTATTTAGTTCAATGTTGTCTGAAACCTTGAGATCAGAAGACAAAAATATATGGAAGAAACGTGGACAGCAAATTAATCTTATTTTTCCTTCAGCTATGAAGGGTGAACTTTAGAAAAATATGTTATTGTTTCTGTTATGCACTTAATGGCACCTCCATGCAGGCAGTGCATCTCATCAGAAAGATCAGCTAGAGTTTTTGTTTTCAGAAAAAATGATTCATCTTTGGATAAAATATGCACAAATAGAGATTACCAGTGAGAATGGGAAAGAATATTTTCCCTAAATTGTCTGTTACCATTAAAAACAAAACAATAAAAAGCAAAAACAAACAAAAAACCCCATTGTCATGAGGTATTGTTTTCTTCTTGAACAAAGAATCAAAGAAAATGGAATGCTAAATATAATTGATCACAGTAATTCAGCATTGATTCAATGAAAGTTTAGTGGAAATGCATTATTCATATGAGTACCTAACTCAGTAAATATCATATAGTTCTGAATATACAAATACACCCTCATTTAATGTTCAGTAGTGTTCATTCTACAATAAGAAATTCTTTTCTATCTTGGTCCATACACAGAGTTTGTTGAACTGCCTGAAAATAAATAGTTTCTTTGAAAATACTATCCATTTTGAACTTGATAGCCACAAAGAAAAAAAAAAAAAACAAACATGTCCTCTCTGTGAGGTATTTAAGCTTCAGATAAGGCAGGAAAAATGATTTTTTGAAATATTATTCTCTAGTTAAGTGAACTAATGATTAAGTTATGGTGATAGGGTAAACAGGGATGTTAATGATGTGCATGCTTTTGACCCAAAACCTTCTCTTTCGGTATTTCTTGACTCTTTACTAGTTAAATGTAAAAGGTTTAATTCATTGCTAAAGAATACATGCATGCCAGTGCTGGATGCATGTGAGGCCATTAGTAATTTTGTCTGTATTCTCAGAAGTTCCAAGAGTCTACTGATTGCAATCAACAGATAGATAAAGATAGAATCAACAGGCTTGCGATCTTTTTGGAAAAACAAAGCATTTTCCATTAATTGATTTTTACTGGTCAATTTTTATTTTCTAGTTTGCTTGGGATTTGAAAGGCTTTCAGGGAGGAAGGAAGGCAAAATAATTACCCAGATGGCTATTACTATTGGGAGTGGCAGCTACTTTAAAGTATTTTCTAAAAATTATGAATATAAGATTTATTCATGATGATTCCCTTGAAACATGAGATTAAAGACAATTCAATCACTCTTTGCCACTCGTTTCATTATCCCAGCATGTCCCAATTTTTTTTCTTTCACTACTACCTAATTGATGTGTTTACTTTAGGGTTAATTTAATCAGTTAAATTATTTGAAATAAATTTCAGAGAAGTGATTTATGGGGGTTTTTAGGACTTGCAGAGAGCAATTTATTATACTACCCTGCTAAATTGTCATTGCTTTCAGTAGAGATATGATAGTGATGAGATAAGCACATATACAAACTCAATTTTAGATTATAATTTATCATAATTTTACATTGTATTCAAATATAAAAATGCTGTGCAATTCCAGAATAACTTGCATAGGATTGTGCCTATAATCATTTAATTATGTTGATCAGCAAGGGTGAAGTATTAGCTACTTCAAAATTGAGAAAAGAGGCACAATATTGTTGGGCAAGATAAGGAGTCTGGTTTTTAGTTGCAAGAATGTTAAATTCACTTAGGATTAAAAGAATGCTACATTTCTTCAGTATGCTAAAAGAATATTGTATTTGGACTGTAAGGAAATTACAAAATTTAATTGATCTTTGAAAAAATTATTTTTAAACCAACATTTTAAACTGTTTGATTACCTAAAAAACTTTTTCAGACTGTTTTATTAGTGAACCTGGAGAAAAAGACTTGTATATCTTCATAAAAAGGAGCAGCTTTAATAATTAAAAATATGATGCTGTTCTATTTCTGTTTAATTTTTGAATTTGATCAAAAAAGTTATTAAGAACTTAAGGAATTTAAAAATAATTTACCATTTCAGTTGATTCATTTTACTGTGATTTGGAAGTGCTACAGAAATTGGTAAAGACCTATGTTTCTAATCTGAAGGGAAAAGAAACTTCATACAGACATATATACAGTTCTGTCATTTCTAGATCATAAGTAAAATCTGATTCTCCAGGCATAGAAAATTTTCTCAGAGGGGCTTTATTCGTGAATGACTTTTAGAGAAATAGGAAGTTCCAATAAAATAGGCCAAGCAGAAGCTGTTCCTTACATAAGTTTTAAGGTGAACAAGTGAAAGACAAGTGAAGCACAAAGGTCCTACCATCATATACAATGAGAGAGGGGAAGAGGTGGGAAAAAAAACAACCAAAACAAGTCAGGTGTATATGTTGCTGATTTTCCTCAATTTCATTAAATTCTTCTTTTATTCTTTTCCTTTATGACATGCATACAACTTATACAAATGTGTTTCAAATATCTCCTGATATGTTTTTCTCAATATTGCATTCCAGGCTGAGATTTGCTTCTGATTAGGATGTTTTAAAACTACACACAAAACCTTAGATATGTACAGTTCTTTACAATTTTTCTAGAAATTTTCATTTTGTTGTGTTTTCATAACAACTCACACAAAATAGAAGCAAATCACATAACTGTCCTACAAAAATCAAGAAGAAAAGAAATCAGTAGGATAAGAAAAAATATCAGTAATATAAAAGATAACAAATTTTACAAGTTTCCTTTTCATTGCATTTGGAAAATACTCTGAGGAATGAAACTGGGGCAAATCCAGCTGGAGTTTTTATAAAAAAAAAAAAAATATAAATATTTTACACACTATCTTCATTATAATACTTACCATGTCATAATGTCCTTCATATAGAATTCCAAAACACTTTGCAAACAATAGTTAGTGCATTATTACAGCACTAATAATTTCATGCTGAAATGACTATTTCCATAAGAATAGTGAGAATACTTCACACATCCCAGTTACTTTAATGAAAGTTAAGGATTTTCAACAACTTCCAGAATTTTACTGAATAGTACAGAAATCATATATGTACAATAAACTGTCTTGTTTGACTTGGAATCTTATGTCATTACAATTTCACAGTTACTAGACCTTACTATTATTTCAGAATAAATATTTATTTGAAGCTAAATTTGAAAGAATAAATATATATCCTCCTTTTTCTGTCTCCAGGTGTTTTTATACAACAACTACAAAATAACTTTTTTTATATTCACTCATCTTTCCCTCCAAAACCTTGTTCTTTCCTTTCATGAGAAATGTCAAAAAATCACTGTCATGTTTTTCCTTTATTTCCCACATGCAACTTTTTAATAACAAAACAGGAAAACAGGGTATGCCAAATGTCCCTTGGATGACCTAAGGACACCCAGCACAGCCTTTTCAGAAGCAAACTAGTGTAGGATATAGAAAAAGAACAGTGAAGGATTACATGAAAAATATGTATTTAGCAGTCCCCATTCTGCTCTTCCCACCTGCAAGCATTGAAAAAATAAGCAGCTCAGATACAGAAATATTTCCTGCCTATTTTCATCACCAGTGGGTCTCCACTGATCTCCCACTAAATCAGCAGAAATAAAACACCCAACAATTTTACAAATTATTATTATCTGCTTCTACACTATATTCTACTAGTACACAAGCTTCTGTTCTGCCAAACCTTTTGTTAATCAGCAGTTGCATTACTTGTCAGGTGCAGAGTCATGAACAAAGTACACTGTTGAACACTAGGAAGTTAATCACAAAGATGCTAACATTGCTTCTCATTGCAATTTGTTCCACTCCTTTCCCTGCCTCATTCAGAGATAACTATTGTGGCAATCAGGGTTAGTTCTATTTGGGTTTTCTCAGTCTATATGGTCATTTTCTACCAACAGACTGATGGGACTAAGTTAAATCTCTAAACCCATGGGATTTCACCCTGATGGGATTAGATGAAAGGGGCCAAACTCCACTCTCTCGAAGTTCAGTGTGTTGACCTTCCTGTGCACTCTCCTCACCATCCTAAGGATCTCAAACTCCACCATTTTGTGGTCATTGTAGCCAAGGACTCTCTCTCCAGCTTCAGGTCATTCAAACAGTGGAGAATATTCAATTGACTATTTGGAGAATATGGAGAATATTCAATTAGAATGCATATTTCTGTCAACTGTGATACTTCAGACCTTTCTTGGGATTGAAAGTTGAATAAGGTCATGTAGAAACTTGCCTCTGGACATGATGAAATGCTGAAAGCAAACTGACTGTGGTTCAGAACATTTGATAGTTATTCTAGTTTTAAATTTGAAGCAATGGAAATTGTCGTGGTTTAAAACCAGTTTCTGCTCCCTCCCCCTCTTTCTTTCCTCCCCCCCCCCTCCTTCCTCCCCACTCCCAGAGGGACAGGGAGGAGAACTGAAGGAATGCAACTCCCACTGGTTGAGATAACACCGTCCAGTAACTAAGGTATAACACAAATCACTATTGCTATCACCAATAATAATAACGATAAGGAAATAACAAGGGAAAAGGGTAAAATACCACCCGCTGAAAATGAGCCTGACCAGGAAGTCCCGTGTCCTTCCAGGTAACTCCCCGTTACATCCTGGGCATAATGTGCTATGGTATGGAATACCTCTTTGGTCAGTTTGGGTCCTGTCTCTCCTTCCTCCCGGCCTCCCCTCCTCCCTGGCGGAGCATGAGGCTCACAGAGTCCTTGGTCAGGGTAAACATTGCTTAGCAACAACTAAAAACATCGGTGTTATCAGTTTTGTTCCCAGGTTAAGTCAAGACACAGTGCTGCACCAGCTACTAAGGAGGAGAAAAATTGACTGCTATTGCTGAAACTAGGACAGAAATAAAGTTCAATTACAGTGTTAGAATCATAAAATCATAGAACAGTTAGGGTGGGAAAGGACCTTAAGATCATCTAGTTCCAACCCCCCTGCCATAAACAGGGCCACCTCACACTAAACCGTGCCACCCAAGGCTTCATCCAACCTGGCCTTGAACACTGCCAGGGATGGAGCACTCACAACCTCCCTGGGCAACCCATTCCAGCATCTCACCACCCTCACAGGAAAGAATTTCTTCCTTATACCTAATCTAAACCTCTCCTGTTTAAGTTTGAACCTGATACCCCTTGTCCTATTGCTACAGTCCCTAATGAAGAGTCCCTCCGCAGCATCCCTATTGGCCCCCTGGGGGTTTTTGGGTTGGGTTTTTTTTCAGTTAGCTTTCAAGACATTTTTGCTACCAGGAGAATTCATTCATCTTGTCCCATGGCTATAATGTTAATGCAAAGAATAAATGAAAAATAAAAAATACAGTTACACTTTTCATACTTCTGGAGAAAGACCAGCTTCACTATTTTAATTCTAAACTCAGTGTGGAAGATACAAAACGACTTACAAGGATAAAACCAGGACATTTCAAGGTAGTGAATAATTCGGTGGTTATTGGTGAAAATTTATATTATGCTGTCCTTTTGTACACACAAATTTATTTTAAATCACGTTTGCACATTAATTGTTTATACCATATGACTTACTGTTCATTTGTGGTTCTTCTAAATCATCCTTGCCTTAGTTATTCTACTTTTATATAATTTAGACTGAAATAATTTGTCAAATAATACTTGACTGTTAGAGGTTTCTAGAGTCTTTGTCCCTCCTAAGGAAGGGAAGAATAAAAAGCTGAAAAGAACATGGAGAAATTTGATAAAGTCAGGCTGCCTTTTGAGTTCAGTGCTCAGAAAGGACTCTCAAATTATCTTCTGCAAGTAACACAAAGGATGGAAGCACCTCAGAATTGCCTTAGAAACACAGACTCACTGAATTCTAGGCCAGAAAAAAGTAAACCCCTTAAATTAGAGACTTCTGAAAAACACCTAAGAGTGCACATGTGTTCAGGAGTATAGAAAATGTGACAGATTGTACAAAAAAATTTGTCAGCAGTTTGAAAATAAGATTCTTGACCTTTTCTGTACTAGGAAATTCAGTCTGTAATGCTAACAGCTCCTACCACTTAAAATCAGGGGTCCAGATCTATACAGTCGGGACATCCAACAATGATTGTATTATCACATATTGCAGTGTACTGTTTTCCAAAAATTTATAGGACACATAATAAAAAATGGAGATATCAACATTGTGGCTGAACTATTATAGACTAGCTCTGTAATATTTCACAACTTTGTAAGATAATTGTACGTCCTACTGACTTTCATATAACAAGGATTTCATTATATGTTTTTCATAATCAAGGGACAAGTAGTTCTAGTTCTAACGTGGCTATGTCAGGTAGATTAGGTCTATACATTTATATACCAGAGAAAAGAAAATACATGGAATTTTCTAATTGTCAATTACTTTGAAATGCAACTGTTACACATGTTTACTGACTAAATTAACCAGGGACACCTGGAGAATATATTGTGCCTTGATGTTATGACTATGAGATCCTTACTTCATCTCTCACTATAAGTTTTCTGTAAAATGCAGGCTCCAGGTATATTTCCTCATGCATTAGTCTAGATTTCTTCCTAATTTTGTTGGGTATTAAATAGCTGAACTGCAGAAAGGTTGAGAACCTGAAAAGTGTCTATTCTGATAGTTTTAGAACTTCTGCAGAATTCCTAACTCTCTTGAATATCAGTTAACTACAACTCACTGAGTTTTCCTTTTCCTATATATGATCTACTAAATCTAGCTATTACTCATGTCCTGAGTTAATCAAAATATTAATATACCTGTAGTGGTTTAAACCCAGTTTCTACTTACCCCACTCTTTCTTTCCTTCCTCTTCCCCTTCCCCTCCCCCTTCCCCCTCCTTCTCCCCACTCCTGGAGGGATGGGGAGGAGAATTGAAGGAATGTAACTCCCAGGGGTTGAGATAAGAACAGCCCAGTAACTAAGGTATAACACAGATCACTGCTGCTACCACCAATAATAATAATGATAAGAAAATAACAAGGGAAGAAAGTATGATACCACCCGCTGACAACGAACCCAACTAGGAAATTTGTGCCCTTTTGGGTAATTCCCCATTACCTCCCTGGGCATGACATGCTGTGGTATGGAATACCTCTTTGGCTAGCTTGGGTCAGGTGTCCTGTCCCCGCTTCCCCCCGGCCTCCCCTCCTCCCTGGCAGAGCATGAGGCTCAAAAAGTCCTTGGTCAGAGTAGAACATTACTTAGCGACAACTAAAAACACTGGTGTTATCTGCTAAGTTCCCAGGCCAAAAGTCAAAACAGAGCACTGAATCAGCTACTAAGAAGGAGAAAAATTGACTGCTACTGCTGAACCCAGGACAATACTTGAGAACATGCTTCATGGCAAACTTTGCTAAATACTTTTTACAATTTATAGGCATGTAAAATATTTTCTATCTTATACGGAACTGTGGGAAATTAATCTTTTAATTTTTTAATATTTTTGTATCCTCACTGAATTGGAATCATTTGAACATGAATTTTATAATTGTTCTGTGGTCTGTTATATTGTGCTCTTATTTTGGTTCTTTCATGATTAACTCTTGATTTCCATGGAAACTAATCATTAGGTATTAAAGGATGTTAGATTTTTTTTTTTTTTTTTTTTTTTTTCACAGCTGCACATCTCAGGAAAAGTTGTGAACAGGCAGCAACTACTTTCTAACTGGGGATTCAAATTTTTTAATGGAAATCAAGACATAAAGTTTCCTAATCATATGTTGCCTCATTCTGGCCATTTCAGTAACAGAAACAATGTCAAGAAAACAATCAAAGAAAGAGGAGAGTGACACACCTCTTAAACAGTAACCATTCACTTTAATAAGAAACAGCAGCTCTCTATGCTGTTAAAATCTCTTAAAAATGCTGTTGTTTATGGAGGGATGGCAGAGATAACTTAGGAAAAAAAAGGTCCTGTAATAGTTCTATTGTATTGCTGTAAATCAGCTCCTGACTCCATGAGTATGGGTAATCTCCTTAGCCACCAGTTGTTCATTTGTGTTCAAGTATCCTGGTTTGCATTTCACCCATTCTTCTTTCCCCAGGCCCTGAAATTCACTTGTCTTCATTCAAACCTTTCAATTTTCTCAACTAGAGGCATAAAATTAATATGATTATTTTTAAAATAAATAATAAGAATTACAAATAAAAAAAGTATCGGTTCGTACTTATCACACAGCCTAATCACCCAATTTCTGGGGGAGAGGAGATGAAAAAAGAGAAAAATCAAGAACTGGAGGAGTCAAATGGTACTGGAAGGCTAGCAAGTTGTGTTAGTGTCACAATATGAGCAATTTCTTCTGGTTTTATTTGGCTCAAAGAACTGTACTTGCTGCATTCAAGGGCAATGGCATGTCTGGGATGAAGAGCAAGGCTGAAGCTGACAGCAGAAGTTGTCCCAGCAGTGCCAGGGTTGGCACTGGAGCCAGCTGTGCCCACCAGATGCAGAACTGCCTTCTTGTGGGACTGCTGTCTCTGAAGTCTGTCTCTCACCTCTGGTTTTCTGTTCCAGCACTGTTTGCCTCTCAAAAGAGAAAAATGCCTTTGTCACATCCAGGTGACCCTTTTAAACCTCCCCTCCTTGACCTTAAGTCTTTATGCAACCTTCAGTGCTTCCTCAGTGTTTTGGGAGGGAAAACTGAGTCCTCCTTCCACACCCATTTCTTGTCAAAACTGGCATTAGTAAATTTGCAGTCACTAATAGGATAGGAGACTCTGACCCCATGCTCCTTTTTGAGGCAAGGTTCACAATATAATTTGGAATACTGGATGCTGCATTTTCCTGGAAACTACTAACCCATGTCTTTTCTTTGACACTAGGAAAATGAAAAATAGAAAGCAGTAATAGAGCAACTGTCATTATATTTTTCGTGACTGACTACTGTTACAGTGTGGTGTTTGAGGTTAATTTCCCCAAATGCATTTATTTCTAAAACAGAGCATCTCAATGCTGTGAAAATATATGTACCATATCACTTGAAATGTTTTGTAATAACAGTGATGACAGCTTAAAGAAGAATATAAAAAAGGAAGTAAAAATTATTTAAGGCTTCAGGTGTTTCTCTGGGTATGTGTATGAGTGTATTACAATTAGCTAAACGGAGTCATATCTAGAAAGTGAAGAGGGAGCTTCCATCTTCAGGTGTATAGTGAAAACACCAGGCATTATATCTACCATACTCAAACTAGACGCTAAATTCCTTTCCCAAATAAGTGTTCTAAATTTCCCAAGCTTTCTGCAAAGCCTATGTTCTGTCAGTATCAGACATAAGCCACATGAGATCTTCACATCAACTGGCTGATAATGGTAGTGGCGACATTGCTTTGGAAGTAATGATGTTAGTACTCCGATAAGCACCTGTCCTGGGTTCAGCAGTAGCAGTCATTTCTCTTCTTCTTAGTAGCTGGTGCAGTGCTGTGTTTTTGACTTTCAGGCTGGGGACAGTTCTGATAACACCAATGTTTTTAGTTACTGCTCAAATGTTTACTCTGACCAAGGACCTTCTGAGTCTCATGCTCTGCCAGGGAGGAGGGGAAGCTCGGAGGAAGCAGAGACAGGACAACTGACCCAAACTAGCCAAAGAGGTATTCCATACCACAGAATGTCATGCCTGGGAGGTAGAACTAGAGGCAGTTACCCGGAAGGGTTAGATCACTCCTCAGCTCGGGAGATCACTGCTGGGTTCAGGCTGGGTATCAGTTGATGGGTAGTGAGAGGTTGTATTCTCTTCCCTTGTCATTTCCGTTATCATTATTGGTGGCAGCAGCAGTGTTTTGTGTTATACCTTAGTTACTGGACTGTTCTTGTCTCAACCCATGGGAGTTACATTCTTTCGATTCTCCTCCCCATCCCTCTGGGAGTGGGGAAAGGAAGCAGGGGGAGTGTGTGAGGTCTCCATGGCTGAATTGATAGACTGGGCTTAAACCACAACAGCATCATATACTTATTGAACATCTCAGCAATGAAAACATGTTGATACCAACAAAACCTCACCTTATAGATAGGAGTCTGATTTGAACAAACTCTCAAGAAGAAATATTTTAAGTAGTTTTTGGACTCTCCTGAAATACACACATTTTCTTTTTTTTTTTAATTAATTTTTTTATTTACAAATTGCTGTTGGCATGAATAGTGATGAAATGCACAAAGAAAATTTAACTTTCTACATCATTCAATTGAATTACATTAAAGTACTATCAGAAAAAAAAATTACATCTAATTCAATATTAATAAACTGAATGCAAATTATTCTGCTTACACCAATAGAGTGGGCTCAGGTATACTTTTGTCAGTGTATCTTTTATGTTGGATTTGACATACTGTATAAAGGACAATCTTAACCAGATTACTGGAGAACAGGATCACTTCAATTTTTTAATCTGGCAATAATTAATCAACATACAGCCCATCTAAAGAGCAATGAATTTTTATCCAATACAGCTCTCCTCCCCATCCCACCAGGAGTGGGAGTGAGCAGCAGCTGCTTGATACCTAGATGACAGCTGGGGCTGAACCACAACAGCCTATTAAAGAAGCTAATGAAAATGAGCCACACATGCTTCACAGACTTGTAACTAGCTTATCTTCTTGTGAATGAAGTGTGTAAACTTTAACGACATTGACAATTTAAAATCTTTTTATGGGTATTCCAGAATTACTATTATGGGACCAAGGCCTAATCTCTCTACTGGTATTTGTTTCCTCTATAACTGAAGCAACTTTTAAAAAGTTTCCTGCCTCTACCCCAGCAAATGGAATGCACTATGAAGGACTTATGAAATTAGTATCTAGTATGACAATTACAGTAGACTAGGAGTTCCTACCAAGATTAATAATTGCTGCCCATACTGTAACAGAATAGGAAGATATGAGCTGAGAAACACTGTAAAGTGAATAAATAAAACACAGCAAGCTGTGGAACATACTGATGAAGGTTTTCTGCAGGGAGTGAAAATAGAGAACACAGCTGGAAACCGTACTGCATATTACCATGGGTACAAAAGTTCATAACAGATTTAGAGAAGTAAGTGATGAAAATGCTTAACTACTTCCAATTAACAGTTTATTACAGATGTGATTGCTGCAGACATCAGGAGTCAAGGAGTAGTGTTCTTGCTTACTAAATCCACTTTATGCATAAGAGAGAAGATAGATGGAAGTTTTTGTGAGAGTCAAAAAAGTGGGCAGTGGAGAAATTTATAGTGCAGCTGCTCAGCCACACAACTGTTTCCTAGTGCTCTGGTTAAGAAGCCAATCTACCACCTGCCTGCCCTTGCTTCCTGATCTGTGACAAGAAAAGCAGAAAAAAAAGGAATAATGTCAAGGTGCCACCAGGACCAGAGGCTCCCTCTGTGCCAGGGCAGACAGGGCCTGACCCACCTCCAGCCAGAAGCAGAACAACTGGGGGGAACCAGGGCAGCCTTGCAACAAGTAATTTGTATTTGCCACAATAATATAGACAAGTATGACACACGCATCTGCATGCATATTTTAGTATTTAAGAAGTACAATTTTACAGTTTCAGTACACTTTGCATTTGTCATGTGTTCATATTATTAATGATACCTCTTTTTACTGTAAAAGTGTCTAACTTTGTACATGCCAAATTCAGAACTATTACTGTTAATGCAATATAAGCCCCACTAGATTAGGAAGAAGCAGAAATATTTTAGAGTGGAAAAAACCAATACATATGGACATGTGCAGATTGAAGGACCATTCCCTTCATTTCTCAGAAAATAACGGAGTCAAAATATCAAAGAATTTAAAAATTTAAAATTCTTTAAGAACTCAAAGGTACTGCTGTTAGTTAGAACACAAGGTATCTCAGGAGTGAATTGAAAGAATTATCCATTTATTTCTATATAAATATGGCCAGCTTTTCAATGATTTTTAGATGCTTACATGTAATTTCAGGTGAGATTTAAGTATCTTTGAGGATTGGAGCCTTGGTGTATATCATTAGAATTTGGTTAGCAAATATCTATTTGTATGTGGTCCTAATTACCATGTGTATAATTCCAGGGTAGAAAAAAAAATGAAACTAGGTTGTCTTTCCTATGTCTTAGATAAAAATTGATCTTTTATTCACAAAGACTATGGCACAAAATATTAGTTAATTTACGGCATAAATCTTACCTATATGTGTTACATGTGTTTTGTTGACAGCATAATAAATCCTGGAATGATGATGGAGTGTATCGATAACAGTTCTATAGCTGTGATGAAAGTGGGGAAGAAGAGTGAATATTTATCATTAGACCCATTTTTCGATAATGCTTCTCCCAAGAAGATCCATAGACCTCTGTAGACAATCAGCTCTAAAAGGAATAGGACCTACCATTGTCTCCAGTATATGTGAAAGCAATACTATTGTGTACCATGGAAGTAGCGTTCAAATACTGTCAGTCTAATAAAACTATATTTGAACTTTTATTTTCTTATTTTATTTCTTTCTTCTGACTTGCATGAACAGAGAGAAACAAAGTAATCTGCTTAGTTTTCTGTTTGTTCTTTTTAAACACATTAACCTTATACAACATTTGTTTTTAAGAAAGGATTTCTAAACAACTTTATTTCACAGTTCCCCTCTTCCTCCCCTATCCCCAAAGGGACTAGAATAAAGTAATTTCTTTCGAATAAACAGGAAGAAAAAATCATTAGCCTTTGAATTCTAATTGTGTATTTCCTGACTTGCTTTTCCACATAAATTAATTACTTCAAGTGTACACATTAACTGTGTGACTTTCTCCTGTCATCTGTTTTGAAAACAGATGCTAGCCTAAGATTCAATACAATACAAGGACTTTAACATTTCCAAGCGGCTGTCCTTTAAAGTAATTCAGGAAAACTGTATTTATTTATTTGATGGACATTAACATTACTTAAAAGGTAATTAATATCTTTTCAACATGTGAAAAATGTTATATGTTCATTTCTTTATGTAATAAGATTCTGCTGGGTGGTAGGTTCACAGTAAACTTTATTAGAATCATGTTTGTGGCAGTAATCATAACCTGGCCACATACAGAGATCCAGAAATAGTTCAAATAAAAAACTATGGAAACTAAATTAGGGGTTAGGTGGAAAGAGTGCCTAAATCAAAAATTAGTCAAGACTAGATTTAAGATTTGCTTCAGAGCTGCAACCGGAAGCAATAGTAGCAGCTGATTAGAAGGCAAACCAGGAACTTCATTATTCAGCCTGTTTGTATCTCCTTCCTCCAGCTTATAGGACCAAGCTAATATTTCCAAAGATCATTTCCATTTCAGCTCATTTAGAACTGCCACTTCACATGTCTTTTTCCTCTAGAGGGCAAAAAAATTTCACACATGCATACTGTTTGGCTTCCCTCTACCCTAGCAATGAACTGTTGGCTACTATGAATCCAGATCACTGAGAGCCTCAAATAGGGAATTCTGTCTCCAGGGACTATGTATGTCTCTTACAGATGGTCTGCTATTTTGGTAAATCTAAGTACTACTGAGTGAAAAAATATGATGGTTCTCCAGGAACAAATTAATAAGCTCTCTCACCCCTACCTCCCCACATTCACCTTCACAATCTGATTACACTCAAAAGTTGAAAAATAATCAAAAAGTAATGTATTTGGATTGTGGTAGCATTATTAAGTGGAAAGTACAACCTTACTTTTGTACGCAAGAACTGATTCATGCTACTCATACAATATTTCTGCGCCTCTCATTTTTTGATAGCTATATTGAATACTTTTTTATACTGTATGCAATATAAACTGAAAATACCATCTGCATATCAGATGAATTGCCTTAATAAAAGTGAGAACACAGACCCCCTTTCTATATTTGCAACATGAACACTATTTCAGCTATATATTAATATTCTATTCATGAAGTTTAATTAGTAAGAAATACAGCTAAGGAATTAGTCATTATAACCAATTGTTATTAATTGTCACTGAGGTTTCTTAATTATTCGCTTTTGCTGGAAGCTAATTAGTTTTATGTCTTACTTACTAGTTAGCAGAGAAACATTTTCACCCATGTATACCAAAAGAGAAAGAGAGACTGATTATTTGGAATCAAGTTTTAGCTTTCATAAAAGATAATTTTTTCAGAAATTGAAATATTTTGCTGGTTAATAAAAAAATTCTGATGGTGTGTTCTGAGGAGGGGAAGTGGCATAGTTTTTGGAATAAACATCTATTGTATTTGTTTCCCTTTATTTTTGTATTGAAGATAAACTTTTCTTATGCAAATCATAAAACCTTAAGTTTTTTCCCACCTTGAAAGCATCAGTTATTCAAAGATGAATTGTTGTGTCAGGGCATTTTTAACTACCTGTTGGATCATGCTGTTGTCTTCCACTGCAAACTGTAGCTACCACATATGATGTTTTCTTAATTTATTTATTTTTTTTTTACATATGTCCTAATTCTTATTAAATTAGTAGCTGGTCATTCAGATAAGTTCAAAATATAGCTAATTGTTTTAGAAGTCTAAATTGAATCAAATTTTTCAATTCCTTTTGTGGGCTCTGTTTTCATGTGCACATATATTAGCAATTTAGAGCAATAATTATTTTCTCATGAGAAACCCCTTGTTATTTTTTATTGCTTTCTGCTGTTTCTTTTGTCTCAAAATGGTTTTTGGGAGTTTAATCTAAATTCCTTTTTGGAGGAATCTTTCTATGTGGGCTCCAGACCACCCCTCTCCAACACCCCAGCATTTGCTCAGTACCCCCACACTACCCTTTTATCACCAGCTTTACTGGGATCCTTAGGAGATCCCAGACTTTTCAGGTTGTTCATATTACAAAGTTTTCAAGTGTTGCATCCTCCCTTTGGATTCAACTCTCAGATCCTTACAAACTTCTATTTCTGTGTCATTGTGATCATCTAAATGTTCATCTTTACCTGCTACCTTTGCTCTGCTATATCTTGTAGTCTCCATCTGTGGCCCCTGTCAACAATTCTTACAAAGAGTTGCACCAATCCTAAGATAATTTTTGCCCTTCACTGCACCTGTCATGAATAGTTTCATGTGTTGCACCTTCAGTCAATGTGCATTTCCATGCAGGATAAGCCTCCATCTTTGCTATACATGTCTCTTGGCAGGGACAGAGCAGGGATCAATAGGGAGATATATATTAAAATAATAGGTTCATAATTTTGGGGAACTCCTATACATCACAAATCATAAAGCATAGCTACTGTGCCTTTAAAGTACTTTTCCAGGTGCCAGAAGCTTCAGAAGAAACTTTTGATTTTTCTACTGCACCAGAAAGTTCCTGTTTATTCCTCATCTTTTTTGAGTGCATGGTCCAAGTGAGCAATACAGGCAGCATGACAGGATACTGGAGACATCGTGAGCAATACACAAAGGAGTGTACTGTAGAAGAATTATACTTTCAAAAATGTTTGTATCATTACATGTTAGTTGATGTTAACTGTTTTACCTGTAGCTGTACCAGATTGTGCTATCACTTTGTACTTTACATGGCTGAAATGACAAATGCTTCTTAGTGAATATAGTTAGCTCCTGTCGTACTTAGTAAGGCTGTATAAATGAAATAAGAAAAGTACCAGTGAAACAAGAAATAATGAAATTAAGATAATTTCAATGAAATAAGAAAGTGCCAGATGTGAACTGTCGCCCAGAAGCAAATAAATTAAGCAATTATTTCCTCATCATACCCACTGCCATGGGCAGTGTAAGAGCAGCCAAGCTGTAAGCAGAAGCTAGGGACAATCTACTTAATTTTTCATATTAACAGTTGGCAGCTCAGGTTTTTGAAGGTATTTTGGTGAAAATAGATGCATGAGAAACTCCACCTAAATTCATCTTGTCTGTGAGAGTCACATAAATGCCAGTGTCAAGAAATGTGCTACCCAGTTGTATGGGAAGGTATAAAGTAATCAAGTTCTAGTTACAGAGATGGCTTCTTGAGAGAAGATAAGGTGACAGTGAGTGGAGGTTAATTAGGTCTCATTCTTCCCAGAACACAAGGTCACTATTATCTTAAATGCAGAAACAGTACTTATTACCCTGAGAGCGTTTGAGTCCATCTGGTATTGCATGAAGGTCCTTTCTGTCAACAAAAAGCCAGGGATGAAGGGTTGTGCTGTTCAGTGTTGATTGAAATTAGGAGCCCTTTTACCAGTCAAGGCAATGTGTGCCACAGTCACTAGGATGTGAAATTTGTAAATAGTCTTGTCAGTTTAAAACAATTAGGTTAACTGTACCTAGTTAATAAAAAACACACACCTGCCACCAAATAAACCAGCCCCAGTCCAGAAGATTTCTATGTGTCTCTGCCCCTGCCTTGCATTTAGCAACAACACCCTCCAAGGGCTCTCATGGCAGACTTCTAGAACCACCTGTATCTCTGGATTTACAGACATTCACCTGTTTTCAACACACTCTGCTTGAGAAAAAAGTAGCTATATCTTTTAATTTTCTTTTTTTTTTTATGTTGCAAATCTTATATAATTTTGCCAGATGGCAATTAGATCCACAGAACAGAATATTTTGTATTCTTTTAGAAGCTAATGTCTTTCAGAATTATTAGTCAAAACACCAGCAAACACATTTTAGCTACTGATTCTATCAGTCTTATTTACTTGCATTGTTACAATCAACTACTTGAAAATAAATTTATAGACTGAATGATTGCATTTAGATTTGGGCTAAATCTGATTTATTTTCCTCTTACTTATCTTGCCCAAACACTTAGACATTTAAATATCTCCTAACTTTTTCAGAAACTATCTCAATGACATTTTTCCCTTTAGAGCTTCTTAAACTACTTCTTCAAATAGTTCATGTGTTGCATGTTTAAATACATAGATTAAAAACAAATACTGCAAAATAAAAACAGATTATAAAAACTTATTTTTATTTTTTTTTTTTTTTTACACAACTTAATGTCTGGTAAGACGGCTTTTCAATTCACATTTGTTTCATTCGCTTTAATTATTTTCTCCCTTTCTTCTCTTTCTTTTCTGACAGAGTTGAGTCACCCTTTAGTTCTTAAAGAACAGTCTTTGGTTCTACCAGATGGGGATCAATGAAATTTATAAAAACATGGAGCTGGGCCAAATGTCTGCACAGGATTCAGTCCCTGTTTGAAAATCAATTAAATCACTCTGGTAGCATGTGGTTGGGAGGCCATAATACATTAACCATAGCTTTCACAGACTAACAAAATCATGTAGGCTAGAAAAACCCTGTAAGATCATCATTCAGCTGTTAATCTAACACTACCAAGTCTACCAGTAAACCATATCCATAAGTATCATGCCTACAATGTATATATTTCCCAGAACACTTCATACTGTGTCACTTGATGTTTAGGGAAGAAGTGTAGGTTAATGACAGTAAAACCTCATCTCTTTCTAATTGAATTTCTCCCCAAAGTCTAACCCTTCTTCTAAGCTTCTGCAACAAATTCCAGTATTACAAACTTGTGCAATGCTTACACAATATTCTTGTAAGAATAGAAGAGCTGGAAGAACCAGATGGAAATACTGGCTTTCTCAATGGAGAATAGGAAGAAGGTGAAGCAGAGGGAAATTAAGAAGAAATCCTGATTAGAGCAGTCATTAAAATTCTGTTTTCTTCAGTGGAATGGCTCAGAGTGTTGCACTTAACACAGATACATACGTTGAGACAGGTTCTCTAGAAATGGTTATCCATGCATCTGAATTTCTTCTTTTTAAATCACAACTGATATATTTCTGCTACTAAACATGGATATGGGTCTGTAATATATATTTTTTAAAAAAATATCACTGAGTATTTTTGGAGTCTTTTTTTTTTTCTTCTTTGCAAAAATTTCCATTAATTTCCATTTTAATTTCCCTTAAAAATCTCATTCTCAAAGTTTTATTTTTCAATAGTTTAACCACCTAAATTAACCAAGCTAATTCTGGTTAGAATTAATTCATTCTGAAGTATTCTCAGCCACAGTAACATATTAAGAATGTGTGCAAGACTGACACTCAATGAAGGAAAGCCTTTAAAGATAAGAGACAGTTGTGAAAATATTGCTAGTTTTCTTTAGGGTTTTTTGAGAAAGGAATCAAATTGTATTGGTTTTCATCAATATGACTAGATGTACAATGAAATGTGAAAATTTATTCATGAAAAAACCTGCATTTTAACATGATCAGCTTGATTAAAGAAAAACAATGACATATTGTTCTGCCATCATACCAAGATTTTGTTGTAAAAAAGAAAAACTTTCAGGAATGGATAATAAACACAATACTTATGAATGCTCAAAAGATGACTAAATTTGGATAAATGAACCTTATTGGATTCAATTATATAGTATCCTTAATAATCCTTATACTTCTACCTACTTTAAGCCTTTAATTATACTAATTATTCTTTACATTAACAGTATGGAGTATACAGCATGTTGAGAGCATCTGATCTGTGTCCTCTTATGAAATTATGAAAAGGGTTTCTGTTGCAATTATGGATATACAAAGGAAGTGAGGTTTTAGGATAAGACTCAAAGTCATACATTCCAGGTTCTAATTCCTATCACTGATTTTCAGTTTGAGCATCTGATTAAAAACCCATACATGAAATGTCTGCATTAGCTCTTCTAAAGGTTCCCAGGCAGCTTCATTTGCTGTCAAAATTGCTTCATGCATAAAGAATCTCAAAATGGGGAATATTATAGCAATTTTGTAAAAGATTTGAGACAGACAAAAAGGAAGAAAAAATGATGACAAGGAGAAAATAAAATTATGATAAATTGCATTTTTGAAATCAAGCCCTTAATGAGAATGAAACAAAAATGAGCAAATATATAATATATACACATTCTAGAGTGAGACTATTAAAGCGACACTTGATTATTCTTTAAGATATTCTTTACAATGTTAAGTCACCCATTTCTTATTTCTAATTTTGTTTCTGTCATTTCAATCATATTTTCAATCTTTTTTTCCCACTTTATTCAATGCTAGGTTTTGGTGCTTTTTAGAAAGAGATGAGAGGTATTTTTATTTTGTCTCCTTTATATTTTATCATATTTCTTCCTTCAGTTTCCTACTCCAAATGTTTATTTAGATTTAGTAATGTTCATTTATCCACATATGAGTTATGCACTTAGGAATTACAAGTAAAATGTCAGGCTTAAAAACTGTAATACTACATAAATTACTTTCTTCAGCTGGGTATGAGGTCTTTATATTTATTCTGTTTTTTTGTTATTTTTTTTTAACTCACTGAAACTACTTGCACTTACGCACTTGCTTACCTGCTGTAGAAAAAAGTCTCAAGCCCACATCATACAGTAGGAGGATAATAGTAATGAACTACATCAAAGTGAAAGAAAAGAAGTTAAATCAATAGGTTTGTTGAAGAAGTGTTTCTGCTCCAGTTTACATAGATACACAAAAATCCTGAGACATCATAAACCACAGTAACATAGAAACAGAGAGAGCTAACCTCAATATAATCTGTTACTGAAAACATTACCTCTATATAAAGAAAAGAAAATATTACTAGAATTGTTTTTTGTGGAGGGTTTTAAATAGATGTTTTATTTATCAGTTAGTCAAGCAGGGATGGAAAATCCAAATCCTCCAGACTATCCTTACAAGCAAGAAGTAAAGCCAAAACTTCTATTCAGCTTATATTGGGACTCCCTCAGGTCTTTCAAAGCAATGAATTGATCAGTTTAAGACTCTGATGTGTGCTAGTGCAATCCTCTATGTCCTTGAAGAAAAGATAGAAAGCAGCTCTGTATGTCAATGGTTTTACTCTAATATATACTATTTAAAAATGATATGTACATTTTCATCAGATAAAGAATTATAGGCTGAACTATCCTTTAATAACTTAACACTATAAAATAATTGAAATCCTCATTGATCTCACCCTCTCTCCCTCCGTATAAAATTATCCAGTAGGACCTAGTGATTCATCTTCACATACAGAGAACCCAAACTGCATCTTGAGAGTTTTCTCTTTCCTATATAGCTTAATTTATACATTATTGCAGTGGTTTAAGAGAAAACAGCAGGCACTTAACTTGCAATCACTTTTCATAACTACTTAGAATTTCAGATACCTTTAACTTTGGCTGACATGCTCAGCAGGGACTCCAATGTTCATTTTGTTCCTCTTCCATTAAGAACTGGGAGCTGCATTAGCCCTAAAGCCTAAGCACAATGATAGCACACAGATATAAAAGTTTTGAAGTCCTCTGTCCCTGAGGTGTTAGAGCCACAAAATGGTGAAATCCTCCTTGGAAAAAAAAAAAACA
>NDXB01007510.1:80783-92473 GCA_002631895.1 Agapornis roseicollis | reverse complement strand
TTTTTTTTTTTTTTTTTTTTTTTTTTTTAAATTTTAGTGACTTTAAAAAAATTCTGAATAATAAAGGAAAACATGTTAGTTCCTGTTCTTTATAGAAATCGCATTTCTTTCTAAAGTTTAGCTTTTCAGTGCAGAAAAAATGTGCTATACTTAGTTTCCTGATGTTACCTCACAACTTTCAAAGTTTACTTTTAATTCTATTGGAGCATAATAAGAGAATTCATATTTGTAATAAAAATGCTGTTGCCTAAGTTTTAAATGTATGTGTACATGTCTATATAGATACAAATGATACAGCACTGCAAAAATGCATATAAAGACCTGGCACTTGGCTTTCAACAAATTACTTTCTAAGTATTTGTGCACAGTGCATTAAGTGCTGCATTTCAGCACTTAGACGAAAATCAGTTGTTAATGTATGGAACCCATTAGTATTGAAATTGTCAGCAAAAAGTAACAGCCGTGCATATTCATGGCTATAAAAAATATGCTCAGCTATGCAAGAATGAAATTATCACTATTCATTCAAAATAATTAGTATTAACTAATATGATGCCTCATCAATAAAATGTGTAATTGACCTGGTTAAAAATGAGTTTTATTAGGAAATTTCATGCAACTTACAGTGTCTCTATAAAATTAAATTTCACCTATATTATATGAAATTAAATAATTAATTTACAGAAGATAGATTGACATATTACCAGGTACTATCTAATAAGCGATGTGCAATGCAGACCATCCATGTCAGTGAGGCCTTTCGTATTAGAGAGCATTTCAACAAGACTCCCTTCCCAGTGATATCCCTCTACCTTCTTAGAATACTGTGTAACTGTATTTGTCCCTCACATCGGACAGCCTGATAAGTTCCCAGTCAAATGTTGCTATCCACATTTTCAGCTGCCAAGGCAACTTGCCAAGACTGGCTCTTCTACGCCAGTAGCTCTAATTTTCAGTTTCCCATCTCTTCATGGTAGTAGACTTCCATATATGCAACCCTTCTTTGGCTGTGTGTCACAAGGAATTTAATAAAATCCTTCAAAAATTATCTCATGTTTTCTACCTTTTCTACCTTTTCTCCATGGTTGTAAGATTTTTCTGTCTGCTCAGGTACCTTCTTTTCCTACTGTACAAACATTTAATGGAGACTGGGGTTTTCTCAGACTTGCCTGAAATTAAGTGGCATATGTTTGATAAACTGAGACTGTAGAGGTGGTCAGAATTCAGCTTTGTATCTCTTGCATATTTTTTATCTGTTGGTTGTAGAACAGCTTTGAATAATGCTTCAAGGATCTGCATATACATACTCATATAAAATATATAATAAAATAGAATCATGCTTCTTTAAGGACTATATTCAAAGACAGACACTTTCCCTCCAATAAAGAATGATCTTTGTACACTAACAACTAGTAATACATTGCTATACAATACACAGGCTTGAAATTTTACTGAAATAAAATAATTTGAAGTTCTGAATGAGTTTAGTTAATTAATTTTAATTTGAACATGTGATTTCATAAGAAACTGTCAGGCCACCTCATTCTGGGGATTTGTTTTCATGAAAACATTCTGGTAAACTGTATGGAGTTTTCTGTGTTGTGACTGCCTGCATTACAGTCCCTGAATTACAGGGACATGGAATATAAAAGTAGTAAACTTAATTTCTGACTATAGCGTGAACACTTCTCAAAACCAAGAAATGGCAGCTTCAGTGCAGTGCCCTTTATAAATAACATGAGTAACTGGTTTGCCTGTTTGTAACCTTACAGTGAAAAAATGCAGGGGAAATTAATTTATATGCTCCAGCACTCCCAAATCAGATTTTGAAGGTAGGAGTATGGAAACCCACTATTGAATTGAATGCTTCTTAACAGTTAATATGGCAAAAATTCAGAAACTGTTAAGCACTTGCAAATTTAACTCTTCATCAGGCAAAACCCATCTTTCTTTAGGATGCCGGGTGATGATTTAAAAGGAAAAGAGGAGATTCAAACAAGATGTAAGGAAGAAATCTTTTACACTTAGGATGGTGAGATATTGGACCAGGTTGCCAAGAGAGATGATAGATGCTCTATCTCTGGAAGCATTCTAGACCTTCTTGGAAGAGGAGCTGAGCAACCTGATCTAGTTGAAGATGTCTCTGCTCATTGCAAGTGGTTGGCCTAGATGATATTTAAAGGTCCCTTCCAACACAAACTAATCTATGATTCTTTCTAAACATTTTATAGAGAAATACAGTCCCACAAAATGTGCTTCTGCATTGAAAGTACAAGCTTTTCAAGCATGTGCAATCAATGCATTTTTTTACTAAGTATCAATATTTTCAGATTATTTTAGCTACAACAATATCTCTGAATCTCAAAAGTCTTACAATAAACCCTTTCAGTGTCTTAATGTTTATTTTATATAATGTTTCAATTGTTCATCTGAGTCCAATCGTGAACCTTCTGTTGACATTTATATTTCTACAGTTCTTCTAAAATAGATGACTGTATTAGTTTGTCAATACCTAGTAATATTTGGTTTTCTCACTTTTTCATAGAACAAAAAATAAAGTTCATTTATCTGAGGTAAGAAAACCTTTTGTATAGTGCTTCTTGAGGGAAAGTATTGTACTTAAATGACCATTTTGTTTTTGCAAGACAGTAACATGAATAACATTCAATAAATCATTCAAAGTTTCCTCTCTGAACCAAAAACTAGTCTCTAAAGCCATTAAATACCAGTATTGTGGTGCTTAGTTTTCAGGTTAAATTTCTACTATAATCAGTATTTTCCATCTTGCTTGTCACATTTTTTCTTTATTGCTATATTAGCTTCAAAAGTACCAAATTGTCATATTCCTGAACTAAGTCCCCAAACAGCAGAATGTCAGCTATCAATGCAAATATCTTTTCAGTGTTATGAGAAAGGTACACAATATTTTTGTGCAGCCTAATTTTAAAAAAAAGTCTAGTTTTGTAGAAAATAGTGATAAAGATTAACAAAAATTGTGCTAAAAATTAGATTTTATTATTTATTATTTTATTTTAATTTTATTAACCTGTGGTGGGTTAACCCTGGCTGGATGCCAAATACTCACCAGAGCTACTCTATCACTCCCTTCCTCAACTGGACAGGTAGAAGAAAACATTGCAAAAGGCTCATGGGTGGAGATAAGGGCAGAGAGAGATCACTCAAAAATTATCATCATGGGCAAAGCAGACTAAACTTGAGGAAATCAGTTTAATTTTCTCACCAATCAAATCAGAGTAAGGTAATAAAAATAAAAACTACAATACCTTTCTTCCACTTTTCCCTTCTATGTGTCTCAACTTTATTCCTGTTTTTCTCTACCTCCTCACCCCCAGTGGTGCAGGCGGAAATGGAAAGGGGGCTGAGGTCAGTTTATCTATCATCTCACACATTGTCTCTGCCACTCCTTCCTGCTCAGGTGAATGACTCCTCACACTACTCCCTTCCTGCAGCCTGAAGTCACTCCCACAGGAAACAGTCCTCCAGGAACCTCTTCAACATGATTCTTCCCATAGGCTACAGTTCATCAAGAACTGCTCCAGTGTGGTTCCCTTCCATGAGGTGCATCTTTCAGGAATGAGTCTGTACCAGCATGGGTCTTCTCCACAGTGGGTCCCCCATGGGGTAACCAGTCCTGCCAGCAAGCTTGCTCCAATGTGGGCTCCTCTCTCCAGGACCTCCATCCAGTGTGGACTTCCCAAGGGGTTGCAGCCTCCTTCAAGCATCTCCCTGCTCTGGTGTGGGTTCCTTCATGGGCTGCATGGGAATCTCTGCTTCAGTGCCTGGAGCACTGTCTCCACACCTTCTGCACTGACCTTGGTGTCTGCAGAGCTGTTTCACATATTCTCACTCCTTTCTCTGCTGCTGCTGTTCCGTAGAGGTTTCTCTCCCTTGTTCTTCAGCATGTTACCATGGAGGTACTACCACCATCACTGGTGGTCTCTACCTTGACCAGTGGCGAGTCTGTCTTAAAGGAAGCTGGCATTGGCTGTATTAGACAAGAGGGAAGCTTCTGGCAGCTTCTCAAAGAAGTTACCACAATAGACTCCCACTACCAAAACCTTGCCACACAAATCCAATATATGACCATAACTCAAATTCAGTGTACTAAATATGCCACTATTAACAGTGATTAAAACCCCCTCTAGTCATGATATCTGAAGATTTAAATTACTCTACATGTCAGTGTGTGATTTTTGTTGACATTAGTATAAATTGCAGTCTTTATTCTGAGAATCTAAATAAATACAAGCATCTATCTGGCATTTACAAAGTACAGAATTCATGAATATATTTTCATTTTTACAGATAGTGTATACAGGAGTTGGCTTATGGAATTTTGCCATATATAACGTTGCACGTGAAAATTTCAAATATAATCGGATGTTTTTCTCCTCAGTTTTCTTTAGTTTTTCTCCCATATTGCAAATATCAGGTGTTTGCTCTTAGATAGTGATATAGAAAGAAAGGCACTATTTGTAACTAACTAACTGGATCGCTTTCAACATTTGGAGCTTCTTATTGAAGTTTACATTTTGACACACAACCCCCTTCTTTTAGTTTCTACTTTTAGTATAATTGTTCTCATTACATTAAAACTTAACATTCTTTGTATTTCATTACATGTTCCATTAAATTTCTTGGTAATAAAAAAAAATCTGTATCTATATAATCAACTTCCTCAAATGATTTTAATGGATTTCAGACAGTGGCCTGCATTTAGAGGTAACAAAAGTCGAAAGGAATTGCTTCAACCATATGCAGGCTAGTACCCTAAATAATAGAGAAGTTATACAGTAGCTTTCAGAGATTGTTGGATAATTAAATCAGCTATTAACAAAACGCATATGTGAAATATAATGATTTAACGAAACAAATAAAGAGATGAAACTCTGCATTGTGGAGTTTGTTTTAGTTTGTAAGAAGACAAGGGAGATATTTTGATTTTAAATGTTAACTTCTGATAATAATGTATTTTTACAAGTCAAAACTTTTAATTCAGGAAAATTCATTCAAATATCCATTTTTCTGCATGAACAGAATGATATGTTTCAAATAAAATCTTAAGTTCTCATAGATTTTTCAAATGTTCTGTTTCTTCTAGCTAGAAAAGACACACTATACTGAGGTGTTACTAAACTGAGATGTCTCTTCAATACATATCTTTAATCGTAAACATTTGCTGAATGATGACCTATCCTTTATCTGTGAAATGTTCCCAGTTACACCTATGATGAAGCCAATGTTGACATAAAATGATCTAACGGTCAAAAAGGAAAATAAATGAGTATTAAAAACCATAAATTAAACTGGCTGATACTAGAACTTAAAAAAAAAAAAAAAAGTCTGAAATGCCAATTATGAAAATCTGAACTTCAACAATTCAGTTAAGAAAACTGAATGAAATAAGGAAGCTTTTGCACCTTAGAAAAAGCAAGAGATGTAAAGCACTATGTTCTCCAGATGACATTGATTTAATAACAAAACCCAATAAAAAATGAAAGAAAAATAAAGCTTTTGAAAGGATGCATTCTGTGATTGGAAAAGAGGAGGAGAAATGTACACCCCCCCAAAAAAAAAAATATATATATATATAAATATTTTTGCATGTTGTCTGCTGAATGAGATATTGCCTTTCATTTAGCTGTTTTTATATCTTATCGTGGTCAAGTCATAGCAAATTTTTCACTGAAATTATTTAGTAGTATGTGGTTGATTTCCACTAAAAATTCCAACTCTTTTTCAAAAAAAAAAAGGATTAAAAACTCTTTTTTAATTTTTATTTTAAAAGAAACTGACATTTTTCATGAGAAAGATATCAAAGCAAAAAATGTTTCCTGATGACTGAAAATATGCTTGAATTGAGACAATGAGAGCAAACACTTAAGGACAGGATTGCTACCAAAACAGAAACTGGATAAATAAGGCAGAAATAAGATAAATAAGGCATTATATATCTCAATCCTACTGCTGAAAAGGAAAAAGGGGGGTGTCACAGTTTTTCAAAACTCGATAATTAGATCTTCCTTTAAGTTTCTCAAATTACCATCTTTGCTTAAATCACATCTAGAAGCTTTATAGTCCAAACAAGTGTTAAAAAAGCTTCTGCTGACTTGAAAACATACACAGTGATGCTCACTATGTATATATATATAATGTACAAAAAGTAATTATGCATAACAATGAGTATACCTTTCCCTTGCCTGAGAGGCAGCTAATGAGAATCAAAGGATTTATTACTCTTTTTAACAACACTATGGCTACACATCATGTTGCAGTCCTCTAAGTGCAGGCTGCTATTATATTGACCAAAATAAGTGTACGCAGTGTTATATGTCATTGTGATTAGTTCGAACTTTTAGCTCACCCAGAGCTTCTGTTTATTTGGCTCATGAAATAGATATTGCATTTAACCTGATGTCAGAGCTTTGAGAAAATATGCTACACAGCATGTTAGGCATTTAGGCCTAATGTCTATTATTTAGGCAGTCTAATGTCTGTAGTACTTCTTTATATAGACAAAGATAAAATTCAGAGACAGGCATGATAAGGATTAACTTAAAGAGTAGGAGATGCTTCGTTAATTGGAAAATGATAAGCCATGACTATGGCAAGAAAGGACAAAGATGGGTATATACCCTGTGGATGAAAAAGATGGGAAGAGACACTGGTTGAAATACTTCAGCAAAAATAACTGGGAAGTCGCTTGAATTCTAGGAAGGTCTGGGAGCCACCCTTTAGACACATACTACGCAGACAATTGAGTTGTGTCTAGCCCAAGACTAATCCATCTGCAGAATAAGCTTTCTCTCTACACAAAAGCAGTTTCTTGGTGCCAGGCCAGGTCTATTCAACTCCCTGGCAGCAGGCTACACATAAAGTATGCTGTTGGATGATATCACCAGACCAGCAGCCCTGGGATGATGTTATAGGGTCCACACAGGAAAAGTGGAAGTTAAAGCTGGTCATTAAATCTCCAGAATATCAGAAGCTAATTACAGCAATGTAAATGCTATCTAAAGTGATAAATCAATAGTATTTGTCCAGAAAAGCACTCGTAGCAATTTATTCTATTCACTCATACTCCCCAGAAATTAAAATTTCCTAATTCATCTGAATGGTTTCACTGTAAGCCACTGTAGGTATCATGTACTGATATCCTTAATAGTACATATTTATTAATTCTCCCAAATTAATAATTACAATAATAGGATAAGATACTATGATGATATAATTAAACATTTCTCAATTGATTTCTGTGTAATTATTGCTGAAGATCTGTCAATGAGTATTTCAGATGAAGTCACTGTGAGGAGTATAACACAAACTCTTCTTACTTGTTTTTCCTTTTCCCTTGGTCTCCCCAGCAAGGCAATCCATTAAAAGTAAATCACTTCACTGAGCAACACCATATGAATAGCAAACAAATACCTAATGCCAGAAAGTATTTCTCCGCTTCCATCAGCTTACAAGTCTCTTTGTCTTTGATTGACATGGAGGAAAAATTGAACTGAATGCTAAACAAATTGAAAGTGCAACTGTGCCACAGTGTCTAAATTTTTTTCACCTTTACCCTATATCTGTACAATGGAGGTTTCTAAAAGGTAGGAGAGAACTTCAAACTCATTAAAGAATAAATAAATAAATAAATGGTGAAGTTTTTAGATTTTGGGGATATTTTTGCCCTGTCCTAATCTCTTCAGAAAGTTTGAATTGCGGGTAAGAAAATTTTGACTTTCTTCCTTTCAATAAGTTTATCTATTATCAGTTTTCATAATTTATATTCAAAATACCTTATGCTCATTTGAGTTTATCGCTTCAGTTTTCACCTTAGGCCCCAGTAATCAACATCCTTTTCCTCTTTGGAACATCCAAGAATAGAAATGGTCTAAGATTCCTTCAAGTTCAGTGATCTCATAGGAAGAGTGAAAATCAGTAATGACTGAATGATGAACACTATTTTTTGGGTTGTTTTTTTTTTTTTTTGGTGTTTTTTTTTTTTTTTTGATTGTTTGATTGTTTGTTTGTTTTGTGGGGTATTTTGTTTGTTTGTTGGGTTTGTTTTGTTTTTTAAAACCACTTCTTTTATTCTTTATTTANTTTGGTTTTGGTTTGGTTTGGTTTGTTTTTTTTTTTTTTTTTGGGGGGGGGGGAGCAATATGTTGAGGGCTGGTTTTGTTTCTGGTTTTTTTTTTCTTAGCCAGACTATCATAGGTGACTATAATATGGTCTATATGGTCACAGATGTTAGATACATCACCATTCTACATAAGACAGAACATCCTTGTGATTGTATGGGAAACATGCTCAGGTTGGATACAGAAAATGGAGGTACCAAAATGGATTCAGAAATTTAAAAATCCAGAGATTTAAGTCTGAAAATTTCCCATATGCTGTGATTTCAGCAAGCAATTCAGGAGCAAAACTGATCTATAACATTCCCATACTTCTCAAGTGTTTGTTGCCATCTATGCACTGCACATTACCACTATGCAAGACAGCACACCTATTTGTATATTTGGGCTATGAATCTGATTAGAGAAAAAAATAGTACAAAGAAAAAGAAAAAAAAAGGAACAAAAAAAAAAACTGTCTTTTTTTGTAACAATTTTTCTTCATATAATTTATCTGATATTGTTGGCAGTGTATGACAGAACTTGTGAAGAAAGAGCAACACAAAGAGGTGGGACTGAGCAGTGGAGCCAGTATGGAGGTATTGCTCCAAAGCTAGTATTGTTGCAGAGCATTTTGTATTATTAAACATGGCTTCATTTTCCAACATTTATGTTTTTAAGAGGAAGCCCTAGTTTAATGTATAACCACACATATCCCAGTCTTGAAAAAGCTGAGCTGCTCAACACACACCTTCTGCCTGAACTATCCAAAAATATTTAAGTTGACATGCTTTTTATTGTCTCTTGTTTAGAGAGCATTATTAGGGCATGGCTACTAAAATAGGACAATCACAAAATGCAATGAAACTGTTGTTTCCATTGAGAAGAACTGTGTAGGGGAAAAAGAAAAAATGCAATCGCTTGACTGAAGTTGTGGCAAGCATGTAGAAATATTATCTTCTGAAGTACTGTTTGGTATATGATATTTTAGTTATAATTGTAAAGAATGTAAAAGATTGAAATGTAAGACAGTTCAGAGGTATGGTGTACCATCAGTTATGGTTGTTGCAACTGCTGTCTAATAATGTTGTTAAGGTTTGCTACAATGTCTCTTCTATGCTACAATGTTTCTGCTTCAATGTCATCCTGGAAGCTAGACTAGGCCAAAGCCATGATAGTATAGATCCTTCCGCAGATAGAGCTTACTAGCACATTTCAAGAGGCATGCGGTGTGACATGCTGGAATAGATACTCCATCACCACCATTGGTGTTACATTGTGCTGTGTTCCTGCTATGCCAACATATTCAGCAGCAGTCTCAGGTTCTGACACAGTGCTGGATTTTTGTAACGTAATCACACCATCAGTGCTCATTCAGTCCTTGAGAATAGGATCTTAATGGTATAATTTACCTTTTATTTTTTTTTTTTCTTTCCCAGCAGTGCACAAAACAATTGCAATGTAATACACAAAGTAAAACTGGGGATTCATGAATGTGTCAGAAAACCTAACTCTTTTCCTTTCAACTTCAGTGTGACAAATACCAATACACCAGCCATGTTAGTGACAATGTCATTGTAATCATAGTATCATAGACTCATAGAATAGTTATGGTTGGAAAGGACCTTAAGATCATCTAGTTCCAGCCCCCCTGCCATAAGCAGGGACACCTCACACTAAACTGTGCCACCCAAGCCTTCATCCAACCTGGGCTTGAACACCGCCAGGGATGGAGCACTCACAACCTCCCTGGGCAGCCCATTCCAGCATCTCACCACCCTAACAGGAAAGAATTTCTTCCTTATACCCAATCTAAACCTCTCCTGTTTAAGTTTGAACCCGTTACCCCTTGTCATGGTCACTGCTTGCAAATTTTTGCTTTAAAGAAGTATCAGGGAGGATAATAGCTGGAGGATAATAGTTAGCCATCATTGAAAGGGAAAATAAACTTTGCTTTACTTTGTAACCTGGAATACACGCTTGTATCAAATATTGACAAAATTTTCATTTGGTTTGATTACTTTTTAAGGCAGCATTTTCCCTCCCCCTCCCCCCCATTTCTTTTTTTGACAAAATATGCAATAAAGTCCAAAGTTAAAACCAGTGTGCCTAGAAAAAGAAATATTTGCAAATATTTACAAATACTTACATTAGTTTTATGACAGCAGACAATCTCTCTTTCAATCATTTTCCATAAAGCAGGGTGAACAATGTGTCAGAATAAAAACCTCAAGGAAAGGAATTCAGTACTGTGGAGTACTTGTTGAGAAGGACTAATATATGCAAACAGACATGAGCAAATTTCCAGCATTTGCTGCATGTGCCATTGAGGAACGTTGTTTCCTACCTTTAAATGTGTATCTGTGTCAGAGATTTAGTGGAAATAGAGAAAAGATATCAATTAACTAATCCAAAGGCAGGAGAAGAGATCAGAATTAATTTATTTCATGAGAAGGTAAAGATTTAAATAGGACAGAGCAGAAATTGCTGGTTTGAAAAAGGACTTGATTATAGGCAAAGCAAAAGGCAGGGTAGAAGCTATCAGTGGATGAACACCTGAAATCTCTGTCTGAAACATATATAGAATTATTCTAGTGAGGTCTCAGGAATGTGTTAACTGGGAAATACATGTCACAACTAGGAAACCTTTAAATTTGATTTGAAAGGTGATGATGGAGTGGAAAGTTGATTTATTCAGAGCCCTCAGAATAGGTTACAGTGTGGGTAGGACTGTGGTAAAGGCACAGCTGATTACTGATGGAAGAATAAGGATATGGCAATGATATCTTCCTGGGCAAATGGCAATCTTGATGGGAACATGTTTTCTGGGACTAAGCTTCCATAAAGCCAAATGTAAAGAAATAAATTTCAGACCATGTTTCTGAGAGTGCCAGGGGTGGATCAGCTGAGTCATAGGTTACACCCTAGCTGATTTTCTCCCTCTTCTTTCCATGAGAGACTACAAACACAGTGAGAAAGCTCAAATCCTTCACAAAGATCATCATATATAAGTTTATGAAAAAGTGAAGACTTGGACACTGTTAGCTCAAGAGACAGAAAAAGACTTAACCAATGAATATTTATGATCCATCACAATTTAGTTTTGAGTATTTTTATAAGAGCTAAAATATAGTTAGTTAAAAATTTGCTCCTTTTAGCTAAGCACTGACAAATTCTTGTAATTATCTCCTAACAAATTCATGCATTAAGACCACAATGGCTCTTAGAGTTCATTAGAACCGTGTCTATTGCTCAAAATTCCTTCTGTTTCACAAATAGCTGAAGAGTTTTTTGTTGTTTTATTAAAGGATACAACATTTTATTGTAGAAATTTATCCTAAGGCTTGGCATGGTTTTAATGAGTCAGTCTATAAAATGTTACAAAGTTTGGCATATTAGTTAAGTTTCCCTGAGGAGATAATTCCATTTTTTCTCATCTTTCACAATTTTGCTCACTTTAGCAGACAGCTTATATGCCCCAGTTCCTCCCTCTGAAAGAAGAAAAACTCTAAAACTCTGGAGGGTTTTTTTCCCTTTTCTTTTTTTTTTTTTTTTTTT
>NDXB01007510.1:63182-76838 GCA_002631895.1 Agapornis roseicollis | reverse complement strand
TTACAGCATCGTGGAAAAAAAAAAAAAAAAAAAAAAAAAGGACTGTAACTGTGAAGTTAATGCAGAAATTCTCTCACATATTTCAACCTTGAATGTATCATCAGCCAGCGTATTCCCATTTGTTCTTGTGCCTTTTGTCTTTTATGAGATGGAACTCATTTCTCTCTCTTGTATTAATCCTTCAGTCTGACATGAGCTATGTCTTCCACATCATCATGTTACTAGGCTTAACATGCAAAACTGCTCATAAAATTCTGTACAGCAAAGGTCCCTAATGCATTACCAAGCATTTAGAATCTGGCATGGGCTCACAGGGGAACAATGTTCTGAAACATTGTCAGGGCTGGGTAGCTACAGTGGTGGTGCCTTGAGAAACCAAGGTGTGCATTGGCTTTGTCAGCTGATCAGGTATGCTTTACATCATAGAGGCTCCACAAGCTGCCTCTCCTAAGGTAATATCCCCATTTTTTCCGCTATTAGAATGATAGAATAGTTAGGGTTGGAAAGGACCTTAAGATCATCTAGTTCCAACGCCCCTGCCATAAGGAAGGACATCTCACACTAAACCATGCCACCCAAGGCTTCATCCAACCTGGCCTTGAACACTGACAGGAATGGAGCACTCACAACTTCCTTGGGCAACACATTCCAGTGCCTCACCACCCTCACAGTAAAGAATTTCTTCCTTAGATCCAATCTAAACCTCTCCTGTTTAAGTTTGAACCCATTACCCCTTGTCCTGTCACTACAGTCCCTAATCAAGAGTCTCCCCCCAGCTTCCCTATAGGTCCCCTTCAGATACTGGAAGGCTGCTATGAGGTCTCTACGCAGCCTTCTCTTCTCCAGGCTGAACAGTCCCAGCTTTTTCAGCCTCTCTTTGTATGGGAGATGCTCCAGTCCCTTGATCATCCTTGTGGCCCTCCTCTGGACTTGTCCCAACAGCTCCATGTCCTTTTGATGTTGAGGACACCAGAACTGCACACAATCCTCCAGGTGAGCTCTCACGAGAACAGAGTAGAGGGGCAGGATCACCTCCTTTGACCTGCTGATCACGCTCCTTTGGATGCAGCCCAGGATACCGTTGGCTTTCTGGGCTGTGAGCACACACTGCAGCTGCCTCATGTTCGTTTTCTCACTGACAACCACCACCCCCAAGTCCTTCTCGGCAGGGCTGCTCTCAATCTCTTCTCTGCCCAACCTGTAGCTGTGCCTGCGATTGCTGCAACCCAGGTGGAGGACCTTGCACTTGGCATGATTAAACTTCATGAGGTTGGCATCAGCCCACCTCACAAGCGTGTCAAGGTCCCTCTGGATGCCATTCCTTCCCTCCAGTGTATCCACCAAACCACACAGCTTGGTGTCATCGGCAAACTTGCCAAGGGCACACTCAATCCCACTGTCCATGTCAACAACAAAGATGTTAAACAGGACCGGTCCCAACACTGATCCCTGAGGGACACTACTCATCACTGGTTTCCAGCTGGACACTGAGCCGTTGACCACAACTCTTTGTGTGCGGCCATCCAACCAGTTCTTTATCCACCAAGTGGTCCAGATCTCAAACTGATGTCTCTCCAATTTCAAGACCAGGATGTCATGTGTGTCAATGTCGAAAGCTTTGCACAGGTCCAGGTAGATGACGTCAACTGCTCTACCCCTGTCCGTCAGTTCCATAGCCCCATTGTAGAAGGTCACCAAATTGGTCAGGCAGGATTTCCCCCTAGTGAAGACAGGCTGGCTGTCATCAAGCACCTTGTTGACAGCCAACATGGCTTCCTTTTGTGCTACTTAAAAACAACCACAAAAAAAAAGAAAATTGATTAAAGAGTTCATTTTTTCTACTGTACAGTTTATGTTTTGAAATAGATGCACTGTGATAATTGAATTTTTAAGACAGGTCAAAAATGAATGTGTAAGACAACAAATTTTCAACAAAAATGTAATGGTACTCTGTATCATTTCATATTTTACTTGAACCTTGACATACTTACTTACAGATAAATTATTTCCAGAACCACTGGGCTTATTTGAGTTCTTGTAAGCCTGTGGAGACTGATACAGGAAATTCCTTATTTGTACTGTGTACAGCTGTCTGAGGCTGGCAACTGGTCTAATAAATAGAGGTCTCTATACATAGTACTGAATCTTCTTTGCTTCAATATTTTCTCAAAGTGACCTAAAAGCATGCCAGTTTTTGACAAGTAGCACTTATGACACAATCCCCACTATTCTCTGGACCTAGGTCTTATTTCTGTGAAAGATTCAAACACTTTTACATGCTTCCCAGATTGTGTTTGCTGCAGAAAGTGTTTGCCTCCTCATCTCAGAGACTGGAGACTTAATTTCCATTTTAAGCACTGAAGATATCAGTTCAGAATCTCATCCTACATGCCTAGAAGTTAGGCTTTTCAAAATCTAATTATATGTTGATAAAAGTGAATTTTCTTGTTTACCAGACATTTGGACATGAAGCAACACTATTCAAAAGTAGGAGGGCAACTGCAGAATGACAGGATGGATTTGAATAAAAACCAATGGAATGAAACCCAGTGGCATAATTTTGAATTCAGAAATGTCAAACCTATTTTACAGGACCAGATTTTCAATGTATTTAGAGAAAATAAAAGTCTTATCCTTTGATATTTTTATAACATGATCAGTTTTACAGTAGGTGATATAGATGCATACAATGTATATTACAAAAAGCATAGAAAACAAATTACCTTGTCTACCAAAAAAATGCAGATTCTTCAGATTTATTAGTTGTATAAATTAATGCAGTGTTCTGACTAGTTCCACTTCTATAAACATTTTAGATAGCATGATGGGGCCAGAGTATGTCATTCACAAATGATCTTCTCATATGCTAAATATATTTTTTAGCATTTTAGGTATCCACATTGAATAAAAATTAAAACCTGTGGGTTTATTTTGTTTACTTAAAAAGCAGTACTTTTATTTATTATCACATTCTTCATAGATTGTTTTTTATATTTATAGCGTTATGTAGCTGGATGTCACTGTACCAGTTCATCCTTGCTTTTAGTAGAAAAAAATACACCAACAATAATTGTATGTGGTAATCACCTGTTACAGTATTTGTAGCATATTATAACTTATATTCTTGTCATGATTTTTTCACTTATTTACTGGAGATTTGCTGTTCTTCTAACTTCTCTTATAGTATAGACTGGTTCTTTGCTACCATTTGCAGTGATTTCTAGAATTCCTATAATCTTTCTTTTATTGCTCTTTCCCACTATAAGGATTACATATTTTAAGCATTTTTCTGGTTTAGGGAATATTTTTTTAACCGAACATTCTAGGCATGTGTGAAAAGCTTTGATATTACTGTAAAAATGCTGAAAATATACAGATTAATCCACCATTCTGGTATGAAAATAAGGTTATTTTTTTCTTTCCTGATCCCAGAATATAACTTCTTCAGAAATATCTTTACTTATAACTAAGAAAAATATATTTCTATATTTCTCAATATTTACTTGGCTCAAGCTGATGGACACCAACCCAAAGTATTCATTTGCCTACAGGTTAATCAAAACCTACTTGTCAGCTAAGTCACAGTGAGTGCCTCTGCATGCATTCTTCACTTATTCCTGTAATTAATAATTTTAGTTTAATTCATCTATGATACTTCTATACTCTTCACACACAGGTTTAATCTAATTCCTGCACAGTCCATTTGAATCACAAGAGTTTCATTGTTTTAATCAATATCCTGACTCCTTAAGACGACAAAAGTAAGGCTGGTCTTTAGTTAATGCTCCCCATAACAATAGGGCTTAAGAAATGAGAGAGGAAATTGAGCAACAGAGGACTCAGCTTTCTGCAGTGCCAGTGAGATCTGGATGGGGCAAAGGAGCAAACTCCTTAACTGTAACAGAAATTAAAGGTTCATTGGTAGGGAATCATCTTTCTAACATGGAAAATGTCTAGACAGCTAGTGAAGATGAAAAAGGAGTAGACAAGAGTAGAAAGACAAATTGACATGTTACAGAAAGGGGGTATTATGTAGTTCAAGAAGTGAGACACTGAGATGTAAAGATCTCAAAAAATTCTGAAGTTGGAATTTTAAAAACAGGTGGGCAATAGATCACAAACAACCTAGAAATAATCATATGAAAAAATGCTTTTCTTAAAGGAAAAAGTGTCATGTGGTAAAAACTGAGTTCTAGAATTGAGAGGGACTTTCACTTTTGAAAGTGCTATCACCCCTCCCCCCCCACCCCAGCCCCCCAAATGCAGTTGACTGAAGAACCAGTTCATTACTTCAAACTATGGAGGTCTTTGAAGATAGGATAAAGATAACAAAGGCATATCCAATTTCCTCCACAAGAAGGGGAGAAAACCAATCTACTATTACACAGTTTCTGTTTTTTATTGTTCACTGAAGTATTTGTCCAGTCTCCAGCCAGTGAAAAGGATTGTCAGAGTTCATACTGGTTTTGCCTTTTACTTCCTTGAATGTTTCATTTTGAAATGAAAGCAGGGTTGATAACTTGATTCTATGCTACATATGTGTCATAGTGTGCGTGTGGGTGTACATGCACACATATACTGTTACTGTGTTCTTTTTTTTTTACAGTAGACCTAAATTTGCTTTAATACAGAATACATGACATTATTGCTAATAATAATACCTATCATCAACTATTGGATGTCAGCCTATGCATGATTCCTAAGCTTAGCAATTGTGCAATAATCTTTTCAAGATGTTAAGCATCCATAATAACTGTATGGAAAATTTCTTAGTTCTACGCTGCTTTACTAAGAGTAAAGATTACTAGAAATAGATAAATATCCTATGAACTTTACTATGGCAGTTTGTAGAGCAAATTGAAAAGCACTTAAAATCATTCTTATATTTTTTTTCACACTATATTTTTAAAGTAATGTCTCCTGTTTTACCTTATTAAACATGAAATTAATTTTTGGGTGAGAGGGCAAGTGTTATTTGAGCTAAGGTTATTTTCTGATCGATATTAATTTGTAGTCGCTGAAGGCCACATAATTTGAAATCATACAGTCTTTGTAAGGAAAAATGAACATTTAAAGCTTATTATCATCTCCTATTTCTTTTTTAATTAGATTGGTGTATAATATTATATACCTATGGATAGAAAGGGGTTTTTTTGAGGAAATGAGCAGGTGTAAATCAAAGTTCTTTGAAATATAGTGTGGCAAGTAAATTGCCAGATAAGAGTTTTCTTTTTTTCTATCTACTAAGACACCATGATTTTTTTCTTCCCTTATAACTGCTATGCCCGTAAATATTTGCATATGTGACACTAAAAAGGATATATTACAAAAATAAGAGGTAAGATTTTCTGGCAAGATTATCCTTACCTCATTCTAGATACAGACTAACGGGAGGCAAGGATAGTCTCACAAGAATTTCTTCTTCCTCAGGAAGCCTGCAGATAGCAAGTGAGCCAGTCTTTCTGTCCCCAGTGAGGCATCATAGCCATTCCTATCCAACTCCACAGTGGGTAAAATATACCCCAGGTGTGGACAAGCTGCAACTCATGCTTTCATCCAGTCCTCAAACGCAACATTTTCAGGGTATAACCAAAAAAAGCTATTTCACATCTGTGAACATTCATTCTACTTCTGTACATGCAAGCTATGCTGGTTGGCTCAGAAATGCCCATCTCTGACCTGACCTCAGCAGGTTGTTTTGGCTTCTCTTTGAGCTGCTCAGTCTCATACATGGAAATAATGGCAAAAAGGAAACTGAGGTGAGAAGTTTCATGCCCTTTACCCTCCTTCTAAGTCAGTTGTTAGTTTAAAGGTACATGTTGAGTCATTTGTATGCTTCATTAGTTGGCAGCTATACTCAAGACACTGATGGGTACAGTGTTTTTTATCCCAAGCATGTGGAGAATACCACTATTCTGTACAAATAACCACATTGCTATGCAAATGGAGATATTTACTGTTCATAAATACTTATCCTAAATTCAATTGTTTCAGCAAATTGCCAAACATAAAGAAGACCACATGTCTCTGACACATCAAAAATGAAAGAAATGAAGTAATAATGAATAAGCAGGCAATCTGTATTTTAAAGTATGTTTGTCTCAAGCCATTATAAACAGTAGTTACATTCATAGGAATCAGCATGATCATAAAGAGAAAAATGAATTAAATTGATCAAAACCTGTTTCTTCGAAACAGCTTAATTAGCTCTAGTTTATAGAAAAGATTGAGTTAATATTTTTTGAAACTTTGATCCCATTAGCTGAAAAGGATTTCATATCACATTTGACTGGTTAACTCTTAAGAACTGCAACTACTTCTGATCTAACTTAGCATTTTTTCCTTAATTTGATTATTACAATACTTGAAATCAGTTAATATCTTAAAATCATAACTCTATCATGTAACTATGGAAAAAATTGCAATCTATGCTCCTGTTCAAGTGTCAATATGATTATTTTATTTTTGTTTATCACAGTATGAAAGAAATCTTCACAATTATTTGTTTGATTCAAATTGTATCATCAGTCCAAACCATTAACTTTCTGAAATATAGAAGACAGGGATTATAAATATGTTTTTGAAATAGTAGTATCATTTTTTGACTTTTCTCTAATCATTTAACCTCTTGTGTAATTTTTCTTTTAAAGTTTAAAAGAAATAAACATTTAAAATGCTCACTATATTTTTTAAAAGTACAGCTGTAACCTAATATATCAGCAAGTCAGTTTGTGAGCTCGTATAACTGATTAAGAACTTTTCACTGGTAAATGAATTTGGTTTGACCTGTGCCTTTATACATGTCCTGGGTTTAACAGTAGCAGTCATTTTTTCTTCTTCATAGTAACTGGTGCAGCACTACGTTTTTGACTTTTAGTCGGGGAACAGAACTGATAACAGGAATGTTTTTAGCTACTGCTCAAATGTTTAGTCTGACCAAGGACTTTGTGAGCTTCATGCTCTGCCAGGGAGGAGGGGAGGCCAGAAGGAAGCAGGGACAGGACACCTGACCCAAACTAGCCAAAGAGGTATTCCATACCACAGCACGTCATGCCCAGGATGTAACTGAGAGTGACCCGGAAGGGCTGGTGCTCTGAGGGGGTTGGTGGAGGTATTTGATTGGTGCTCAGTTGGGTGGGGTGTGGTGAGTTATCTGTCAGCGGGTGGTGAGATGTTGTATTCTCTTCCTTTGTTATTTCCCTTATCATTGTTATTATTGGTAGTAGCAGTAGTGATTTGTGTTATACTTTAGTTACTAAACTGTTCTTATCTCAACCTGTGGGAGTTGCATCCTTTTGACTCTCCTCCCTATCCCCCCCGGGAGCAGGGGGAGGGCAAGAAAGGAGGGGTTGAGTGAGTGAACGAGCTGCCTGGCTGGGTGTAAACCACAACAATGCGCTTTATAAGCACTTTGACAAATTGATCATTATAGGATTTTTTCTTTTTCTTTTTTTTTTTTTTTAAACATTCAATGAATTTTCATGCAATTGATAGGAACATCTTCATGGGCTGCATCCTCAATTTTTGTGCCCTGTGGCTTTCTTATGGCAGTCTGTGGCATANGTATAGGGTTTTTTTTTTTGTTTTTTTTTTTTTTTTAAACATTCAATGAATTTTCATGCAATTGATAGGAACATCTTCATGGGCTGCATCCTCAATTTTTGTGCCCTGTGGCTTTCTTATGGCAGTCTGTGGCATAAATACACTAACATGAATCAGACAACATTTCTTTGTGGACTTACCTATGATATGTATAGTAAAACCTGGAGTTAAAAGTGTCACTGCCATTCTTAACATTTTGTGAAAGCATTGAACAAGATGTTAGGAGGCCCAGCACATGGAGCATGGAGGTTGAGAGTCCTGGGTTTGTACAGTGTGGCAAAGAAGAAATTGAAGTCTTATTTAATGGCAGCCTATAGACACCTAAAAGAAGTCACAAGGATGATGGAACTAAATGTTTTTTTCCAAGTGACACTCCATTTAACAAGAGGAAGTGGCCACAAATTGAAATGGTAGACATGCAGATGGGATTAGGCAAAGCTTCACTAGGAAGGTAGTACTGCAATAGAACAGGTTACATCAAGAGACTGAGGGATCTCCATCCTCGGTAGTTTCCACATTAAAACAAACAAAGCTGTGGCAGACCCAGTCTAGTGTTGGTCATAGTCTTCTTTGGATAGGAGATCCACCTGCTAAAGGGAGATGGCCAGACTGCAACCTACTATGGGTAAACCTTCTAACAAAATATGTTTCACTGTAGCTTTCATATTTCAAGGATTCTGGATGATACAGACATGACAGCTAGTTATATCATATTGAGGAAGACTTCCTTGCATTAGGTAAATTTGCAACTGTACTTTCCCATAATTCACATAAAGATCAAAAGAGTCTCTAGTGTCTCACAGAAAAAGATTCAGGTACAAATTAGATTAACATATTTTAGATTCTCTTGTTCATGCTGAAAATGTGTAATTTATAAATTAAAATACTCAAATGGATAGAGTTATGGAATTTTAAAGCCTAAGCTAAAACTTGAGTTTACATGCTACTTGTCTCTCTCAAACCTTAACTATTTCTTCTTCTCCTCAAGCTAAGCATAAAAGAGGTCAGAGGGGTTTTTATGAAATTTTACTAAATGTGTTGCTCATTTCTAGCCAAACTAAAAAATTACATTGCTATATAATCTCATTTCAGCTCTAATGTCTGGTGTTGCACTCTAGTTGAGAAGTTTCTCTATGCCTGACTTGAAGCTTAATTTTTGTATTACAGCATTTACTGCAAGTGAAATCCACCATGCACATTTCTATTTATATGTTCTTGGAAGTTCTTGTTATCTTATGAAATCACAGTGTGATCGTCAGAAGGAAATAGATGTGATTTCTCTTTAAAATAGCATGAAGCATATGTTACCTGAATCATCTGTCCTGAGCTGCCATGTGTTTTCTTCTTTCCTTTAAAGGAGTGAAGTCTCTCCAAAATGTCCCAAGTCAATGTAATGTTGAAGTACCTTGGTACATGAATTTGCAATATATAAACACATCCCTATTGAGGCACATGCCTAATGATTTCACATGTGAGACATCTGCTAAATATCAAGTTTTTCTGACTAAGAGTTGGAATATATTTTACCATCTAATCTGTCTGTCATTTAAATTAAGCATGTGGTTGGAACAATTTCATTCAGTACAAAAATGCATTCTCCTTTAATGCACTATAGTTGTCCACTATCATAGAATCATAGAATAGTTAGGGTTGGAAAGGACCTTAAAATTGTGGATAGGCTGTGTAACAGCAGACATTTTGTGAGCAATCCAGAGACCTTGGTGTAAGACAGCCTGCCTGAGAACAGAAACGGAGTTGAGATAAACTGAAGGCCATGGATTAGGGAGTAAAGAAACACCAGCTGTAATATCTCAGAAATGAGCACAAGAGAAAAGGAGCTGGGAAGTTCTGGGGCTCTCGTTCCCAGGACAGTGTTATCCAATCCTAGCATTGTTAAGGGTTAAGGTGCCCAATCAACAATTGCCAAATCCATGTAGCTGTGCTAAGAATCTCTATATAAGGTTGACACTTTGTCTAATAAATTGGCTTTTGCTTAATCACACTGATTGTCTCAGTGTTGTCCGTGACTCCCACGTCATCTAGTTCCAACCCCTCTGCCATAGGCAGAGACACCTCACACTAAACCATGCCACCCAAGATTCTATCCAACCTGGCCTTGAACACCACCAGGGATGGAGCACTCAGAACTTCCTTGGGCAACCTACTTCAGTGCCTCACCACCCTCACAGTAAAGAACTTCTTCTTTATATCCAAACTAAACTTCCCCTGTTTAAGATTGAACTCGTTACCCCCTGTTCTATCACTACAGTCCCTAATGAAGAGTCCCTCCTCAGCACCCTTACAGGCCCCAGTTATCACTTCTCCTAATAATGACCCCAAAGCTTGAACAATGCTTTGAGAAGATCTGCAAGCATTCTCCCATGATAAGACTAGCTAGCTGGGGAGAGAAAAGATAATACACGTATTTTTAATTAATATTATTTTTTCATGTACACATAAGTAAGGAACAAAAAAACCCCTATGAAAATACATAGTTCTTAAAATGGCTCATAAAAATGTCAGTCAGCTTAAAACAAAGTAATGAAATACTCCAACACACATATAAAGAAAAATAGAACTCTTACATCAGATACTTTATCTTTGGAAGAAAATAATTACTCCAGAGGGAGATGCTAACATAATTTTTGGAGATTTCAACCTTCAAATTCTGGAAGGTAGAAATTGTTTGCAATATGAGCCAGCAAATGAAGCTTTAGAAGAAGCTTTTTGACCCTTTAAATTGCAAACAACAGAGGTTATAAAAAACCTCTACATTAGCCATTAATAAACTAATGCTTTAATAAACATTAGTTTATTAGTGTTCATTAGTTTATTAGATGGTGGCACTTCTGGAAAAGCTTGCTTAAAAAAAGGCAAAATGCTGTTAAAGAGGGAGGAAATGTAAGAAACAGCCTGTGAGCACCAGAGTGAACTGAAAAACTGCAGCCCCTGGGAAGGATCCAAGATGGAGAAGGTCTCTCCTGAAGGCCCATGGAAGGACCCCTTCAGGAACAGGAGAAAGGTGCAAAGAGGAAGAGAGAAACACATGGATTGACCACAATCCCCAGCCCCCACCACTGCATGGCTCAGGGCAGACTGAGGAGGTAGAGAAACCAGGGATGAAGGATGAAGTTCAGCCTGCGAAAAAGGAGGGAAGTGGGAGGGGTGGTGGGGACAGATGGTTTCAGTTCTGTATTTGTGTGTCATAATCCTACTCTATTTTTAATTGGCAGAAAATAAACTAATTTCCCCAAGGGAACTCTGTTTATCCTGTGATGGTAACAGGTGAGCCAGCTCCCTGTCTTTATCTTGACTGAAGAGTTTTTCACCTTATTTTCTCCTCTTGTCCTGTTGATGAGGAGCGGTGAGAAAGCAGCTGAACAAGGATCTGGCAGCCAGCCGAGGTCAAATCCACTGCACATTTTCAGGAAGATACTGGGAAAATGCCTCTCAGAAATAATTAGTTCTTAACATTAAGAAGATGGAGATAATAGCAAAAGATTTTTGACTTTATAAGATGAGGCTGCAAACAGTTCTTTCTTAAGCTAAAGGTTAAACACAGTAAACTCAGCAGGTATCTCTAGAGAGCAAAAATACGTCAGGTACACTTTATACCATACTATGCTTAGACTATTTAGGTACTAAATGAAGACTGCTGAAATTTCAGGTTAATAAACCAGAAAGTACATCTTCTAACTTTAAAAAGGCTTGTTTAAAAGTTCAAAACCTAAATTCAGAAACAACTTTAAACTGAAATAAAAGTATGACAAATAAATAAACTATGCCATTGTCATCCTATTTCACAGGTTTACTCCCCACTTCTGTGTAAGATGAGCACTAATGAGAAATCTGAAGATGTTCAGAACTCCTGGGTGATAAAATCTGTATTCCTTGTCCTCCCTGCCATTGAGCCGAGAGTGTGCAAATTTTCAAAGATACACCCAGAAAGCAGCACTGGGAAGAACTGGTTTTTGATAAAATTCAGTAGGCATTGCCCATCTGCAGTGGAGGTAAACGCAGGGCTCATATAATTTGTTTGGCTGGGTTTTTTCTATTTTGTTCCTATTAGCACATGGACACAACACAAGATAACAGGGAACAACTCTGTCTCAACAGAAAAAAAAGAAAAAAAATAAATCACAGCAGTCATTTTCCATTCACTAGCTCTCTTATCAAAGGAAAACTGTAAAATTGATTAGTTTGACATTGTGGTGACTCCTGATTGCACTTTTCTCTCTCCAGTTCATAGTCCAGTACTAACTCTGCTCTGATGAGCAGAACATATTTAAAATATTAATGAAGGCACATTCAGTCTGCCTGTATCAGCAGTGGGGAGTCAACGGCTGAGAAATGGGACAGCTCCCAACTGTTGCACTAGCAACTATTAAAAATGTCTGCAAATGCAACAGTGCCAGCATAATAGGTAAAAAATAAGAGATGCAGGTTACCCATTATCACTGTAGTCGTCAAAGTATTGTAGCAATCTGGGAAACAGGTTATGCTAATTATAGCTACTTTCATCATGTTATCTTTCTATCTTCCGTTTATTCTTGTGTCATATTTACTTTCAAGTTTATGATGTCATTTTACCTGGTAAGTTATTTTTACTCATATTATCAATTTTTTTTCAATCGCTGAATACACATCTATTCCAGACCTGGATTCACTACATAATTGGACATAGGAGCATCTTTTTCCATTCACTGCAAGGTCCTTGCATGCTGGGGTGGGGCGGCCTGGATCCATGTCTCAGTTGGGGAGAGGTTTTAGTGCTCTCATTTACCACTTGAGTAATGCCTTGAGTGTTTTCGCAGATCAGAGAGGAGCCTGGTGCTGCCAAGTGCAATGTCACCACGCAACAGAAGAGAGCAGATCTCATCTCCTCCCTCTCACTTCTCTTCATTGATCTACTTTTGGGTTTTATGTAATATTAACTTTTGTAGCTTTACTACTTAAGAGTGCCAAAGTGTTAATGAAGATTGTTGTGAAATATGGTGTATAAAATTCTTACAGATGTCTTTCTAATACACAAAAAAGTATATTTTATTGCTGTCTCACAGGTGACATGTTTGAATTAGTTGATTATTGATTTAATATTTCACTGTAGAGTACATTTTGCTTGTCAAAAGACACAATTATTTTAAACATAAAGAAGCTTACTCATATAATTTAAACATTTAGCAATTAGAAATGGGTCATCTGTTCTGAGATTGTGCCACACATCAGAAGTCCTAAGAGCAGAGTCCTGAAAGTGTAACTGAAAGTCTCTCATTTAGTTATTAACTGTCACTAAGAGCAAGAAATAAGATTTATGCACTGAACAAAAGTAAGGTTCTATGCAGCCACCACCACAGAAACTCAAAACCCAGATGAGCAGCAGCATAAGTGCAGCAACAGTATTTAAAATTGATTACAGTGAAAACTGTGACTAACCAGAGAAATGAGAAAAAAACCCAAGGTTTTAACTTGCATGGAAAAATATAAGAAAAGAACTCTAAGTCAGTATCCTGGGTTCAGCGGTAGCAGTCATTTTTTCTTCTTCATAGTAACTGGTGCAGCACTGTATTTTTGACTTTCAGCCTGGGAACAACACTGATAACAGTCAAGTTTTTAGTTACTGCCCAAATGTTTAGACTGACCAAGGACTTTCTGAGTCTCATGCTCTGCCAGGGAGGAGGGAAGGCCAGGAGGAAGCAGGGACAGGACACCTGATCCAAACTAGCCAAAGGGTATTCCATACCATAGCATGTCATGCCCAGGATGTAAGAGTTACCTGGAAGGGCTAGGCACTGGGGGACTGGAGGAGGTATCAGTTGGTGCTTGGTCAGGCAGGGTGAGGCAAGTTATCGGTTGGCATGTGGTGAGGTGTTGTATTCTCTTCCTTTGTTATTTCCATTTGTAATTATTATTATTGGTGGTAACAGCAGTGGTTTTGTGTTATACCTTTGTTACTGGACTGCTCTTATCTCAACCTGTGGGAGTTGCATTCTTTTGATTCTCCTCTCTGTCCCTCTGGGAGCAGAGGGATGACAAGAAGGCGGGGGGGGGAGGCGG
>NDXB01007510.1:0-38078 GCA_002631895.1 Agapornis roseicollis | reverse complement strand
AAAAATTAAAAAAAAAAAAAAATAAACAATAAAAAAAAAACAAAAAAAAAAAAAATTTATAAAATAAAAAAAAAAAAAAAAAAAAAAAAAAAAGAAATAATCTGCCAACCTGACATAATGTTTAAAAAATAATTAAAATAAATTCTCACAACCAATGAGACTTACAGATACATAACTCTATTTTTTCTTCTCCAAGAGCATGTAGAACAAAGTACTAGGCTATACTAAGGTATTTATTATCATTGAAATATTTTCCCCATAACATGCGTCTCAGAAAAATGATATGAGAAAATCTTCAGATCATAAAAATAATTTTCCTTCTAGATATACTGATTTGACAGTTGTAATGAAGTGGTCACATGGACAGCTGAAAGAATATTATGCTGAAAATAGGTGCAACTGATTTGACTTGAGGACACGATATGGCAGGTCTCTGTAGTTGGGAGATGAGAATGCTCAGCACTTAAATGTTACTAACATTTCAGTTAATGGAAGCTATAATTTTATGAGATGGATTTGTGAGAAAGAGGTAGAAACATCCAGCTCACCTGATCACATAATGAGGATCATTTCCTAGCAAAAGTTTGCATTTTAAAAGCCAAACACATGTCTTGGAAAGCAGTAGAATTGCTATGTACATGTTGCATGTACTGGAGATGTGCTGAAGAATGCAGTTGAGGGCTGGTGACAGCCTTTCCAGCATACCAGATGGCATCATCCAGGCAACTGCATGCTGTAATGGCATGATACCAAAGTGAATACACTTTTTTCAGGAAAGGGCATACATGCAGTGTTCGGTTTTGTTTTTTAATTCCCTTAATCAAGGAGCCACATGAATATAAGAATCACATACCTGGAGTGTACAAACCTCTTTTCCTTCTCTTTTTCCCATTCAATCTCCTCTCCAGGCCTGGTCAGCATCCTTTCAGTGGTCATGCTGTGACATGGCTGATTAAGTCTTGGATTGCCAAGTGGCCAAGTTTACCTTGCAACCACAGAATTGTGTGAGCTTCCTTTCAAAATATAGCTTGAAGAAAGGTTGACTGTAGTGATGTTTTTCACTCCTTGCATTTAGTAGTTTAGCCATTAGCTAATAGAAAATAAAAAGTTGTGGACTTACTTCACTTATAGTCAGAGCTTCCTATTAAGTAAGAGCCCAGTTAACAATTACTCTAAAGGCAGACAAGATCAAATTCTTTTTGGTGAAGAGCCTGGAATGTCTTTCAAGTGCATGCTGAGGCACTGAACCACAGGAGTAGGAAGTACCTGGACTGGCAGGGAGGACTTGCCCACTTCTCAGGAGCAATTTAAATGAGGTGTTCAGATAAGTAATGTTGAAAGGAAACAGCCTTGACAGCAGTGAAAAATAACGTTTGGGAGTCTTAGTAAACTGTGTGCTGTCTCCTGGTTTGGCACCCTCAGCAGAGAACAGCAGAGGCATAGCCCATGCAATCCTAATCTGGTCTGAAGCTCTGAGGCATTTCCGTCTCTTGAAGACCATGTACAAATTTGATTGATTTCATTTGGGCATAAGCACATTCTGAATTTCTTTTTTTTTTGTGTTTTAGGGCTTTAGGTGAATTGTATGGAAAAAACCCAGTATTTAAATGTTCTCGCTGCACTGATATTGATGGGGCTGCACTATAGACAACACAAGATCCGTCTTAAAGGTTCATAAATATTGTTTATGAAAATTATACTTTCTATAAAGCCAAGAAAATTGTTCTAAAGATCTTAATTCTCTGCTATCTACTTATTTTCTTATAATAATCATTAAAAGGAACAGATGGAGGTTTATTTGCAGATTTATACCAGAAGGAAAGCATACAGACATTTAGTTTGCAGACCAATCTTCTTCTTTGCAGGTTTATTGATACAATTTTTTAAGCTTTACTTCTTTCTCCTCCGCCTTCACCCACATAAAGTGCTTTGAGTGTGGCCATTATAAATGTAGATATGCAAGGGATATTGTATTATGAGAAGGATAATTTATTCTCTGAAACAACTTTTGTATCTGGTATGAGATAATTTATGTGCAAATAGTGAAACTGTTAGCTATTGTCATATTGTCACCTTGGTTAAAAGAAAAAATAGAACAGAAATTCTGCTTCTATTAAAAAAAAAATAAAAAAAGTGAGGAAAACCTATCCCAAAACTGCAAATGTTATCTAAACCTCCAGGAATTGCAATTTATTCATTGTAATACATCAGTATATGGAATGAAAGTTCATCTGAATTCTGAGAAAAATACTTCTATTTTAAATATGAAGTAGACAGCCTTTGTGTTATAAACTCCTGACTCATAAGAAAGAGTTGAGTATTTGAAAAAGTACAGTACAAAGCTTGATGCTGAATGAAAAATTGAATAACCAGTGTTGACTGGCAGGATATGTGACTGCAGCTTACATGAAAATATGCACAACAACTTAGGAGTATTACAGGCTAAACAAAAAAAAGTGCCACAATTTAATCAGGGGAAGTATTAGTGGTAGCAGCAAGTGCAACTAATATTTTTTATATGGATGAAAGCAAACATTGCAGATCCAGAGAAGTTTAAAAAGCACTGAGATAATGAATTTAGGGTTAGAAGACAACAAAAATGAGAAGACAGTAAAAAAGTGCATTCAAACAGGATGAAATTTTTAAAGGTAGCATCAAGTTTTCAGTAGTTTGCCTATAGTTGATGCATCCTAAGAATATTTTATGACTTATACTCAACTTGGAGAAAGAGCTGTCACTTAAAATAAACCAAATAATTCAATTGATTATTACACAGGAATTCAAACCAAGTTATAAACCCCTAAGACATTGCCAATATTTACATGAAACCAGCACCTTGTTATGTCAATTGTAAGGGACTTCAGTGGGACAATCACGATTTGTTTTATATGCTATAATTAGGTGCTTATCTAGAGATATATATATAATAATTTGACCAAAATGATTTTGCTAATCAGCAAATTAGAATCCATTAAAATGACATTTTGAAGAAAAAAAAAAAAAAAAAAAAAAAAAAAAAAAAAAAAAAAAAAAAAAAAAAAAAAAAAAAAAAAAAAAAAAAAAAAAAAAAAAAAAAAAAAAAAAAAAGAATATTGGGAATACATAAGTGTAGTTTCCCAGCCCAGAGAAGCTGAAAATGCTCCACCCCTGGAAGTGTTCAAGACCAGACTGGATAGGGCTTTGGGCGAGCTGGTCTAATGGAAGGTGTCCCTGCACACAACAGGGGAGTTGGAACTAGATGATCTTTAAGTTCCCTTTCTACCCTAACTGTTGAATGATTCTGTGAAATCAAGAAGTATTTATTGGCGTTCTAAGTAGCAGACTGGAGTTCAGCTTTTTCCTCTGGATCAACCCTGTATCTCAGTTCCATGGAAGGTGTCCTAACTGCAAAACTAGCAAGACATATGAAATAAATAAATAATTTACTTCACACTGGGCCACAGAAAGCACTATAAAAGTACTCTTTTATGTGGTTATGCTGCCCTGAATGATTATAAACCTGGATCAAAAAACGGCTTTTCTCTGGTGACTTCTTGTTGTAAAGTACATAAGCAACCATTATTCTGTGTGACATCCTGTGCCTTAGTTTCCATCTATAAAATGAATATGACTGGCATCACTCTATATGATAAAATTGTTTTGAAAATAAACTATAAATACTTATCTAAATTCATACAGTTCATAAAGCTACAATATTTACACTCGAAGCTGTCAAGCAACATTTTCTATTTGTTGAATAAACTGTGTACTTCATTGAGTATTTTAAGAAATATATGCTATTCCTTTTTTATTATTATCAAATGTTATAGAAAGGGTGGGGTAAATAAATAAATGCTAAATATTTAAAAGGAAGAACTGCATAGATTTTACTATGGACTTCATAATTAATAAATACCTTAGAATGGTAAACATAGTTTTCCAGATTACTCTATAAAGACAATTTCAGACAGTAATCTTAATTCCTCTGTTATCAAAGCTTCCATAGTGATGGATTAAATAAGTATAGGAAGCTCCTTTCCTCACAAGAAACATTATCGAAGTTATCATACATAGAGTATTTTTTTTTTTTAATTGAACTACGAAAAGGTTGTATTTTCCTTTTCTTACAAGTTTGCACAACATGCTTGGCATTTTAAAATTGGCTCAACATATGGATATATACTTAACATGATTTTTAGCAGAGTTGCTCAGCAATTCAGTGAGGTTAAGATACTTCAGAGCATGAAAATCTTTGAATGTATCACCCTGTCATGATGCAGCAATGGTGAGCATAAGTTCAGATACACAGTTCAGTCTTGAGTCTGATGAGGCCAGAATTTATCTTCCTCATTATAAAGTTTTCTCAGACTTATGTCACCAGTTTCTGTAAGAGTACTTTCTCCTCTCCTTTTAAGGAGAGTGTTCAGGAAACACTAAGTGTGAACAGAGACAAGTATGCTATAAGAAATTCAAAAAATGACCATCTTAACACTGCAAGGGAATGTCTTTTGCACCCTAACCAGGGCTGAACTGCAGGCACCTGAGAAAAAAAGCCCATTGAAGAAATAGAAACACAGAACACAGTGTTCTACTTTTAAAAAATATATATCAGCTACAATCTGAATAAAAAAAAAAAAACCCTCTATTCCACCCTCCTTTGGTTCAGATAAGTCTTACTTTAAACTAGATGGATCCAGAAGAGAAATGAGATAAGAAGACCAATCCATTTTATAATTTCTCCAGACGTGTCCTCAGCTTCAAGAGGGAAAGTTCATTGTTGTCAGCATGTCTTAATATCTCCACAGAGGTAATCTGTTGGCTACTATGGTAAGGCAAATGAGCTGGAGGCTTTCTAAAGGGCAAAAATAGGTGATTTCATCCTACCTTGTGTGGGTTCCTGACCACCAGGTTGATGACTAAATGAACTGTTGCCTTATTTTTCACAGTTTTAAAGCAAGCAAGCAAACAAACAAAACCCACCACCAATAAAAATATAAAAAAATAAAACAAACTGCATTCCCAAACTCAACAACAACAAACAGAATGAAAGCAGAAGAGCTGGGGGGTGGGGATTCTAATCCTTTATAGGTTTGAGAGAAGAAAACCAAGTATGTCCCTGTAATATTTCCAGTGATGCAACACACTTGAAAAAGAACATGCTTAGAGAAATCTGTGAATATTTCCCTTTTAATTAATTGCTTTTCAGACTGAAAGCAGAATTATCTGCTCTGAATGTCTGTAAATTCTGCAATCATTTTGTTACCAATGAATTTTTATCGAACATCTGGGAAAAAAAAAAAAAGCCTAGAGAAAAAACAATTTATTTTTCTTAATTTTTCTTTCATGCAACTGCATTATTAACAAGGCAGGTAGGAAAGTGATTGCATGAATTAATAAAAGTAGAAATGTTAGCAAAATCATAGACAGTACAGAGTAACAGCTTAATGTAGCTGGAAACATACTCTTCTAGCATGTAAGTTATAGTATTTGCCTTTTGTTAATCCTTTAAATACCTTTTTCATCTAATTGACCTTTGGAAGATAGCATTAAAAAAAAATTCAACCAGATGCTGTCCAAATTTCTCTAAAAAAAAGTTTCGTTGATATGATGATTAAGAAAACATAACTGTAATGTGTATTAAAAATCTTTGATGTCAGAATATTTTGAGGCATATATGCATATGCTTCATTTTTTTAGGAATAAAACCCACTTTAAAATTCATTTAACCATAGGTAAAATTCTTGAAACAAGAATTCTGAATCATTAATAAAATATCCTTACAACTTTAACTACACTTATTTTCATAGAATGTGCATGTCCCAGGAGACGTAATTAACAACAAATCCATCTTTCACCATTCGGATGCTCCAGTTTTGTACCTTTCCCCGGTTCTTGTCATCAACCTCAAACATGCTTTGAAAGAAATAAATAAGGGTCAACCTGTAATTTCTGAGTAAAAATTTAAATGAAGCCGTGAAAGTACAAGTCTATATGAATATGTAAATTGCTTTTCCAGCTTCCTCTCAACAGAAATGTGAAAATAGATATTCAGTATTTGGCATTAGTAAAAGCTTTATATATTTTCAAATGTTTGGACTAAGAATAATTTCTAACAAGCTAAACACATACTGTTGATAATTGCTCATATTTTAACTTCAGTAGTTCCACAGATCAAAGATATCACAAAGTTTAATTGGGTTAAGTCATATCATCTTGGATAGTTGTTGCCTAGTAGACATGATTATATTTGCCACTGCTGGGGACAGGCTTCAGTCTGCAGCAGGTCAGGGATGGGGCGGTTGAGCTGCCTTTGGCCTGAGAGGGCCTGAGCTGGGTTTATCAGGTGCCCCATGGCCAAGTGCCCATTGCCCAGCTTGTCTGACCTCCAGCTCTGAGCATGCTGCTGGGAAAGGGGCTGAAAGACCCAGGTAGTCCCTGCTGGACAAACTGCCCCCAGAGGTATTCAGGGTCTGCAGGGCAGCTTTCACTACTTCCCTTGGATCAAGAGGAAAGGGAACAGACAGAGATGTTTCAGAGATAAAATGAAAGGGGAAAAGTATGAAAAGAAAGCCAAAAGGAGCTTGGGACTCAAAAGGAAAGACTGCCACCAGCATCATGTTACTTCTAGTGAGAGTCCGGTGGTGGTTGTGGAGATGATGTGCCCATCACTCCCTGCTCTTTCTGTAGAAGACAGAATCATCAGACACCACACAGCTTGGTGTCATCGGCAAACTTGCTGAGGGCGCACTCAATCCCACTGCCCATGTCAGCGACAAAGATCAGGTCTTATCTGATGACACTTACTAAAGTAAAAGCCCTGAGAAGTCTGTATCAGTTCAGATTCAGTGAGTTACTTCAGTAAAAAATGTAGTTATAATCTGAGATAATTAAAAAGAAAAAAAAAAAACAACAAAAATTAGAAATTGAAATTTGCACCAAGCAACATATCTGCTGATACATAATGTGCCACAGATGACATCTTTTACTCATGCTTTTCTAAATAAAGTAGCTAAGATCATAGAATCATAGAACAGTTAGGGTTGGAAAGGATCTTAAGATCATCTAGTTCCAACCCCCCTTCCATAAGCAGGGACACCTCACACTAAACCGTGACACCCAAGGCTTCGTCCAACCTGGCCTTGAACACTGCCAGGGATGGAGCACTCACAACTTCCTTGGGCAACCCATTCCAGTGCCTCACCACCTTAACAGTCAAAAATTTCTTCCTTATATCCAATCTAAACCTCTCCTATTTAAGTTTTAACCTGTTACCCCTTGTCCTATCACTACAGTCCCTAATGAAGGATCCATCCCCAGCATCCCTATAGGCCCCCTTCAGATACTGGAAGGCTGCTATGAGGTCTCCACGCAGCCTTCTCTTCCCCAGGCTGAACAGAACCAACTCTCTCAGCTTTTCTTTGTATGGGAGATACTCCAGTCCCCCAGTCATCTTTGTGTCCCTCCTCTGGACTTGTTACAACAGTTTCATGACCTTTTTATGTTGAGGACACCAGAACTGCACACAATACTCCAGGTGAGCTCTCATGAGAGCAGAGTAGAAGGGCAGGATCACCTCCTTCGACCTGCTGGTCCTGCTTCTTTTGATGCAGCCCAGGATACGGTTGGCCTTCTGGGCTGCGAGCGCACACTGAAGTTGGCTCATGTTCATTTTCTCATCAACCACCACCCCCAAGTCCTTCTCGGCAGGGCTGCTCTGAATCTCCTCTTTGCCCAACCTGTAGCTGTACCTGGGATTGCTCAACCCAGGTATAGGACCTTGCACTTGGCATGGTTAAACTTCATGAGGCTGGCATCAGCCCACCTCACAAGCGTGTCGTGTCATCTCATTGTTATAAATCTAACTTCTGTGTATCTGTTTTTTATGCTCTTTGCACTACTTTCACATGCCTTCCAGGAGCTTCTTTTGCATGATCTTAAGGGCATGGAAGTGAAGCTTACTAGTCAGTACTCCATATTTTAAGATCAATACCTTCAATCTCATTTATTTAAACTGAGAGGTCTTTATGAGAATGTCATGGAGAGCTTAAGTGAAGGCTCTGCTCTCAGTCACTACAAGTCACAATGAGATGAAATACAGTCAGTTAGGAGGTAAAGTCCATCTTAGTAAGCCAGACAAAGGGCATCAAAGACTTTATAAGCTCAACCAGTTTCTGTATATCTGTACTATCCAGATTGCTGAGAATCTCTCTCTCTAATACCATAAAGTACTCTTCTGAGTCTAATGCTGTTTTCTCCTTTACCAATCAGTCATTACCGCCTTTATCATTTGCTGGAAGGATTTCAATAGCTATCATTCTCATCCAAACTCAAGGATCATTATGGGAGAAGCTGACTGACTGATACTTTTTTCACTTCTAAAGGATGCTATTTTGCATCTTAGAATGCTGTATTGTTGTTTATATTATCCCATTTTCTTACTTTCCAGTTGGCCTAATGAAGCAAGTGAAAGACATTGTTTTCAGTGAGAAAATTACTCAGAATCCTGGGCTGTCCACTTTGTACATTATACACTATAATTCAAAATAAATGTTGGCATATACAAAATATTTGAAACACATCTTGAAGGAAAATAAAACATCACAAAAGCAATCATTAAGAGCTGTATTTTAATGCCAAGCAGGTTAGGTCATTTCAATGAAATAAAGATAACTGACCCAGTCTTAAAAGGTAGTGCTTAAGGTATTTTAATCCCAAGGCCTTTGGCAAGAGTGCTGGCTGTTCAGTATCTTACAGTCTCTGGGTCTAAAATGAGGGCAAAAAGAAAATGAATTAGGGTTTTCTGTTTTGTTAGAGACAGGTAATGGATAAGTACAACTTGGTAAGATGCTTCAGGAGCAGGTAATCTACCTTAACCTAGACAATTTTAGAGAAATAAAAAAATCCTGAATTTGCTATTCTAGTAGCAAATAAAACATTTTAACCTGAATTGTATCAGTAATCAATATCTAATCTGCACTCTTAGTATTTTTAATATAGTTAAAAAGTAGAAGAGTGAAGAGGCAGATTGGTAGCAAAAGAAGGAGCTTCAGTTTCACTACTCTGCATCTGTTTTACCACAGGAAGTTCAAGTTTCATGTTCCTAATATTGACAAAATAAGGCAATCCATCTTTTCCACTGAGTTATTTCTTTCTTTCTAAATACCAGCCTTATTTTATCAGGCAATTTTTTTTTGGTTCAGCTGACCCCGTTGACCATGCCTTAAAGCATTATCCTTCTTCAATGACTATGTTGGCATTGTGTGTCTCAGATATTCAGAAGCATTTGCACTTCTCAGTCACACTTTTTTCTCTGTTTTACAATAAAAAAACAAAACATAACAACTGAAAGTTGAATACCTGTTCATATTGCTGCATTAAAGCACAGAAAATTGCAGATAAACAACACTAGTTAAAATGGTGAGGCACTTCATAAAGGTGATAGTTAATCTATGGAGGTAGAACACTTTCAGTTGAACATGTTTTTTGTTGTTGCCTTTAGAGGTCCAAAGTGAAAGAGGAAAGAGGCATTTTGTTATTAGCAAAATGATTGCAAACTGAATCTGGTAATTATAAATGAGTATTTCAGGATTTACTTATCTACTGCTTGTATACTGTATCTGTATTTGAGACAGTTTTCTACTTCAGAGCCCATATACAGATGTTGAGACCATATGGAAACTCATGTCTAAAAGTCTGGGCACCATTCTTTTTATTTTTTTCTACACATTTTTGCATTTTTTCAGAGTAAAATAATTTGCTGTTTTTTGCATAGTAAGGAAACTTATTAGTGTATTGCTTAAACACATAAACCCAATAGAGATTTTGCTTACAGACAAATATCCTAAAAATGAATTTTTTTTTGTCATGTTCAGACTGCCCATTTCCAAATGAGGAACTGAAGTTAATAAAAATTTACTTAGCTACAGTATTATGGAAGGTAAAAAATGCACAACATGCATTACTCATTCATATTTATAATTTAAGCTTTTGTCTATTTTACCTGAGAGCTATCACTGTAATTTAAAATTATCATCCAAGGACTGCCTATTTGCGAGTGGCTATGAGAAAGGTTTTCTAAAATGCATATACTGAAAACAGAATTGAAGCCTTACATGAGATCCTGCAAAATGCAGGAAAGAATTCACAATGTAGCATAAAGAAGTATAATATTAATAAAGTACATACATAGTTCTTACAATAGAATAACAATGTCAACCATAGCAATATCTACATTTTTTTAAGTTACCTTGTACAGCAGCATAGAAATTTTTTTTTTTTTTTGTTGTTGTGGGAATGCTTAGATCTTAAAGTTGCCATTAAATTTTAAATATCAGTATTAGGGATACTGAATTTTAAAATTGAAAAATGTTTTGTGGAGCATTCAGGCATATGTAAAAATTAAGACATACAGACTTTTAAAAATGGCAGCTGGTTTTGAAGTATTTTCCTGAGTTTTGTTTTTGATATTGTGATTTGCCATTCCCATATATATTTCCCCCCCCTTAATTTATGTACACCCTGATGGATATTTTTCTGAAGTAGAGCTGATTGATTGATTACTGTATTATGACAGTCTTAGTGATTATATATAAAATGAATACAGAGATCACTGGAAGATCAGAATCACAGATATGATCTTAAAAAGACTATTTAACCGATATTTTAATACCTTATTAATATCAATAATCAATCTAGCTTAGGAAGAGTTCATATTTGAGCATTTCAGACATTTGGAATCATCAAACTATGGAAAAGAATTAGCAGCAGAAAAGCAACTCAATTTAACAACATTCATAGAGTAGAAACTATATAGCTCAAATTTGCCTAGCTGCAATCTTATTATATAGTCACTGAACATGTAATTACACCATCTATTATTATAATTGCTTTGTCCTCTGAAGACATCTGAAAATAATTAATATGTCTGATGAAAATTATACTTTAGAAACTCTTCTGTGGTACATCAAGAGAAGGAAATCCTTCCTTTAAAATTGCGTACAACAATACTGCTTTCACTATTTTAGTACAGGGGAAGTTATAATCTTGTGAGCAGTGTACTGAAAAATATTTTTAACAAAAACATCTTTAACTGTTTCTAAATAAAATGATTTATCTGTTGCAAATTTTATCAAAATTGTTGATTTTGATAAAGAACTGTCAAACTCATAATTTTTGTTACTGCAAAACCATGACTTTTTATTTGGTTGGTATTTAAGTGATTTACGACATTTTGGCTTCACTCTTAATCCTGGTTGTGATACATTAATTTTTATTTTCAAGTATCTATTTGTACTGCTGAGGAAACCTGAAAGATTCAGATTGGATCAACAGTATAAGTAAAAATCTACTTTTTTCTTTTTTTTACCCAAAAACTTTTCTCTGCTCAGTGCTCTTCTTTTATGCCAGTTCTGTTCTTTCCCCATGACCACTGAAATCTCTCTGGCTTCTAATGAGATCATTATTTTCCCAAAACTGTATGCCATGTCCCTATATTCAATCTCATTCTTACATCCAGCTCTTCATATATGCACACTTACTATTAAACACAACTTAGAACTCTTTAGTAAACAATGTGAAATCTTCAGGATTGCTTTTAACCACAAATTCTTCATTTTTTACTTTTATTTTTTTTTTTTCCTAGAGGACATTTGCATTTCAGTAGAAAGCCTCACAAGCTTTTACTTCCAACAAGCTATATTAAGAAGTAATCCACACACTAGTATTAATATTTTCTATTTTTAATTATTATTGCTAACCATGAAGGAATATAATTCTTTCAACTATATCTTATCTCTCTCACTGCATAAAGAGCACAGAATGTGTTCAGGAGTTGCAATATGCAAAGGCACAAAACGTGAAATAATATTAAAGGAATATTGCCAAATATTGCTGTGGTGTCACTGAAATACCATAGACTTCTATTGACCCTTATCATCTTCTGTTCATTGTGCTATATTGTGCAATAACACCATCATTAACCAAGATGTGAGCTAGTTCGTGCAAAATTTATGTTCCAGTAGCTGTAATAAAATAAGCCCATTTTTTTTATCCAATGTACTTCTATCACATACATATGCCAACTGATTATAATAATATATATCAGTGATAGTGTTCTCATAAATTTAGCTACAACTTTACTATATCATTAGCCGTAAAAACTTCTAGAGCACTGAGGCAATATGAGCTACCAATGGGCAAGAAATACAGCAGCGAACCTTCAGGGGATAATTTCAGCAAAGCATTATCAGCTTCACTTTCATTAACCCAGTCAAGCAAAGATCAACAATCATCTTGGTCTCACTTTACTGAGAAACATAGTAATCCATGATAAAAGAACTCAGTTCACTTTTAAACAATATATACAGTGTGTATGCTAGAATGATTGTGACCTTATGAAGTTTCTTCCTCATATAGTAATGTCACCATGTGTACTTGCAGCAGTTTTTACCTCAGAAAATCCAGATTAACATCTTTGGTATTATGTACATGACCTGCAAGTTTTTTTTCCATTATTATGAGCTCATTTTGATCTTATTGCCACCTTTATATACCCTTTTGTTAGTTTGCAATTAAAAAAAATTGTCAATTCATATTTGCCATCCATAAAATATCATCAAACAAATAGTGTAAAAGACAATGGAGACTTTACTCAAACTGGTATGCTGCATTTTCTTGATAAAGTGTTCAAATGGCATTATTCAGGTGTGTCTATTTCTGAGTTGGACTTTCCTGATAACCAAAAGAACTTCACTATTTCATTTGTTGTGGCATGTGTCAGAGCAGTTAGATAATCTCAGTGTACAGTAACAAGATCATTGCAACTTAATTTATGCTAAAATATTTCCCTTTAACTCTGGCCAACTATCTTGTGTTCATGTCAAACAAAATCAGCTTTCAGACCAGACAATGTAAGCAGTATTTTAGTATACAGTTGTGTTAGACCTTTCTTTAATTCCTTCACTAGGAACTTGATTCTGTGTAGGCTTTTGCAGGAACATCAATCTGCTCATAGTTGGTGCCTAATTAGGGATTTAGTCATTTGGGACTGATTCAAGTGAGGGTGGAAAGAGAAAATCAAGAACCAATTTATCAGTCTGACAAGAAAAAGAGTCGACAAAGTATACAGCAAAGAGAAACAACAAATAGATAAATAAAAATGGAGAATATTGCACTTGAATCATGCTAAGCAATCATGCTCTGGATATTGCAGATAGAAAATCTGTAACTTACTCATACTGTATGAATACTAAAATTTAGTCAGTGCTCGATAGCAGTTACTAGATGTCTGTACAGCTTTTTTTTCTTTCTACATGGGCATTAATTTCATGCAAAGTCTACAACCACAGTACAATACCACTCCACTAAGTCAAATTGCTAAGTCATTTACACTTTATTTATTCTCAGTGACTCTTTATTTATGACACACTCCTTCTTTAACTCTTAGAACAACACGAGTGTAACTGACGAGATACTGCAGTTTATTGTTACTGTCTTCCAAATATGTGTCTAATGATCTGTAAGCAGAAAAAATAGTTTAATCTCAGAATGAAGTTTGAAATGTGATATGTTAATTTGTGGCAAAGGCAATGAGCTGATGATAGCAGCATCTTGCAGCTTCATGGTTGGCACTGTGATATCATGAGAGAACTGTCCCAGTCCTCCTTTCTGCTGGAGGTCATAGAATTTGGGAACTTGTCAGGCTTCCACCATTGCAGACTCTCCAGGCTTGTCAAACACCTTGCTGACATGCAGGAAACAGGATTCCACAACTTCCTGAGGTGACTTTCCCTTCCAACTGCACATGAAGGAACAGAACCTTGAACTGTTAAACATTGCTCAGACATTTTTCTGAAATACATTTCTGACTGCAAACTTTTCAAATACAAGTGGAGTCAGAACAAATTTTGATTCTTTTTAATATCACAGGAAAATTAACTGAAACAGGTAGTCCCCTTGCTGACTGTGAAGGACTCCACATTGAAGGAGGTCAATATGTCACAGAGGAACTGCAGTCCTTGGAGAGACTACACTAGAGTAGGTTTGTCCTGAAGGGCTGCAGCCCATGGGCATGACTTATGCTGAGGCAGGACAAAAGTATGAAGAAGGTGAGATAGAGAAGAGCTGTCATGGATGGACCACAATTCACATCCCCTATACTCCTATAGTGTACATGGGATAGGGCAGTTGTCATGGTTTAAACCCAGCCACGCAGCTCATTCACTCACTCAACCCCCCTTTCTTGCCCTCCCCTGCTTCCAGAGGGATGGGGGGGAGAATCAAAAGAGTGCAACTCTCACAGGTTGAGATAAGAACAGTTTAGTAACTAAGGTATAACACAAATCACTGCTGTTACCACCAATAATAATAATGATACAGGAAACAACAAGGGAAAAGAGTACAGCATCTCACCAACCATCGACAGATAACTCACGACACCTCAACCCAACCAAGTGCTGACCGATCACCTCTTCCAACCACCCCGAGAGAACTAGCCCTTCCAGGTAACTCCCAGTTACATCGTGGGCATGACGTGCTATGGTATGGAATACCTCTTTGGTCAGTTTGGGTCGTGTCCCTGCTTCCTCCTGGCCTCCCCTCCTCCCCGGCAGAGCATGAGGCCTTGGTCAGGGCAAACATTGCTTAGCAACAACCAAAAACACTTGTCTTATCAGCCTTATTCCCGGGTTAAGTCAAAACACCAGCTACTAAGGAGGAGAAAAACTGACTGCAATTGCTGAACCCAGGACAGCAGTAGAGGAGTTCAGGATGAAGAAGTCAAGTTGAGCCTGGGAAAAGAGAGGAAGACAAAGGTGTTAATTTGTCTTTGCTTTTTACCATCTATTTTATTTGACAATAAATGAAATTCTTTTCCCCCAAGTCATCTGTTTTGCCTATGGAGGTAACTGGAAAATGATCTTGTCTTTATCTTGGCTCACGGACTTCTCCACCTTTTTTTCTCTCCCCTGTCTTGTTGCAGAGAGGAAGAGCAAGAGGAGATGAGTGAACATCTGACAACTAACCAAGGACAACCTACCACAACCATTTATAGGTTTTGTAAGAAGAAGCTGGTGAAGGTGAAGAATCATCGGTAAGTAAAAAATTTACCCAATTTTTAAATCAATCTATCTTTTCAAAAATAGTGTAACTTGAAAATAAAGTCTTACTGATACATATAAATTTCTGCAAAATGAGCTAGTAATGATAATAGGTTAGAATTTAGAATCATTGCATTTAATTACATTTAGAGTCATTGTATTTTGATGAATTTTGAGGCTAAAATATTGAATAAGGTTATCTAGAAAAATCCAGTAACATTTGTTTTCTAATAAAAATACAATTTCATAAACAATATTAACAAAAGACAGGTAGGGAACAATACAAGACAAAATTAGCATTCTTAGAATGGAAGCAACTAATGGTCATTCAGTCCACTAACAGTCACATAACAGTCACTTTAATAATCTCTAGCTGAGAGCAGTAATATTAGGAATATAACCATAGCAATATATTCCTAATTGGCCTTGATTTGTAATTGCTGAGGAAGCACAATATTTTGCAAAGATATCGGTAGACCAAGTCCACAATCCAAAACCCCAAAGAGTCTGAGAAGGTGAACACAAATTGTTTATTCCAAAGTGAATGTTCTAGAACTATCTGGTTTTAAACATAGTGGAATCCCAGATGATGAATGAGTGAGTCTGGATATTACAGACACTGTAGAACATGCTAGGGGGCACAGTAGAGAGTATAGAGTAGTAAGTCTCGAAGTAATTAAAGGGCCAATGTTTGCCATTTATCAGCAGCTTGGCACCTGTCTTGATGGATGTAGCCTGGTTCCTGCAGTGTCACATCAATGTTTATGACTCATGCTCCCAGTGCTTGCTTCCAAGACTGGACAAGTGGGACACACCACCACAAGGTATTCAACTCAGTGGACAGTGTGAAGCAAACTCAACACTACTGCCCAAAATGTAGCCTCTGAGGGGGGAGCCCCAGAAAATGTAAGACAGAACCAGAATGCCTCGAGGTAGGTAAGGACCAGGCATATCATCACTTCTAAATGCAGCTGGAAAGTGGCAGCACTGCTCTCCTGGTATTTGACAAAGAAGTGTATTCACTCATTGATATGCCTGAGATAACAAATCTGGCAGGAGTAAACGCTGACTGCAGGTCATCATGGATAAAGCATCCAGATATAAGTGAAAGTTCTTCAGAAATATGCTGTGACACTGATTTCTTTTTATTTGATTATGAATATTATATAATAATGAATAAAACCCAAATCTGTTCAAAGTGCTGTGTAGTCGTTGTCATTTCTCTGCCTTAATAGTCAATAGTGTCTCAGAGACACACCCAATACTGCTGGAAGCAGAGAGATAGAGACAACAAATCATAGAATCATAGAATAGTTAGGGTTGGAAAGGACCTTAAGATCATCTAGTTCCAACCCCCCTGCCATAAGCAGGGACACCTCACACTAAACCGTGACACCCAAGGCTTCGTCCAACCTGGCCTTGAACACTGCCAGGGATGGAGCACTCACAACCTCCCTGGGCAACCCATTCCAGTGCCTCACCACCCTCACAGGAAAGAATTTCTTCCTTATATCTGATGTAAACCTCCCCTGTTTAAGTTTGAACCCAATACCCCTTGTACTGTCACTACAGTCCCTAATGAAGGATCCATCCCCAGCATCCCTATAGGCCCCCTTCAGATACTGGAAGGCTGCTATGAGGTCTCCACACAGCCTTCTCTTCCCCAGGCTGAACAGATCCAACTCTCTCAGCCTGTCTTCGTTTGGGAGATGCTCCAGTCCTCCAGTCATCTTCGTGGCACTCCTCTGCACTTGTTCCAACAGCTCCATGTCCTTTTTATGTTGAGGACACCAGAACTGCACACAATACTCCAAGGGAGGTCTCACGAGAGCAGAGTAGAAGGGCAGGATCACCTCCTTTGACCTGCTGGTCTCACTCCTTCTGATGCAGCCCAGGATACGATTGGCTTTCTGGGCTGCAAGTACACACTGAAGTTGGCTCATGTTCATTTTCTCATCGACCACCACCCCCAAGTCCTTGGCAGGGCTGCTCTGAATCTCCTCTTTGCCCAACCTGTAGCTATGCCTGGGATTGCTCTTACCCAGGCATAGGACCTTGTCATGGTTAAGTTTGCTGCATGCTCTTCTCACTGTCCTGAGGATCTCAAACTCGACCATCTCATGATCACTGCAACCAAGGCTGCCCTTGAGCGTCACATTTCCAAAGAGCCCTTCCCTGTTGGTGAGCACGAGGTCAAGCACGGCACCTCTCCTTGTTGGCTCCTCTTACTTGCAGAAGGAAGTTGTCTTCCACACAATCGAGGAACCTCCTGGATTACTTGTGCCAGGCTGNATTTCTGGAGCGCCACTCTTTCAATGGGTCCTTGCCTGTTGGTGAGCCACCTCTCCTTGTTGGCTCCTCTTACTTGCAGAAGGAAGTTGTCTTCCACACAATCGAGGAACCTCCTGGATTACTTGTGCCAGGCTGTACCATCCTTCCAACATACCAGGGTGGCTGAAGTCCCACATGAGGACAAGGGCCTGCAAGTATGAAGCTGTTCCTATATGTCTATAGAACGCTTCATCCACAGCGTCCTCTTGATCAGGCGGTCTGTAACAGACCCCCACAGTTATGTCTCCCATAGCTGTTCTCCCTTTAACCCTGACCCACAAACTCTCTGCTAGCTGCTCACCTGTCCCCAGAGAGAGTTCCATAGTCTCCAGCCTATCCCTAACATAAAGGGCAACTCCCCAGCCCCACCTGCCGGGCCTGGCTTTCCTAAAAAGCCTGTAACCTTCCATTCCAATACTCCAGTCATAGGAGCCATCCCACCATGCTTCTGTGATGCCTATTATATCATACTCCCATAGACAGGCATACATCTCTAATTCCTCTTTTTGTTCCCCATGCTACAGGTGTTTGTATAGGGACACCTGAACCAAGCTCCAAATGAAGCCAGCTGGTTGGCTAGAGCAGCTGGAATGTTGCTATGCTGCTCCAAGAATGGTGGTGGCAACTGACTGGGTGTGTTGGGATGGAACGATACTCCCCTTATCAAAGCATTTTAGACACTGATTATAACCTTACAAGGAATTGCCAAAATGCTATGGGACAGAAGGAGTGAAAAAGCTCCCAAAGAGCATTCTTTGATACGGGGAATGAAAAAGCTTAAAGGAATCACAATAGTATGTAATTGCTTAATTGTCAATGCCTTTGTGTCAATACTACTAGCTCAAGGTCCAGCTGGTTGCCTGGTACTGTACAAGACTAAAAATGCATACGGTTACCAGTGTAACATCTTTCAACTTGTATGTTCATGATTTGTATTATTTCAGGTGGATCTCATTAGGAAAAGTAGGAGAATAGGCCTGATCTGACAGTCCAAAAGAAGCGAGGCTGCACAGCTTCATGCTCATGCAACTGTAGCAAAGCTGAAAATACATTCTCAGTGAGAACAGACACTCTCAGAGCACATACTCACGGTGTGCACACAGAGGTGTGTATATATATATATATATGTAAAGCCACCGCACAAATAACACACAGCCCCTCTCTGGCTGAACAGGAAGAGGTCTGCTAGTGAGACTATATATATTTAATATGTATACACATGTATTTATTCTGTGTCTGCATATATTTTTATATATATGTATATATATATATATATACACACGTCCACACACATGGACAACACTGATTCCTTCAGCAGCTTGCTAAAGACAGCCTGTCCACTAACTTTTTGGGTCCCAGTCCTCCAAGTTGCTGGCAACCCAGACATATGAGCCCCCAGTGGCACTGNCGCACAAATAACACACAGCCCCTCTCTGGCTGAACAGGAAGAGGTCTGCTAGTGAGACTATATATATTTAATATGCATACACATGTATTTATTCTGTGTCTGCATATATTTATATATATACACATGTCCACACACATGGACAACACTGATCCCTTCAGCAGCTTGCTAAAGACAGCCTGTCTAGTAACTTTATGGATCCCAGTCCTCCCAGTTGCTGGCACCCAGACATATGAGTCCCCAGTGGCACTACCCCACTCCAGCTGCAGGCACAGATTGCTGCACACACATCCAGAGCTGCTTGGGACTCCCCTGCTCCATACACTTGTATGTACCTGGCTCCTAGACCACTTCACCTACTCACTGGCCTAATCTTTGCTACTGCTTCCACAGTAAGGTGCACACCTGCACTTGCTCTGGGTGTTGCACCAGGGATGTATGTATGGTCTCTGGCCTCTGGTCCTTAGCCCTCCATTTTCTCTACGCTTGTTCCTCCTCAAATTGCCTGAATGCCTGCCACTGTCTGCCTTTGGTTCTTACCTTAAACATTCAGTAATAAGTCCTGGACAATCCCAAAATGCTCTTCCCCTGATTCCCATCATGTGTGCTATACACAACCTCTCCTTGGTCTAAAAGGTGCTCTGGCATTGACTCATCTTGATGGGTTTCAGGTCTGGACCCTGGGGCTGAGGCTCTCCTGGGAGAGTCCTAGGAAGGGCCCAGATTGGGTGTCCCTTCCTCTCAGTTCAGGTTTTTGCCTGCCATTGTGCTCCTTTGCTCCTCTGGGCTTGTGGAGGTGGGTCTTTGGTGGGCTGACAGCCCCTGTGATGAGCCCAGGGCAGGGTACTAGTAGGGACCATGCGCCTTTGTCTACTAACATAACCTAGCAGATCTTCCCTTACAAGAGTGACCTGGTAACTATAATGCCCTGCTCTGTCCTCAGATTTCTTTCCCTTTGCAATTTATTTTTTTTTTCCTAATTGGTGAACATCTGCTCCTCCTGTTGAGTATTGCTGTGTGAAATTCAGATATGGAGTGAGACAGACACAGTGCCTGAGTGAGGAGGGGTGAAAGCATAGGTGGGAATGAAATAAAAGGTGGGAAGAGAGTAAACTGAAGAATTATTAGGAAAATGTGTCATGTTAAGTTCATTAAATACACGTATTCGAGTAAGAACAGTCTTCTTTCTCTGAACCAAAGGTTGACTAAGTAGTTGATTCTGAGCTACTTTTGTCCCCCAGACAAACTGTGCAGGGGTTATCTATGTGTTCAGAACCAGTTTCCCTGCTGAATTTACAAAATGATGAGGCTTTGGTGCTGTGTATTCAAACACTAATGAAGGGGTTTGCTTCATTTGCATAACAGACTATGAGACTGAAAAAAGCAGATGGAGAGCTTGCAAGTGTTTTTAATAGGATGTATACATTTAATGATCAGTTGAGTTACATGTAACTTTTTTTCTATTGTTTTCTTCTTTTCAGCGCATTTGAAATGCAGTGTTGTCTTTGGGCCTTTGAAAGTAAATTCATTTAGAAAAGTGTTAGAGCAGAAAAATAACTTAAAACCCCATTAATCTACATATGGTTGACAGAATAACTCTTCATTCTGATGAACAATATTTCTGTAGTTTATAAATAAATCAATTCAACTTCTTAACATTCTCTGACTGAAGTAGCCCAGGAGCTTCTCCAGAATTTGACATTTTGATTTTAAGCTGAAACGCAGAAAAATAGACCATGTGTGAAGGTCACTGACAATTCATCTAGAAGTTTAAACATTATAAACTGTCTAGCAACATTTCAGATATTCATTTGTTTATGAAAAGGCATCATGCATCTTATAATAATGTTTCAAAAAATATTTTCTGAACAAATAAAAAGTAACAAGTGATTTAAACATTAGATAAATTGCCAGCTGAACTACATAGCTGACTAGATTTATAGGTACAAAGACATTACTATCACCATTTTTAGAAACAGATGAGTTAAATGCCAATGTGTGTACTAACATTTTTGTTGTTGTTCAATAATTGGTCAATTTTCCTTGTGCAGATGTCATCTAAATTTTTCATTCTATGCAACTTTCTCCTTCAATAAAAAAATAAATTTATTTTAATAACACAGAAAACAATAGTTTCTATTATACAAACATAGAGTTTAAAATCAGTGTAAAAGAGCTTCAGTTGTCTGTTGTTTATTTCCCCATAAGCAAATGTGTAGGGTAACTTCCAGAATTGTCATACTCATCTATGATACCTTAAACCTGCCTACTTTGGCTTTCTTTGATCAGATTAGTCATTTGCCACACAGATAACAAATGAGGATCAACAGATGTCCTTTCTGACAAATCATTAAAAGAGGGTGGAATTTTGCCATGAGACTAAGGTGATCCTGTCAGAAATCGCTTCTAAGGAATCTTAATGTAACCTATTTCTTATTCTAAAGGAATGGCTTGAGATTGCAGCACTTTGGAGGACTCTGCAGCATTTTAGAATGAACATTCTGAAAAGAGACAAAAAAAAAAAAAGAAAAAGAAAAAGCTCAGTTTTGTTTATAAATCCCAAATTCTCCTGAATATCTCAAGATCCATGGGGTTTGATTGACTTTGGGATACCTGCAAATTGTGAGGTGCTAACAACAAGTCCCACTGCAATGCAGCAAATAAAAACAATTTAAAAAATTATAATGATAGTGGGGAAACTTACATGTAGAACAAGATACATAACATCAGACTAGGCTATTTATATAAAAAGAAAAGATAAAGCAAAGAAAATGGATAAACCCTGAAGAACCATGTTTTTTCTTATCCTAGGGATTTGTGAACAGGAAGAAGATAGATTTCTTGCTTAATTTTAATAAACTGAAAGTTTGCTGAATACAGTTATTGCAAAAGGCAAATTCACGTTAAAAATTATCTCTGCTAGCATGAGCACTTATTTTAAAATGGGATGTCCTTGTGTTACTGTGTAATAACCATGAAGTAACCAAATCAACCAGCTTTATCTGAAATCAGATACTTGATCTAGCCCTAACCTAGTCAATCTGCCTAATCTAATCCTAAAGTCTCTGAAATTAAGAAAATTTAAACCATAAAAAACAGGCTTATCTAAGGCAAACACAGTCTTAACACAACTGTGTCCTCCTAGGACATGTAAAGAGAAAAAGAATTTCACATCATATCAGTTTTGTAGTAGACTGTGAAAACTCAGCATTCAAGGAATGGAAATTTAAAGTGCATGAGAGCTTTCTATAAATTTTACTGCTTTAAGTTATTTATGGTTTAATGGATGCAAGAATTGGCTTAGGACACTTGCAATTCTAGGATTCAGAGGATTTTTTACTACAGCTTATCTCTTAAAAAGACCCAACTAGCCCGTGAGGAAATCTACAGACAATTGAAGAAATTGTTTTCTTTTTCTATGTTACCATATGATGATCTAAAAATAAAGCTTAAATGTGGTATTATGAACGTATAGTTTTACATTAGTGAACTTGATTAATATGATCTGACAACTAGGTTATATAAGGTAGAGTTTCAACAAAGAATCACTAATTTCCATATTTGTATTTAGAATACACATACACAATATATTTGGAAGTTACTAATTAAACCACAGTCTATAGTATAAAAGGTTATTGTTAAGAATTACTGAATATAGGCTTTTTTCACAGCAGAATGATCCATTTCCTCTTGTCAGTATGCAGGTAAGTTAATGTATTATTGAAAAACCAATCTAAGCTGTTTTGATTCCATAAATAATTAAATGTAGTGATACAAAATTCCATACTTTTACCTCAAAACTGCAGCTAACGTATTTTTATGCAATGTTCTTATGTAGCTTGCTTGTTAATATTGCTTTAATTTCCAAATATCAAGAAGAAATTTCAGATTGTTTTCAGCCATGCGTTGTTGGCATTTTCCCATGCAACAATTTGTAAATTTCATGAGGTTGCTTATAATCGCTTGTCATATCAGTGTCTGAAGGACACAGAAATGTTTGTATAGAGGCTGCTGGGGCAGCCAAAGCTTCCTCATTCATGGTTTTCCAATTAACCTCAGAACTGTAGACAGTTTCATATACTCAATTTAAAATCACAAGACTAAGATTCATATTCAGACTGTTATAACATACTAGAATTTACAGACACAACAAGGTTTACAGAAATATTCAGTTGTTAATGTTTTCTCAAAACATTTCCACTTTTTGACCTTATATTAAAAATTATGATAAAAGGCAATGATTATAAGTGGATGGGGTCACTAGCCTTATTCTTACCCTATCTGTTATTTATGTGTCCAGATCAATAAGTATGTTAAAATGAAAATAACAGAATTTCATCTGGGTGCTGAATCTAACCCCTACTTTACTGTGCACTCCTGAATTTGAAATTAAAAACGACAATTAAAAATATTATATCCCATGGAAAATGAATGTCAGCAATATGTAATCTGTATTTGTGGTTATGTTACAGTAACTATAAGGAGCTGTTTTCTGTTTGTTATGTTAGGATGCATGCAAACAATGCACACAAAATTTCATGTCGATCTAATTAACAAGGATTTAAAAAAAATACAATCTCTTGCTCACCAGGTGTTGTGGTTTAAACCCAGCCACACACCAGGTAAAGTGCCATGGTCATGTAAACACTCAGTTGCCTAAATTCTTTCTAAAAATTCCTTGCTGAATTTCTCTGCAATATTTTTGAATTATTTCTTCAAAGTATGCTATTTAGACTTCTGGGGACTATGAACTTGACTAGAACTTTCCTTGAAATTGGATTCTGTAGGTTTCCTCCATCTGTCCTGATACTTGACCTGTGCTGGAGAGATGGGATACCACATATTATATAAATGGTAAGTTTAGGGTTCCAAAGAATTTTAAAGTACATTTTTTTTTTCCTTTCCCTTCTCTTTTTTTCTTTAAGCTGTGCAACCTGTTAATCCACAAGATGGAAATATTTCACAAAACACAAAACAAACCCTGAAACTTTGCAGGTAATTTCTGCTTGGTTTTACTGAAAAAAAAACCCAACCCACAAAAAAACCCCAGAGACAGAACGCCCCCTCTCCCCAACCTAAAGCACCTCACCCCCAAACCAACCAAATCAAAAAAACCCAGCCTACATGCACAATGTTTGTTATTAGATGACTGAATCGTAGAAAACAGGCTGTTTATTGGGAGAACCTAAAATAACAAGGTCTTGTCTTCATGAAATTCCTTTGTGGGAAAACAAAATTGCCTGTTTTCCCAGGCAATTCCAATTAAAAATGAACCTGCGTGCTACCTCTTGTCCCTCCTTGGCCTCTTTGACTCTTCTTGGCAGTGAAGCAAAAACATGCTAGGCTCTTCTGCCACACAATATGCCTCTGGTAATATGTACAACAAGAAATGTGAATTGATATATTTATGATTAAACTGTTGACACATTCTGGTTTTATTCACAGCACTTTAAAGTATGAACAACTCCCAAGACCACCAGAAATATACAACTGTAAAAGTAAAATAAGACATTTTTGTACCGTAAATATTGATTTTTCTTATTTATGATTTTCTAGCGTAATATCTTCCGTCTCAATGTAACATGTAAATAGTATCTCCTAAGGCTTCTTAACCCTCTCAAAATGAAAGATCAGATTAACTAAAATTTGCAAGACCTCCAAATGAGGCTTTATTTTCCCATTTTCCTATAATGGACTTCTGTGAGTCAATCAACACCATTTTAAAGAAGCATATATGTCCAGAAAAGAGTATTTGAAAACACTTTTGAAACTCATGTTACCCCATCCAACTCTCAGTTACTTCTTTCTAATATTTCCAGTCAAGCTGCTATGAAAATTCCAGTCTTCTTTAAATGGAATATGATATAATGGCGCTACAAAATTTAATTTTCTGAATAGGCCGAGATTGAATTTACTTAGATTAGTGCATAACTGTATCAATTGAAACCAACTTCTTAAAAAAAGTATCTATTTCAAAAGAATAAAATATTTTATTGTATCACTGAAATAAACTGTGGGAAGACAGAGAAAATAAAAGAGGAATAGAACAGCAGAATATTTATACAAGCTGAAGAGAAATAATTCTGAAAATTTCATATTTTAACTTAAACAAACATTAAGACTTGAAAATCTTTTAAAAAATTTACCACAGAAAAGAGATTTTTTAATATAGGCCGGTAGATGAAAAACAAATGCTCTTCTATAAAATGTTCCTGAAGACAAATTTAAGTAGTCAGTAGCTGAAACATAAAACGCAACTAAATATTAAATAAAGTTTGAGGAAAAGAGCAAACCTGTTTCCAGTATTAAACCTGCAGGGAGAAAGAAAAAAAACTCCTGTTATAAAAATTTCTCTTAGTAGTTTCGCTAAGCATTTTCCAGTATAAATGTTTTTGAGTTAATATACAGCAAAAGTTCTCTGAATCAAAATATGATGTTTGGATGGTCAGAAAAAAACCTTAAGTATTTCTTGTACTCCACAAAGATAAAAATTATTGTACTCAGCACAGACAGGTGAATCTCTTATTCTGCTTCTAAAGTGGTCCATACTAGTTCTAGTGATGTTCTAGGATAACAGTCATTTGTTGCTATGAAAATGTGTGGAAAAAAATCAATAAATAGAACAAGCACTGAAAAAATTATAATGGATTACTATTAATAACATTAATATAAAGACATACTATGTTTGAGATTTAAATATACATCTATGAATAAATAATTATCTTGATAAATGCAGCTGAAATGTTTTCCTTAGATTTTGTGGGTACTATTGCACTTTTGTGCAACCAGTGACAAGCTGAATAATTAAGTAACAAACATTCAATAAAGGTATCTCCCATAACTAATATTGCTGTGATGAAAGAAATTTTATCTATGTCTAGAAATAATATAGAGAAAACAGGTTCTTCTTATGTATTATAGTTCCATTAGAATCAGAAAGTATCAAAAGATGAATGAAGGTCTCTTTAATAAGGGAGGAGGTGAAGTAGTACATTCTGAGTGGTCCTCTTGATGCTAGGAAGAGCTCTTTAAATACTACTTTATTATAGAAAAATACACTACATCCTTCCTGGCTGTGGGCATAAGAAACAGGTATCTTTGAAGCAGCAGGTTGATTTTTCCTCCATATTGCAGGGATCAAGTATTTCTGCACTCTTTCTTCAATCCCACATTTTGCTACCCGTTATATTTCTACTCCCTCCTCTATGGACCCTGAGCTCCAGCATTTCCTAACCATTAACAATATTTCCCGTTTCTGTCATTTCTTGTGTTGCTATCTTGTTCGTGAGGTCAACAGTCCAAGATTAGTGTAACTACTAGCTAAGCCTTGGCTTTCTGCACTCTTTACCTAACATTTCCCCTCTCACAGGTACTATGCAAAGGAGCTATGTGACTCAACTCTCTGCCACAGAGCCCACATGCATCTCCCATTGCATGTCAACAGTACTTGCCATCCTTATAGTAGTGGGAGCTTGGCTATATTGGGCATTACCCAAGAGGGCTGTGAGTAGCTGCAAAGTATTTTTTTTCCCTCTTTGGCATCATTGTTACCCTTTAAAAGCAGTACAGCATGTCCACAACAAAATGAAAAGAATAACACCTCCATAGGGCATATAATACTTGTAGAAAAGTCCTGTAGAGTGTTCCAGAAAGAAAAAAATACAGTATTTAACTGTGCAGCCACAATTTACAGCTTTAATTTACTGAAGATTTTAAGAAGCTTACCAGCTGAAAATCAATACTGAGCTGAATTTAAGTTTTTCTAACTTGGGACTTCTAAAGTATACTGAAGAAGTGGCATAAAAATGCAAATGCTTGCCTAAATAATTTATCAGGTAGCTGTTTCTGTGTGAACTTTTAAGTATGATGTCTAAACTAGACCAAAAATGCATTTTTATTATGTATTTTTAATAACAAAATACATATTTCATAAAAAAAAAAACATACAAAATTTCATACTAATGCCTGGTATGAAAAGGGCAAAAGAAATAGCCCTTTCCAGAAAATTCTTTTGAGATCACTAAATTTTAAAGATTTTTTGTCTTGGAAAAAAAAAATCTGGATTTTTTTATTAATTAAATAGACTTTTTTTTCAACTGTTCAATTCCCAATTGTCTTTTCTCCTGCAATGGTTCTAACTCTGTATATAAGTAGATAATTGCAATTTGACTTTAAAGGATTATTACATATGCCAAACTGAAGGACAATAAAATTAAACAACAGCATCCAGAAAAAAAAAAAAAATACAGAGTTTTGAAGGCAACCGGACTCCATCTGAATGCAGACATGCATTGAAAGCTTTACTACTGTGTCTTTCTGCACTAAAAAATGGATTTAATTAGCATGTAGGGCTGAGTACCAAAATAAAAGGTAAGAAATGGCATTAGTACACATAAAATTTCAAGAGTTAAAGTGAAAAAAGTGGTGAGAAATGTTAGTGAGAAAGGCAACGGTAAAATAAGACGGTTGTTGAGCTGAGGCAATTCTGGAGACCAAAACCCACTTAAGTGCAGTGGAAATCCCTACATCTTACAGCACAAAATAACAATAAGCCTCCCTTCTCAGCAGAAGTTTGCAGACAAAGGTAGATACTCAACCATGAATGCTTTATCAGTCACATGAACCAGTATTACACAGATTGTAAAACACAAGATGTAATGAAGAAATGAGACTGAGGGTCTCTTCTACCTTCCAGTCACAGAAGAGGAGCTCCTACCACACAAGTGCAAACTAACCTTTGATGCTTCACTACCCCAGAGAGCGTGCCTGGACAGAAGTCCTGCACCCACACATGGTGATGTTTTCTATACGGACTAAGGCTCAAGCGACTGTAGCAGAAGAGTGAATAATATGTCTGGCTTCTGGGGCACTATAGGAAGCCTAGTTGTTGTCCTATTGTGATAGGGATGAGCCAGCAGGTGGCACTACAGGAAGCCCAGTTGCTGTCCCCGTGTAATAGTGATGAGCCAGCAGCTTAGCATGTGGTCATACTGTGGTCAGAAGCGTGGTCAAAGCCTACACAGACAAGCTGGAACTAGCTATTACAGGTTGTACTGAACCTGCTACCACCCGGGCAGTACTGTTTGCAGTGCCCAGGCTGGAAAGCTGAAGATGTCTCCACACTCCATGCCATCAGTAGAAGGGGTTCATTAGTGGGCATAGCTTTCTGCTTTGTGTATCCAGTAAAAAGTACTCTTAACAGTACTTTCTTTCCAGCCAGAAAAGTTATGTGGGTAGCAGCAAAACAGACATGAAAGGAAAAAGTATTTTCCATATTTAGGTAATGCAATGATCAACGAGTTAGGACATTCTATGATTCTATGATTCTATGATCTTATAAATTATAGCTAAAGATGAGGAAACCAGTGATTTAGCAGTGGAGAAACTGGACTTATGACTATTACAATGAAAATATTTAAATATTATGAAATCTATGATTTTCTACAAGCTGTTACAGCAATAGGATCAATGGAATATTCAAAGCAAGGGTTACTTAAAGGAGTCTTGATGAGACTATTGTATGATACCCAAAATCTTGGGGTTTTTTATACAAAAGTGAAGAATCTACACACTTTAGCTCTCCATCCTAAAATTAAGTAATGAATTTATACCTGAGTATTACATCTTGGGCTGAAGAGTGTTGTAACCAATAAAGCTCAAACATGAATTTGCATGAAAATTTAAATTACACTGTTTATTACATCATCTAAGCATATATATTTGCTGCAACAATCATTTAGCAGTTAATTATCTTGCCATGATTTCAATCTGTTGCTTGCTACTGGCTGAGATATTTATAAATGGATTTTCCCCCTTGTTATTCTTTTAATGCATTTTTTTCTTTGAAAGTCAAAATTAAATGTGCATGGTGGAAACATGCTGAAGTATTATTCTGAAAATAAAGTAGAAAATATCATGTACCTAAACATGGTACATGCATTTCAGTCAGCACTTGACTGTCCTGATTTTTTTCAATCTGTGTTTTTGGTTAATTGTGAAAAAATAGTAAGAGCTAAGAAGATTAATGTCATGATAGAGAAGACCAGTATATAAGTGTCATTTAGATTAACTTTTTTTCTAGATTTCTCACAGAGGCAAAAATTGTTATTTCAAATCATCTGCTATAAATCCCTTAGAAGCACTCTAGGAATTCCTTAGAATCTATTCTAGGATACACTCTGAATAACTGGGAAATAAGGATGGGATTGAAACTGTGAGAGAAGAAGCATGAAGGGAACACTGGTAAACATCAGAGCAAGTAGAAAAGCACCAGTAAATCAAAATTTTACAGATAATGTGCTACTCCACATAGACTGAAAAACCTAGGAATAGATACTTCTCTTAAAAACAAACAAACAAACAAAAAAGTAGTAAAGAAGATAAGAGCAAATTTAAAACCAGAATTAAAGGACATAATGTGAGGAATTAATTAATTAATTGCGTGTTCAGATAAATGACATGAAATAAAATAAATGAAGGGTTTTGAGAACAGCCTTTATTTTTATTTTAATAAAGTCACAGAATTCAGCTCTGACTTGTTTTGGGAGATGACTGCCAAGCCATATTTGTGAATTTCGCTATTGCTTGCAATGTATTATTCCCTTCTGGCAATACTCTTTGTTAAATGTTGAGTTTTAAACATGTTCATGTTCATATATATATATATATGTAGTAATTATTATAATCAAATTTCTGCAATGGAGATTCTTCTCTACAGCTTCTTTTAAGCATTCTTTTATAGAAATAGTGAGTAATTTATCACAGAAGTCACTAACAGATTCAGAGTCTTTACTGTATCAGTTTATATTTTGCTGATGCCCTTGAAATATTTGCGATGAGTTGTCTTATGTTTTCAGAATTCTCTAACTCTTCCCTTTCTGACATTTCACACCATCCCTCAGCTAACTTCTGTCTGTTTCAGTTAACTTGAAAAGTATGTATTAAAAATAGGTATTTTGCAACCAGATTTTCTAAAGTTACTCAAACTTTTAATTAATTTTCTTCCTTTTTAATTAATTGTCTTCCTGGAGAATTTTATTTTAAAACTAACTAATGTCCTAAGAAATTGAGCAGTATTTATACTTTTCAGCTTTATATGGGAAACAGAGGATTTTCTTCAGTGTAAGAATGCATTTTATTTACCTTTGGCCATGAATTCAGACATTTCTCCTCTCCTCCCAAAAGCGAAAAGGACTCCAAAACTGTCAGATGCTACAGAAACTCTGTTGTACAATTTGCTGTTGATTTTACTAGGAAAAGATTTAGAAACTTTGGAATAGATGACAGAAAATTGAGAGATGGATTAATGCAAGTATAGACAGAATCCTACAGTAGTTATAATTTCTTTAGCTTCAGAAATGCTAGTCAGTTTGTGCAAAATGAAGTTGTCTTTCTGTGGTTTTGGGTTTTTTTGATTTTTTTCTAAATTCCTTTCTCGTCACATTTGGAATGCACACATTAAGCATAAGAGAAACCAAGAAACAGAGGCCCAACCATGCAGAGATGCAGAAATGAGAATTACTTTAGCAGAAGAGACGAAACAAGGGTTATGGTTCCCACTGCTGCTATTGCAGACATCTTGAGTGAGAGCTGACACGGGGGCAGACACTGAAATGCTATCACAGAGAACATATGGTGAGCCAATTTAAAACATTTCTGTATTATTTTCTACTCCTATTTCCTCAATAGTGTCATTAGCTTTAAAGTTTCAGCTTAAGCACTCAGCAGTGGTATCACTTATGACTGCTGCTTCTCTATTGACTGATGAAATTAAAATGCACTTAAAAGCATTGCAGAGAGCAGATTTACAGACTGTTGATTGTGGATTGACAGCACAGTGAGAAACAGTATTGATTTCTCTTATTAATTTATGGGACTATTACCATGACAAAGTTTTACTATTATTTGAAAGAGGCAAGAAGGAAAAAAATAAAACTATGATTCACTTCAAAGACTGCAACTCCTCAGGTGGGTCTAAGAAACACTAGATTTTTAATGCCTGATTTTGAGTGGGAAAACCTGCTACCCTATCTAGAAATGTGAGTCTCACATTTACAAAAGGGAAGCTCTGAGTATCAAAATTTGGGTGGCAAAATAGCCATTTTTTTTCTGGAAATTTGCACAGTGGACATTCATGCCCATTTGCTTTGCTTTCACCTGTCAGTGTTACGCCAGAGACCTTCCTTATGCATTTTCACATTACTTCTTCATCTGGTGTGTAGAACAGCAAATGGACCTAAAGAAGCTTGCAGAACAAACTCACTATTACATCATTAATATTTAAGCTTCTATTAATTTTCAAGATAGAAGCTTCAGCATGAAATTATTCAACGTGGGCTGTCAAAATTTAGAATTCACTTTGTGCATAATTCTGGCATGTAGTATTATTATTGCTATTATTACACATGCAAATAAGTGCAACTTTAAAGCTGTTTAGGTGCTGGTATCAAAGGTTATTGTTTTAGTAGCATGGTGGCATTGAAAACCATATGTATATGTTTATAAATAGCAACCATTAACTCACTTGTAATGCATGAAGTATTACCATGATGTTAAATAGAATCTTTGTTAGTTCAGTCTCATTATCTTAACAATTTCAGGGAGAACAAGAATATGGATGAGACAAGATAAACCTTCTTGTCCCAAAAAGTTGACATAGTGAAGATTTCAGTTTCACCAGTAAAATGGTGTTCCTAACTATACCTCATGCTATGAAGAACATTATTGGGTAACTGTTAAAATAAAATATATTCTACAGTGATTACTGCAGGTAAAAGTTATTTTGCAACTGAATTGCACAGTTTATATATAAACTAAGTATTATTCCTGATGTTGAGCTGACCTCATTAGTTGAAGTTGTGGCTCCAAGAATTCCTATTCAAAACAGCTGAAGTCTTACATCAAATTTCTACTGAATACAAAGCAGATGAGATAAATAAGATAGAAGATTAAAGTGGATTTTTCAAGGAAATGAAACATCTCTTTTCAGCAAATAGGAAGAGGCATACAAATTTTTTTATCAAATATGCCATTTTACATCAATGCAAAGATTGAAAGATGTATGTAAATTTGTAACAGCTTAGCAGCTTTTATACATTATTATCCTTGCAAGAATGGATGTTCCCTGACTTTTTTGGGAAATATGTATAATTGATATCAGTTAGTGCTATAACATATCATTCAGAGTTATATCTTTTCAAAGAAGGATCACAGATCATTTAAAAAAACTCCTTAAAATGTCAGTGCTTGATGTTAACAGTGTATTTCATTTATCTAAATCTTTTCCTTTGTAAATCAGGCTTTGTCAAAACAGCAGAGGTTTGTAGTGAAGTTAACTTGGGTTTAGCTTGCTACTTTGCTTGTCTGTCTAGTATATCTTCTTCATGCTTCTTCCTATGCTCTAATGCATGAAATTGAGCTTATCATAACTAATGTTTGGAAACTTACAAAAAAACTTGGAGAGTCATAGCAATATCAGCTTTATTTTGCACATCATAAGGGCTGCTGTTGATCATTTAAGAAGCAGCAGATAGCAACAACTTTAAAATATTCTGTGAAATTTAATAAGCTTATATATGAATGTTCTTTATGCTCCCTTTATAGTTTAGAAAGTAGCACCTAAACTTGTAAAATGCTGTAAATAGCTGATGTATGAAAGCTTTGAAAGTTTTGAAATAAAGATAGGACAGACTAGGAATGAATAAACTGCAAAGTTATATCTTAAAAAGGTTAATCTTTCTGTATTATTGAAAAAGGTATTTGTGTATTTTATCTGAAGACGCTAGAAGAATTTCAAAGACTGTTCTTGCAAAAGATTTAAATGTATCTCTTTTCATTACAAATTTTGGAATGTGAACATATCTTTTAGCACCACTTTGAATAAACACAATATCTAAAGAAGTTTTTCAGTGAGCAGATAAATATTTTGGAAGTATATTCAATCAATATATTGTGAATGGGTATTGTTGTATCTATCTTGATAAGAGTATTAAATTCATATGCCCTAAACCAATGCAAAATGTGCCAGAACAATGTGGATCACATAGCTGAATTTCTGTTTCAAAAAACAAATTAGAGTCAGTAGAAAAGGAAAAAAAATAATATTCATGCAATAGTGCATGAATATTAAACCAGAAGAAATACATGTAGCCAGCTGTCTCTGGTCCTGCATTTGTAGTCATAACTAAAATCTAGTAAAATATTATTCCTGCTTTCCTCTATTCAGCTTAGCATTACAGAGCAGTTGGATGAAAAAAGGTTAAGACAGCCTGTATCTGAATAAATGTTTATTTTTTTAATAGTTGTGTCATGCCTTTTATTGGTTTAGAAGTAGCAGGTAGTCACATTATTAGACTATAGCTTTGTAGAGACCAAGGGCACAGAAGAGCCAGAATTAGTGTAAGCAGACTGGACTGCCACATATCAACTTTTGCATGTTTATCTTCAGTTATTCTATACTATTAACTCATGCTTTTATGCCAGTGGTTATTTTGTATTTATGAAACATGTACAATCATAGGCGATATACATTCATTATTTCTTCATTATTTCTTCTGGTAATTTAGCAGGTTTCCATATATCATCATCAATCAGCAATGTTGATCCAAACAGTGTGTGTTGACTCCAAATAAGTCTTGTTTCTTTTAAGTGGACTAGCTATCAAACGAATTATTTTTCGTCTTTTTTGATGTTGTCTGGTTACCTGGCTAAAAGTAATCACAGTAAGATGTTGTTTTCTTGGATAAACATGGCGGGGAGCAGTGAGTCTCCTTCCCTGGAGGTATTCAAGAGCCATCTGGACACAATCCTGAATACTGTTCTCTAGGTGACCCTGCTTGAGCAGGGAGGTTGTCGGACCCTGGTGGTCCCTTCCAGCCTCAACCATTCTGTGACTCTGTGATTCTGCAATTCTGTGCAGTGTCCCAGTAAATTTTTCAAAATTTATCTAGCACTAAACAGTAGTAATCTATGATTCTGTGATTAAATTATTTTAAAACACATAGTTAGCTTTATTGATTGCGTTGTAGTTTTGAATGCTACATTACATGTTACATCCTAGATTGTTTGCCTTTGCTTTGAGAAGGAGCTCCATTTGCAAGTATGCCTCACCTTCACAGTACTTGTATGCCAAGTGTATGAAGCTAACTGGAGTACTGATGATATACATACCTGATAGCTACAAAATATACTATGAAATAAATTCACAGTATTCAACACCAAGAAGCACACAAGCAAACAAACAAGAATAATTAATCTATACAAAGAGCCAGAAAATCAAATCAGCAAAGGCAAATTGGTAGCAAATTTATATTGAATTTCTGTGAGAATCTAGAAAATAGAACTTAAGATGAGTGGAATTTCTCCAATTCAAATGTCTAAGAACACATACTTTTGCTATACTTTTAGAAGCATTGAGTGTTTTTTGGTGTAGGTTTCCCTGGGTAGAAAAAGACAACTTTTCGCATGAATACGTTTTTTTTGTGGGATTAAAAAGACAATGATAGGGAAACTGAAAATAAATTAGTCATAAAAAGGTCAAAGTGATATAGCAGAAGGAAACATATTTTGTATTTGAATTGCTTGTTTTAGTTGATATTATGTACCTTATGAAATTCCTGCTGGGGCAGAAAGACAATGATACCATAAGCCAGGAGGTTAAAGAGCTTTAAAATGGCAGGAAAATGTACATCCATGTCCCATTTTCAAATGGAATTTAATTATTTCTACAGAATGGAAAACCCTTTCCCTCAATTAAGTGACAATGGCCAGGTGGTTCAGGTAGGTGTTAGGGATATCAGGAAATGGCAGGGTACAGGTTTAGGTGCACACCTACTTATCACATCTCCATTAAGCTATCTAACACTCTATAGGAAAGAAACCTGGTCAAAGGATCACTGTCTCTCTTTGCCTTCATTGAACCTTCCAAGGTACAAAAAGGTTCTATAGACACCAGCATTAAAGGACAAGTTTCAGTTTCACTCCAATACACCAGAAAAATAAAGAAGCTAGTATATTAATTTACCAAAAAAATTGTTTCTTATCTATTATACTGTCCTGGGTTCAGCAGTAGCAGTCATTTTTTTCTCCTTCTTAGTACCTGGTGCAGTGCTGTGGTTTTGATTTTCAGCCTGGGAACAGTGCTGGTAACACTGATGTTTTTAGTTTTTGCTAAGTAATGTTTAGTCTGACCAAGGACTTTCTGAGTCTCATAATCTGCCAGGGAGGAGAGGAAGCCAGGAGGAAGCAAAGACAGGACACCTGACCCAAACTGACCAAAGAGGTATGCCATACCACAGCATGTCATGCCCAGGATGTAAGCTTGGGGCAGTTACCTAGAAGGGCTAGATCACTGCTCAGTCAGGCTGGGTATCGGTTGGCAGGTGGTGAGATGTTGTATTCTCTTCTCTTCTTATTTTCCTTATCATCATTATTATTATTATTGGTGGCAGCAGTGATTTGTGTTATACATTATTTACTGGACTGTTCTTATTTCAGCCTGTGGGAGTTACATTCTTCTGATTCTCCTCCCCATCCCTCTGGGAGTGGGGAGAGGAAAAGGAGACGTGAGAGAGAGACTGCGTGGCTGAGTTTAAACCATGACATATACTAAGATCTAAAACCCTTCCAGATGAAGCAGGCAAGGCAAATGATGGCTAAATTTAGCTAGTTTGGTGCCTGGACAAGATGTGGATCAGCTACCAGAAGAAAAAAAAGTCTCATTGCCTTGAGGATCCCATTTCTTTTGAAACAAAGAGGCATTTTCATTGCTGTATTTTTAACACCAATGCATTTAAAATATATCAAGATACAGTGCAATAGAAGAGATGAATGGAAAAATTGTGGACCTAGACAATTGGGCTTAATCCTCTAAATTATGCTCTAAAATATGTTCTAAATCACTTTATGGGAAATGTTACATAAATTATGAAATTAAAACAATCAACTAAGATATTGCATAGTGGCAGTTAATTTCAAAGTTATTTTATTGGAAGAAGCTAAGACCTGTAAATACTGATTCAAAAATATTGCAATTGTAATGGGTACTCTATTCTTTTGTTGCAAATACAAGACAGATTTTTTGTCAGCCTGTTGACCTTTATTTCCTTATGTATGTTGGCTGAGCTGATTGGTAAAATTTTTGTCCAATGCTAGTTAGACCTGAACAATTTTTTTTTTTTTCTGCTACATATTGCAACAATCTCTGTCCTTTTCCTGTCTGTAGTTCCACTGCTGTTCTCACTGAGAGATGTGAATTTTGACCCAACCCTGAACCCTAAGAAGTATACGTAAAATGGCATGTGAATTTTGCAGATGCAGGCTCTGGTACAGGAGAAAATCATTAACCTGTGAACCACTTCTGGAAGTCACTCTCTTGTCCATTCTGTGCCTCTGTGACTTCTGTAGGTCAAAGTCACAATAAAGATTTAGGACCTGCCTTGTAGGACTAGGTAATCTCAAATAAGAACTTACCTACAAATCACCTTGTAGGAATTGTATAACCATTTTTTTACATAGATGAGTAATAAGAGCTGTGCTTTGTCTTCATCTGTATATTTTGTCATAGTTATCATGGAAGGTGTTCAGTTGGACAAAAATGTTCTTCTCACATAAGAAACTTTAAGTGTTAAGTGAGACTTTAAAAATTAATGTGTGCAATAGTATGTGTAAATTTATTAAAAATACCTGTTAAAAGAAGCTCAGAAATAATTGAACAGCTTTCATAAAGCATTCATTAAAATGATAAAAAACATGGGTCTTACTGGACATTATTAGTCCAGTTATAATCTTTCATAAATGAAAACTTCCATTTTCTGTTCTGTTAAATTCACAAACAACCTAAAAAATCACCCAGCCCTCACTGTATGAAACCAGTTCCTCTGCAGTTTCCATCTCAACTTACACTATTGGCTAAAAAAAGTGTCAGAGTCCTTGGCAGACCAGTATTTCGGTTGACCTTCATCCAGAAAAAGAACAGTTATTCTCTAAAATTTCTGTATTTTGGCATTTTCTGAAATTAGACAAGACTTTTTTTGGGGAGTGATAAGAGGTTTCAAAGGATGGGTTAATAATTCAAATGAAACAATAGCCTTGGAATTTACAACTCCTGAACACCTACTACACACACAACATATCTAAATAAAACAGTTACATCAATAGATTTTCACCAGCATAAAGACTGAATGAGCAATGAACTGGTAAATCAGTCTTTCTAATCTCAGATCTATCACTGTGTTTATACACTGTTTATCAATATGATACCAGACTACCTAATCAGGCAAATCTGGGGGATTTGTTGTTGTTGTTTGTCGCGATTGAGAGGCGGGACGCAGCTTGATGCAAGCTAAATGTCATTTATTTCTACAAAAGCAGGTACTTATATAGAAACCCAGACCCCTTACAAGAAAGCATGCCGATTGGCTATTGCCCCGCGGCTACTACTAAGCTAACAAATTCTTTCTACTTATCTCTTTAGCAACAGTATAGGCAAACAATGTAACAGTAGAAAACCTCAGTCTCTTCACTCCTCTGCTCCGGTCGGCTGGAAAAGCAGGTGGCCTTCGTTCTTGCTGACTCAGTTTCTCTTATCAGTTCCGCTTCTCCCTGCAGTTCTGCTCACACAGAGTTCTCCTCCAGTTTGTCCCATGGCTTATGTCCAACTAACTCCAGCACGTCTCCTTTGATAAGCTGTACAGTGCTGGGTGTTCTGTCTAAGTCACATAAACCATCTCCTACATTTCCCCCTTTTTTGTTTTTTAGCAATCCAGGTCTGATTAACTACTTTCATTGCTGCTTTCTTAACACAACTAAAAATAATGCAAGCACACAAACCTAAAATAACAAGAATAATAATTATACGCAATAATTCTCTAATTAAGCTAATTAACCATTGCGGTAATTTACTAAAAAGATTAGCAAGCCATGCATCTAAGAAATCATGGTTTTGAGTGATTTTGTTAGCATGTGTTTTTAACCATTGTCATGGTCTGATAGATTCATACAGCACATACCTTCAAAATCCTCACATCCATGTCCCTGTGCTAAAAGCAAAAAATCAATTGCAGCCCTGTTCTCTTTTTAGCGGCAAAAAATTTCAAACATAGATCACCCCTGCACTTCGTTCAGGAGGCGAGGAAGGTGCTCCCCCCTTTTTGTTTTTCAAAAGTGGTTTACAGCCTGGTGTAAACCCTATCACCACTCAACCTGTTCAATGCAAGTGGACAAATTTAAAGAACCCAGTACAAATTGCACTTCTGCTAACTGTCCCTGTG